>CM069137.1:18374086-18806586 GCA_035221665.1 Okamejei kenojei
CATAGAGAGAATAAGTATTGCACATCTTCTACATAGTTCACCCCTCTTACCTTAAAACAAAATTAGTTTTTATGAGGATTTATGTGGTCTTTCCCTCTCAAAAATATTGTGACCAGATACAAACAACATTTTTAAGGTCTATTTGTCAATTTTGCAGTTGCAATGTTTTTTATATAATATTTACAAGTGCTACAGTTTTTCAGTCCTGCATTACATACGTTAAAAAACGTTTTAATATTTTCTGAATAGTAATGAACCGACAGAATTACTGGAATATAGTGCAGAGGATCTAAGGGGTAGAGGAACTGAAAGAAATTTTTCATTAGCGAGAAATTGTAAATTCGTAGGCTATGGACTGAAGGATGATAAAATCCCCGGGCCTGATGGTCTTGCATACCCAGAGTCCTCAGAGTGGCTTCTAGAAATAGTGTGACGCAATTGGTGACATTTTCCAATGTTCAATAAATTCAGGATCAGTTCCTGTGGATTGGAGATAGCAAATGTTATCCCATTTTTCAAGAAAGTTGCCGAATAGAGTAAACGGGGAATTACAGACATTAGCCTACTTCGGTGGTGGGAAAAGATGCTAGAGAGTCAATTATTAGAGGTAATAATGGAGCATTTGGATAGCAGCAAAAGGAATCGTCCAAGTCAACAAATATTATGAAAGGGAAATCATGCGACTAATCTCCTGGAATGTTTTGTGGATGTGACAAGTGAAATGGATGAAAGGGGAGCCACAGTGGATGTAGCGTATCTAGACTTACAGAATGCCTTTGATAATTCCCGCACAGGAGACTGGTGACTAAAAGTAGAGCACATGGATTGGGGATATAAGGTGTATTGACAAGGATAGAAAATTGGTTGGCAGACCGGAAGCAAAGAGTAGAAGTGAACGGGTCCTTTTCAGAAATAGGCAGGCAGTGGCGAGTGGAGTGCCAGAAATGCTCGGTGTATGAGCCGCATTGTTTTCCATAACAAATAAAAATATTTGGAAGAGGGAATTAGGAGCAACACTAGCAAGTTTGCGAATGACACAAAGCTGGGTGGCAGTGTGAACTGTGAAGAGGATGTTAGGAGGTTGCAGGGGGACCTGGACAGGTTGAGTGAGTGGGTAGATTCATGGCAGATGCAGTATACATACCTGCCAACTTGTGAGATTGAAAAATCGAAATCCTATTAGTCTGACGTCAGTGAGGGCGGGGCACGTGACGTCAGTAAGGGGCGGGGCAAGGGTGACGTCAGTAAGGGGCGGGGTACGTGACGTACAGTGAGGGCGGGAAAGTGACCTCAGGGGGGTTACACAAAAAGCTGGAGAAACTCAGCGGGTGCAGCAGCATCCTAAGGAGCGAAGGAGATACAAAAAGGCTGGAGAAACTCAGCGGGTGCAGCAGCATCTAAGGAAGCGAAGGAGATACACACATAAGGCTGGAGAAACTCAGCGGGTGCAGCAGCAATCTAGAGCGAAGAGATAGGTGACGTTTCGGGTCGAGACCCTTCTCATCAGACTTTCTGCTGCACCCGCCCCCTGAGTTTCTCTCCAGCATTTTGTGTATCTCCTTCGCTCCTTAGATGCTGCTGCACCCGCTGAGTTTCTCCAGCATTTTGTGTAACCCTCCATTCTCCAGCATCTGCAGTTTCTTCGTTAACAAAGTGACCTCAGGTGCGGGGGGGGGGGCGGGCAAGTGACGCCGAACGTCACCGTGGCGGGGCGGGGTCATGCGGCCTGCGCGTGCTGACGTACAACCCGTGCGTGTCCCCATACGAGCGGCGCAGGCGCGGTGCGCTCTCATCGCTGTGTCCCTCCTCGCCGCCGCCGCCGCCATGGGTCGCATGCACGCTTCCATCCCAATTCCGAATTCCAATTTTTTTCGGAATATTGAGGAAAAAAATCGAATTCGGAATTGGGATGGAAAAATCGGAAGAATTCCGCCCAAATCGGAATAGTTGGCAGGTATGAGTATAATATAGATAAATGTGAGGTTATCCACTTTGGCGGCAAAAACAAGGGGGCAGATTATTATCTCAATGGGGTTAGGTTAGGTAAGGGGGGGGGGGGGGGGGGGGGGGGGGTACATCGAGACCTGGGTGTCCTTGTACACCAGTCACTGAAAGTTGGTGTGCAGGTACAGCAGGCAGTGAAGAAAGCTAATGGAATGTAGGCCTTCATAACAAGAGGATTTCAGTACAGGAGTAAAGAGGTTCTTCTGCAGTTGTATAGGGCTCTGGTGAGACCACATCTGGAGTATTGTGTACAGTTTTGGTCTCCTTGTGATTGAGGCAGTGCAGCGTAGGTTCACGAGATTGATCCCTGGGATGGCGGGACTGTCATATGAGGAAAGATTGAAAAGACTAGGCTTATAATCACTGGAGTTTAGACGGATGAGGGGGATCTTATAGAAACATATAAAATTATATAAGGACTGGACAAGCAAGATGCAGGAAAAATGTTCCGAATGTTGGGCGAGTCCAGAACCAGGGGCCACAGTCAGAATAAAGGGGAGGTCATTTAAGACTGAGCTGAGAAAAAACTTTTACACCCAGAGAGTTGTGAATTTATGGAATTCCCTGCCACAGAGGGCAGTGGAGGCCAAATCACTGGATAGATTTAAGAGAGAGTTGGATAGAGCTCTCGGGGCTAGTGGAGTCAAGGGATATGGGGAGAAAGCAGGCACGGGTTATTGATAGTGGATGATCAGCCATGATCATATTGAATGGCGGTGCTGGCTCGAAGGGCCGAATTGCCTCCTCCTGCATCTATTTTCTATGTTTCTATGACGTGCGGTGACGTCAATGGCTGGGGAGGCAGTAGCTTCTACCCCATCCTAACACGTGTGTGTGTGTGTGTGTGTGTGTGTGTGTGTGTGTGTGTGTGTGTGTGTGTGTGTGTGTGTGTGTGTGTGTGTGTGTGTGTGTGTGTGTGTGTGTGTTGTGTCTGGGAGAAAAGGAGAGAAGGGAGGGAGGGAGGGAGAGAAGGGAGGGAAGGAGAGAAAGAAGGGAGGGAGGGAGAGAAGGGAAAAGAAGAGAGAAGGAGGGAGGGAAGGAGAGTAGGGAACGAGGGAAGAAGGGAAGGGAGGGATGGAAGGGAAGGAGAGAAGATAGGGAGAGGGCCGGCGGCTGGAGTGGATGCCAGGGTCCCGAGCCGAGAGTAGCTTACTCTCAGTGGCCCAGTGCCTCTGAATCGGCCCCTACAAATCAACCAAAGATACTAGAGGAGTATCTTTGGAATCAACCTACCAGTCAGCGCTGCCCGCGGCTGGAAAGTTAGCTGAAGCTAGCTAACGTGGAGAGTGAGCGAGGCAACGTCACTTACCCGGACTATGGAAGGCAAGAACATGTAATGAAGGGGTTTACACACATTACATTGGTGACATACGTAGAGATAGTAACAGGCACACGCTTATTCCCCGTGCTCCATTCAGTTTCTGAGGGGTTGCGCAATCAGAGGGGAGGCTCAGCTCACCACTGCCTCACCTCTAATCCCTCCCAGTATTTGCAGGAGAGCTGCGAAAATTTGGCGATTTTGACTATAAAAAATGATTGGATTCATATAGAAATTACATTTATAAGTGGAGAAATCAGTGGAGAAATCTTTATATTTATTTTATTTTATTATTATTTTCTTTACTTTTCTTAACAGCTATTTTCATTGGGAGTATGACAGGTGAGGCTCTGCCTCTCCTGACCGCACGTCCCTGATATAGTGTACTCTGTCAAGCTGGCCCCTCTCCTAACTCCTCAGTACAATCGATGTACTCAAGACAATGTTTTAACATTTTGTTAGTCATCAGTTTTTGATCATTCACATCATTGGCAATGCTTAGTCACATATGAATCATCTTTACTAAGAATTTTAAGTCGAGACACAGCGCCTTGCATAGAACATTTGGTTTAGTTTATTGTTTAAAGGAACGTCTTTAGTTTAAAGAAACATTTTCTTTTAGAAGTACTAAACAAATTATGTCAAATTGAAATGCTTCAAGTGGGGTGAAAGATTGCAACCTTCATGTGGTCCACCCTGTTTCGACGAATGCAATCAACCTGGCGTGCACAAACAGAAGATCAAATTGTTGTTGCAACTTTAGGCTGTGCAATCTACATGCAAGAATAAGAAGAAATGCTTCAAATGCCAATATCAATCGATAATTTTCTCTCCATTAGTGTGGGACATTGGTGTCGGAAATCTAAAAATGTATAAATAAGGATGCAGTGAATGAACATTTTGAGATCTTCAGTTGATCAGATTAATTTAAGGTAAAGTGATAACAGTAAGCATGACTAAAGGACCCGTCTCACTTAGGTGCCTACGTCACCACACACCATGCGTGCGTAATGCACGCCATGCGCGCATCACGTGCGTCGTGATGCGTAAATTATGTAGCGCAAATGACGCCCAAGTGGGACAGGCCCTTAAATACTTCCAGCAGTATCTTTCTGTTCAGATATCTTAACTCTATTTATTACTCTATTATAGATGCTGCACGTCCTGATGAATATTTCCAGCAATTTCTAATTTAATTTTACATTTTCAGAATCTGTACCTTTTTCTTTCTTGTTTGTCTCTTTGGCTGATGAACCCTGAATGAGGTTTTTTTTTTGAAGAGAGCTGAAGTAATGAACATTAAAGGATTTATGTATGTTTGATCGTCCCAGAAAAAAAAAGCAAGCTAAGGTTGAAGCTCATGAGATTCAAGGCAATTTAATGACCTTGATGAGGAAGCATCACTGTGGAATAAATGAGCAGATACTCAGATTGGATAGGTGCAATAGGTAGAGAGAGTGGTCAAACCATATGGTTTGCATGCTTTCATAGTTCAGGGCATTGAGTATAAGAGTCAGGAAGCCACGATGCAGATTTATAGGATTTTGGTTAGATCATATTTGGAGTATAGCATGCAATTCTGGTCATATCCATTAAAAGGAGGATATGCAGGCTTTGGATAGGGTGTAAGAGGTTCTCTAGAATTATGCTTTGATTTGGGGGATGTTAGCTAGAGGGTGGGGTCAAGGAAAGAGCATTCACACCGTGGCCCTGTTTCCACCAATCTTTCCACCACTACGCACAAGAATCGCAAGACGCCATTGTATGCAAATGCCGAAAGTATGTTCAGCTCTGGCTGAACAATTTCTAATCTTGTGACTCGAAAAGAAGCTAGAGGGAGAGGTAGGACAGACTTGGATGGCTTTCTCTGGAATGCCAGAGGTTGTGGGGAGACCTGATACAACTATATACAATTATGAGGGGTATAGTTAGGGTAGACAGTCATAATCTTTTATTCCCAGGATGGAAAAATCAAATGCTAGAGAGCATAGCTTTAAGGTGAGAGCGGCAAAGTTTAAAGAAGATATGCGGGGCAATTAAAAAAAAAAAAACAGTTGGTCATGCTGCTGGGGGTTGTGGGAGGGGCAGATATGATAATGGCATTAAATAAACTTTTGGATAGACATATGGATAAGCAGGCAATGGTGGGATATGGATAACATGCAGGTATAACCATATAACAATTACAGCATGGAAACAGGCCCTCTCGGCCCTTCCAGTCCGTGCCGACCATTTGTTTTCCCCTAGTCCCATCTACCTGCACTCAGACCATACCCCTCCATTCCCTTCACGTCCATATACCTATCCACTTTACTTTTAAATGTTAAAATCGATCCTGCCTCCACCACTTCTGCTGGAAGCTCATTCCACACAGCCACCACCCTCTGAGTAAAGAAGTTCCCCCTCACGTTACCCCCCTAAACCTCTGTCCCTTAATTTCTCATGTCATGCCCTCTTGTTTGAATCTTCCCTACCCTCAATGGGAAAAACGTATCCATGTCAACTCTGTCTATCCCTTTCATCATTTTAAAGACCTCAATCAAGTCCCCCCCTTAACCTTCTGCGCTCCAAAGAATAAAGACCTAACTTGTTCAAACTTTCTCTGTAACATAGTGCTGGAACCCTGGCAACATTCTAGTAAATCTCCTCTGTACTCTCTCTATTTTGTTGACATCCTTCCTATAATTAGGCGACCAAAAATAACAACATGCAGGTAGTTAAGAAATAGCCTAGGCATCACTTCCGGCACAGACATTATGAGCCAAAGGGTCTGTTCTTGTGCTGCACTGATGAACATATTCTATGTTCGAAATGGACTACCGAAGGAATATCTCTTGGACTAACAACCATTCACTTTGCTTATAAATAAAATAACTGGCACAAACTGATGGGATGAATGCCTCTAGATGTGCTTAAAGGTCCCACATTTTTTTTTCCAGGATGTTATGTTAAATAAAGCTTGGGTGAATGTTAAATATCTCTGGGCTCTACTTTGAAGAGAAACAGGAGAATTCTTCCCACTTTAATGGCCATGATTTGCACAAACATGTCATATTTCCTGACAATGCTTCTCAGAAGCAGTTCAAAAGCTGCTAAATACTTTTGGGACATATGAATCTGTGAAAGATGTTTTATAAATGCACCATCTGGGAACATAAGAAATAGGAACAGAAGTTAGCCATCTGGTCCGAGGAAACTTTTCCGCCATTCATCAGAATGATGCCAGCTCTACCACAGCGCCATTTACCAGCATTGTCACAATATCCCTCATTTCTCCTAGTTTACAGAAATCCTTTGACTTTTGTTTAGAATGAACACAGAGCCTTGAAAGCTTTCTAGGATGGAGAATTTCTGCATCATTTCGACTTCTACTGCTATACCCTTACAAATTCTATATTCACAATCGCAATGGTACTTTATTGCCAGGTGTACAATGACATTCCTTTTTTTGCAGGTGTAGAATGGAGCTGCAGATGCTGGTTTACACCAACATTAGTCACAAAACGCTGGAGTAACTCAGCAGATCAGGCAGCATCTCTGGAGAAAAATGGGTGATATTTTGAGTCATAATCTTTCTTCTCTCAGTCTGAAGAAGTGTCTTGACCTAAAGTCACTTATTGCGCAAAAAAACGACTTTTCCACTCAGTTTTTGCATTTTGCTCTACCTATTGTATTTGAGTTTGACTAAGATTGTATTTATGTACAGTATTATTTGATCTGATAGCATACAAAACAAAGCTTTACACTGTACCTCAGGACACGTGACAATAAACCTAAACCATTGGCTTAGCTAAATAACTTAACGCTGCTGCATTAAGGGCAGGGTATAACATGTAACTGCACCTAAAAGACAGTTAAAAATTAATGTGAATGAAGAGAACATTGGTGCATGTGCCATTTCTAAAACTATCCCCTGTAAAATCATTCCCCCACCCATATTTGGAACTGATCCATATACTGCTGTATTATTCGACAGTCTTCTGCACTGTCTGCAACTCCACCAATCTCTCTCATCTGCAAACTTACTGGCCAGCCCATCTGCATTTTCATCCAAGTTTTCTAAAAACACACACATGTCGGGTCCCAGTCACATGGGAGGGCTGGTCCCCAAATGCAATATTCCACCACTCACCCATAGCCCCCAACTGCACAGGCATGGCTGACAGGTTCCCTTTGTGACGCCAGAGATCACTGTTGTGACGCGAGTCACAGCAACCCTCCCCAACTGCGCCTCGCCATCCCTCATCCTACCCCATATTCCTCCCCATTCCTGCTTCATGCCCCAACACTCTCTTCACCCTCCATCTTCCCTCCCTCTCCTTTCCCCTACCCTCAGACACTCCCTCCTTCCATAACCCCTCTCCACCCCCTCCTCTCCCACTCCTCACTTCTCCCTTATCCCACACCCCCACTAACCACAATGTTTAAATAACATTTCTCTCCACCCTCGCCTACTCCCTCCCTCTCCTTACAACAATGTAACAAATCTCTCATTGCACTGGGTGGCACACTGTTGACTGGCATTTTATGTAAATGAGATCCCATTGTGACGTCATAGCTGCTAACTGCCGGTGCAGATGAAAATTATTTTTCAAAGTGGGGTTTAGTGAAGTTGAAAATGTGAATAACTTGTAAAATATATATTTTTTATTTTTTTAAATTCTATTTTTGTTAGAAGTACAGTAGTGCGGTACCTAAGTAGTTAATACATCCACATTATCATTCTTGTACAACTTCGTGTTTTTAATTTAATAATAAGAACAGTGAAAGAAAAAGGGAAATAAAGAGTGTCGAAATAGATCGACAAGCGAATAGAAACAGCGAAAGAGATAAAGAGCAGAGATAAAAAGCTAAGAAAATTGAGAGATAAAGAGAAAGTAGAGAGAAAAGAAATTAGGAGAGATATACCTATTTCGTATTTTTACCCATCCGTCACCCGGTTCTGAACCATTTAATTTCTAAGGTTGTGTTATGTTGCACTATATGCTTGTAAAAAGTTGATAAAAGGAGACCAAGTCTTTAAGAATTGGTCTACTTTGCCTAGTTGGAGGAATCTCATTTCTTCAAGATGTAGTGTTTCCGACATATTTAAAATCCACATTTTGAACGTTGGCGTGGTTGCGTTTTTCCAGAATTTGAGTATAGGTTTTTTTGCTGTTATTAAACCATAATTAAGAAGAGCTTCTTGGAATGTAGTTAATTTACTTCCCTCTTCCATTGATCCAAAGATGATCAGTTCTGTATTAACTTGTAAAATATAACATCAATCTGAACGAAACTTGATCCACCTTACTCACCATTGTCGTGTGGTTTTCCAAAAAATTTTAGCGCTATCGTGTACCGTTTTGGCGCAAGTCACACACATGATGAGAGTTTCATCCTCCATTTTCTTTCCCCTCTCCTCCTCTCCCCACCCCCTCCCTCACCGCGCGGGCACACCGTGTATACACGGGTATGCATATGTTAACAACATATCTCTGTGGAACACCACTGGTTATAGATCTGGTGAAGAACACAGATTTATATTTTATTGAATATTCATACAACAAAATGACTTTAATAATGTTCATAATGGCATATTATCCATAATACATAGCAGCAGAACAAATTTCAAACACTTGAGGATGGCATGGAGCCCAGTCCGTGTTGGTTGGAAGACAACACTCTGCAACACATTATAGTACTAGATTCATTAACCCTGCAAGTCACACAGCTTCAAGAGCAATATTGCTTAATATAGCTAGTTTGAATCCCTACAACCCCAAGTGAAAGTTTCAACTGCCCCAATCATTTAATCAATCCCTTTAAGTTTCTGCGCCCTTGTTTTTGACCCATCCACCATGGGAGACAGATTCTTCCTACTTATCTTTCCTAGGGCACTCATAAATTGTATATATTGATTGATTGCATTTTCAAATTACAAGCCTACTTTGCATTACAATTTGCCGTCGGTATGAGAATATTGCTTAGTCCAAGCCGCCAAAATCACCAGGACATGATACTTCAAAGATAAAGGCAAATCTCCAATTGCTCTCCCTCCTACACCAATTCAAAACACGCAGAGTTAAAAATTGGGGCTTTAATTTGCTTCAATATAAATAAATCTTCATCATTTTATGTTATAATAAATATTTTAGCATGATTACAAAAAGAGACATTCTTTCTTACCTTCTATAATTATCTGATGGCACATTAGTTTGGACTTTAGTGCATTATGCTTCATGAGCCTGTACAGAACAAAATCATTAATGGTGATACTGCAACATAGAATGCTGAATAAACTAGCTACGAGCAAAAGAAAAAAAGCGCTGTATCAAATCGATTGCAGCAAAATAGGCCGCTTCAGATGCATTCTCTTGTTGCAAAGGTGATCAAGTATTCTGGATATGCCCCATCATCACAAAAAATAACAAATATAGCGGGATATTTCAAATTATTTACTGCGCAGTCACATAGGTCAGTTGGATCTCCATATGCGTTTACTGGTGCTGGCTCTAACATTCTGTCCGTTCCAAAACATTTATTCCCGGTGATCACTCGTGCCTGATAGATGTATTTACATTTGTCGCTGTCAGGAGTGGAGTAGGTGTTGTTGCATGAATAAGAAGCTTTCAAGGCAAAGTAAGTTCCTTTTCCATAAGTAGTGGCTAGTAGGAAATGGAACAAAATTAGTAGATTATAGTTAATATCATCGCTTCAATTGATAATGGTCGATTAAAAACTTCAAAATTAAAGTGATTATAATAAACAGGGGCTCCAACATTACAATATATTTTTCAAACAGATTTTCATCCCAGCCCTGTTTTGATTTAGGTTGTGTTCCATCAACACCCAACAACTAGCTCTCAGTGATCTTAGATTTCCTTAACCCTACAACTGTTCAACTACCTAGCTTTTCATGACTATGTTAATCTATACACTATTCTATAGTGGCCCTGATCCTCTCTCTCTATTCAACACTTTGGGACAGAATTACTGGATAATAGCAAAGATAGACACAAAATGCTGGAGTAACTCAGCAGGCCAGGTAGCATCTCTAGTGGAAAAAGCTAGGTAATGTTTTGGGTCAGGACCCTTCTTCATATAACTATATCCAAATTACAAAGGAGGACATGCTAGCAGTCTCAAGTTGGGCAAATTCCCAGGGGCCTGACTAAGTGTATCCTTTGACACTGTGGAAAACTAGGGAATAAATTGTTGAGGCCTTGGCAAAGATATTTGCATTATCTATAGCCACAGGGGAGGTACGGGAAGACTGGTGGGTTGCTAATATTGTACCTTTATTTTTAAAAGGACTGCAATGACTAGCCAGGGAACAATAAGCCCGTGAGCCTGATATCAGTAGGAAGGAACTGCAGTTGCTGCTTTAAACCAAAGATAGACACAAAAAACTGGAGTAACTCAGCAGGACAGGCAGCATCTCTGGTGAGAAGGAATGGGTGATGTTTTGGGTCGAGACCCTTCTTCAGACTGGTTAGGGAAACCATAGATTTAGAAGAAAGATAAGGGAGAGAGAGAGAGAGAGAGAGAGAGAGAAAGGAGAGAGAGAGAGAGAGAAGAGCGAGAGAGAGAGAGAGAGAGAGAGAAGAGAGAGAGAGAAGAGAGAGAGAGAGAAGAGGAGAAGGAGAGAGAGAGAGAGAGAGAGAGAGAGAGAGAGAGGGAGAGAGGAGAGAGAGAGAGAGGGGAGAGAGAGAGAGAGAGAAGAGAAGAGAGGAAGAGAGAGAGAAGAAAGAGAGAGAGAGAGAGAGAGAGAGAGAGAGAAAGAGAAGAGAGAGAAGAGAAAGAGAGAGAGGAAGAGAAGATGAGAGAGAAGAGAGGAAGAGAGAGAGAGAGAGGGATTTGAGAGAGGGGGAAGATAGAGAGAAAGAGAGAGTGTGGAGAGAGAGAGAAAAAGAGAGAGAGGGGGAAGAGAGAGAGAGAGAGAGAGAGAGAGGGGAGAGAGGGAGAGAGAGAGATTGGGGGAGGGAGAGAGAGAGGGGAGGAGAAGAGAGAGAGGGGGGGGGAGAGAGAGAGAGGGAAAATCCTCACTCTGACAAGTCCCCCCCACCCTTGTTTGCCTTCTCTCCAGATATGCTGCCTGTCCCGCTGAGTTTTTGTATCAGTGATGGCAAAGTTACCAGAAGAGTGTGTTTATTTTGCAAACACAAAAAAAGGTTCATTTAAGCCCCATTATTAAAAAAACATATGTAACTTATCAAATATTTTCATAATTACTTTCTTTACCCCTCAAAGAGGTGCCGGAATACTGTGCCTGCATGAACTGTTACAGAAAAGCACTGCTGGAATGGATTTTGAGGAATCAGGTCTACCAGCATTTGAATTCGCAAGGACTGTTTAGGGATAGTCAGCACAGCTTTGATGTGGGAAAACAATACTCTTAAATTTGATGGTGTTTAGAGGAGATCACAGAAGAGGATTGGCAAGGACAGCAGAGTGAACATTGCCCATATGGACTTTAGTAAGGCCTTTGACAAGGTCCTGCGTGGTAAGCTGGACTGAAAGGTTAGCTCTCATGGGATCCAGTATGGGCTTTGAGTATAGTTGCGATGTCATGTTGCAGCTGTACAAGATACTGGTGAGGTCTGATCCCCCCCATTCCATCCATGGAATGGACCCGAGGCATCACTTAAGATTTGGCATCTTACCATTTCTTCCACAAAAGCTTCTGTTGAAACCAGTTTTATTCACTTTATGGAGAATTTCCTTGGTAGTTCCGTGGTAAAGAATTTGCTCAACGTTTGCCCCAGGAATCTTTCTTTCCACCGTTTTCTTTCTGATGGAATAACTTTGCCAAAGTTTGAGGTTCTGGATCCTTTCAATCTAGACGAAACATGTAAACAGCATTAATTCCTAAAGTAGAAAAGGACTAAGTTTTGCAATTAACAGTATTCAATTACAAACGTTTTTATCAAGAATTAATGAATCTCAATAGACACAAAAGGTAACCATTTTGGACCCGAAATTCTCAATTGAACCGTTTATTGATATCAGAATTGCACACTGGGTTAGAGCAGCAGAACTATACAGAATGAAACAGACCTTTCAGTCCAACTTATTCACACTGACCAGGTTACATAATCAAGCTATCTCAGTTACCTGGACCATATCCCTCCAAACCTTTCCTATCCATGTACCTGACATAGTGACGTATAAATATTGTAATTGCATCCCCACTATCATTTCCTCTGGCAGATCATTCCATGTACATACCTCCTATTAAAACGTTTGCCCCTCGAGTCCCTTTTACATCTTTCCCCTCACATCTAAAATGAAGGCCCTGTAATATTAGACTTCCTACTCCGGTGAAAAGATTGTGGCCATTCACTTTATGCATGTACCTCAATACCCTACCCTCAAGGGAAAAAAAGACCCAGCCTATCCTTATCACTTAAACTACCTCAGACCCAGTAACATATTTATAAACATATTTATAAATTTACTTTCACCCTTTCCAGTTTAAAGACATCCTTCCTGAGGAAGGGTAACCTGAACCGCAAATAATACTCTAAATATAGTCTCACCAATATCTTGCGACGTGTTAAAGTTGCTAATGTTTATGTAGACAATGACTTGTGCACTACCCTCATTGATCGTCTTGGTCACCTCTTAAAAAAAATCTCAATCACTTTGGTGATATACAATTTCCACCCACAAAGTCATGCTGAATATCCCTACTCAGATCTCGCCTTTCCAAATGCATGTATGTCCCATCTCTCATAATACCCTGCAATAATCCCTTCCCACCTCACTAGACTGTAGTTCTTTGGCTTTTCCTTGCAGCCTTTCTTCAACAAAGACATTACATTAGCCAACCTTCCTTTTTTGGCATCCCTACTATGGCTATCCTCGAGCCAAATATCCCAGCCAGCTGCCCTGCAATTTCTTCCCTAGCTTTCCACAATGTCCTGGGATACACTGGAAAAGCTTGTGGCTAAATAGGTTTTAAGATGCAGAGAAAGGCGAGAGGGTAGGATAAATTTTTAAAACAAAAATGGGCTTAGAAATTCATCTCAGCGACAGTGCTAAACCGATTTGCAACATTTCATTGTACTCCACTGCTTAAATATGGTACTATTGACCACATTTCAAAACCAGATTAAAATGAATATTCATGCAAGAAGTATAATAAAGTTAGCTGTGGGTGTGAATAGATCGGTGGTGGATATAGATGACGGGGCAGTAAAGTTGCTGTCTCAGTGTCAGAGACCCGGGTTTGATCCCGACTGTGGGTGCAGTCCATACGGAATTTGTACATTCTCCCTGTGATCGCGGGGGTTTTCTCCGGGTGCTCCAGTTTCCTTCCACACTCCAAAGGTGTACAGGATTGTAGGTTAATTGACTTTATAAAGATTGCAAATTATCCCTAGTATGTCGGACAGTGCTCGTGTACGGGGCGATCGCTGGTTGGCACAGACTCGGTGGGCCGAAGGGCCTGTTTCTGCACTGTATCTCCAAACCAAACTCTGGAATTTAGAAGGATGAGAGGGGATCTTATTGACATATAAGATTAAGGGTTTGTACATGCCAGAGGCAGAAAATATGTTCCTGATGTTGGGGGAGTCCAGCACCAGGGGACAAAGTTTAAGAATAAGAGGCAAGCCATTTAGAATGGAGATGAGGAAACATTTTTTCACACAGAGGGTTGTGAACCTGTGGAATTCTTTGCCTCAGAAGGCAGTGGAACCCAATTCTCTAGTTGCTTTCAAGAGAGAGTTAGATAGAGAACTTAAAGATAGCGGAGTCAAGGGCTATGGGGAGAAGGTGGGCACGGGGTACTGATTGTCCATGATTACAGTGAATGGCGGTGCTGGCTCGAAGGCTGAATGGCCTCATGCACCGGCTATTATCTATCACCAGCCAATCTCTGAAATATAGATTAAGAAGTCAAAAGCAAGTGGAAGCATAGGAAGGTGAAAGCAGTATTCTAAAAGATTCTTTCCATTTGTGTTATCGACTGCCACATTATAGATCTCATCCGAGACGTCTGAGGCTGAAGTGACGTACACAACCTCTGGAGAGCTGACACACAAACTGAATTTTCCCCTTCGCCTTGTTGCAGTCTGCATATTCATACTGATTCACCGTCTGTCATACTCTGTGCCAAGGTCGCAGTTCATGGATGCAACTGAAACACGGTGACACAGGATCTTTTTCAAACTGATTCAAACATTAGTCTAGTTTAATTTAGTTGGAAGATGCAGCACAGAAACAGGCCCTTCGGCCCAATTAGTCCATGCCAACCAGCGATCCCCACACACGAGCCCTAACCTACACACTAGGAACAAATTGTTCAACAATTTATAAATTGTTTTACCAAAGCCAATTAACCTACAAATCTTTAAGTCTTTGGAGTGTGGTGGAAACTGGAGCACCCGGAGAAAACCCACGCAGTCACAGAGAGAATGTGCAAACTCCGTACAGATAGCACCAATAGTCAGGATCGAACTCGGGTCTCAGGCGCTGTAAAACAGCAACCCTACAGCTGAGCCACTGTGCTGCCCAACTCTACCCTGCACCACTATTGTCTTCTCTATTTGATCATAAGAGTGCTGCCCATGCTACCTTCAGACTTCCTATAACGCTCACAGTCAAGTGACTGCTGCACCAAGGGGAGCCAATCTGATATAATCAGAACTGAAAATAAGCTGAAAATGGCTGGAGAGATAGAGCGATGATGAGCCAATTCATAATTCCTAAAGCTGACCCTGTGGATATTATGTGTAGGAGGGAACTGCAAATGCTGGTTTAAACCGAAGATAGACACAAAAAGCTGGAGTAACTCAGCGGACAGACAGCATCTCTGGAGAGAAGGAATGAGTGACGATTCTGGTCGACAGCTTCTACCCTTCTACCCTTGTTCCCTGGCTAGTCTGAAGAAGGGCCTCAACTCGAAACGTCACCCATTCCTTCTCTCTGCCTGTCCCACTGAGTTACTTCAGCTTTTTGTGCCTATCTCCAGTGGATATTACTATTGAACATGAAACTAGCAACAGAGGGTCCAAGTGAAATTCTGGTTAATCCATGAAGACCATGACCAGTTGACATATAAGAGAAGCATGGGTGAGACTTAGTACACAACAGCACCATTGTAGAGCTCCAAGGAGATGAGCAGATCTATGATATGATTAAATCTACAATTGTATACATGTATAAAATGTTCTTTTGACTTTTCCTTTAAAAGAGGGAAGTGGTGGAATATAGTTGATTACGAATGTAAAAAGGTGACAATTAAATACATGGTGACATGTGGTCAACTGTTCAATTTAATAGTGGTAAAGGGTTAGAGCCAAATTAGCCAAACTAATGTGGGCGGCACAGTGACGCAGCTGTAGAGTTGCTGCATTACAGTGCAAGAGACACGAGTTCGATTCTAATTAAGAGCGCTATCTGTACAGAGTTTGCATGTTCTCCCTGCAACGGCATGGATTTTCTCCTAGTCATAACTTCATGCAGAGATGCCAACCCTAAATTTAGTTCACAGTAACATTCAACCCATTTGTCAGTAACAAATGGGGGTAAATGCATTTCTCTCAGTAACATGTTGCGGCACCAGAAATATGCATGGCAACGACCCAAAATCTGCAACGCGCGTTGAATCCAACCTTCCTTTTTTCAACTAGTACTATATACAAACTCATTAAACACACATAAACATCCTTTAGTATACACAGTAATAACTTAAAAGATGTACTTATAATATTTTTGATGAGTCTTGAATGCTTTAGCCTTCAGGCACAGCTAACAATAACAAAACTGTGTTTAAACACAATTCAGTTATAAAGTTGCAAATCACTGAATGAGAGAGGACGCATACCTGGTGTTACAAAAGTGTCAGACATAGTGTCACTCATTTCAAACTGTGTCTAGTCAAAATGCTTGAAAAAGTGCTGGACATTTTAAGTTGCAAATCATTGCTGCACCTTTTCAAAAGTTGAATGCTGCACATTTTCAGAAATTGCATATCAATGTTGGGCATTTCAAAAGTAAATAAATCAAATGCTGGGCATCTTCAAAAGTTGCATATCAGTTCTGGACATTTCCAAAAGTTGCATATCTATGCTGGACAATTTCAAAAGTAGCAAATCAATGCTGGGCATTTTCAATACTTGCATAACAATCATCAATGCTGGGCATTTCAAAATTAACTAACCAATGCTGGGCATCTTCAAAAGTTGCATATCAGTTTCTGGACATTTCCAAAAGTTGCATATCAATGCTTGACATTTTCAAAAGTTGTAAATCAGTGCTGGGCATTTTCAACAGTTGCAAATAAACAATGCTGGAATCTTCAAAAGTTGCATATCAATGCTGGACATTTTCAAAAGCTGCATATAAATTCCTGGACATTTTCAAAAGTTGCAAATCAGGATGAAGTTGGTAATCATGGTACTTAGTGTACGGCTATAATCCAGGCCACCAGCGGAGTGCATTGTCACTAAACAAGGATTCAGCGAGCATTGTGCACGTGCGTGCATAGCAATATGCGCCGCCATGCGAGTCCTTGGTTTTACACATTCAAGCGCGTGAGTCTGCTCGCATGATTTTTCAGTCACAAATAGCCAAAAATACGCGGCGCTGCACCTTGGCCGTGTGCAATGGCATACGGACGTTTGTGCGTTGCAACTTGAAGACAATTATCGCGGCTTTTAAACAGCAATGATCCCGCCCAATTACTCCGGGAGCGGACAACGCATTTGCTTGTTGTTTTTTTTAATTGTTTTGATTATTTTTCTCCGTAACAACATGTTTGGCTGCCGGAACACCGTAATAAGGTTATTTCGCCGGGACAAAATACGGCGAATCCGGGACACTTGGCATCTCTGCTTCATGGATAGGAAAGATTTGGAGGGATACGAGTCAAATGCGGGCAGGTGCGACTAGTGTAGATGGGGCATTTTTGGTTGGTGTGGGCAAATTGGACCGAAGGGCCTATTTCCATGCTGTCTGATCCTATGGCTCCATTACAAAATTCTACTCTGAGATGTGTTGCTATAGTGCCTCCAAAGCACACAAGAACATGGTGTGTGTATAAAGAAATCATCTATTCAACACAATTTAATGTGCCTTTTATCAGTGACTGGAGTTTTTTTTACCTGCAGTCTTATTTAAAAAAAGACTTATTACTCTACTTCCGAGCAAAACACTTAGTAGACTTTTCGAAATAAATTTAGTTAAGTACCTTGATTATTTTTACCAGATATTTCTCACAAGACATCTTGAACTTTTCTGCCACCTCATTGTATTCCAATGTACTTTTCGGAACCAACCTCCATTACAAATTCCTGATTGCTCATGTCACTCCAAGTTGCTGGGAGTTCAAATGTACCTGGAATATTAAATGCATCCAAAGAAAGAAGTAATATTCTGATTCAAGCTAAATTATCAATTTTCTCCTCCAGGTTATCTTTGCCTGTCAGTTTTATTCTTCATTTTCATCATTTAAAAAAAAAAGTAAAATAAAGGACCTGTTCCACTTTCATGACCTAATTCACGACATCTGCCGAGTTTGCCCTTGACTCATACTCGCAGCGTGGTCGTCACGAGGTCGTAGGTAGGTCGTAGCAGGCCGTGACGCTGGTCGTAGGTACTCGTGGCATCTAACATGATGAAAAATGCCCACGAGTAAAAAAGGCTGTGAATTAGGTCGTAAAAGAGGGACAGTTCCTTAAGATTAAGGCAATTAAGTACTTGTAGGCACAAGGAACTGCAGATGCTGGAAAAGGCAAAGTGCTGGTGCAACTCAGCAAATCAGGCAGCGTCTCAGAACAGAGGTATGGTATTTTGGGTCAGGACTCTTCTTCAGCTCAATATGGCGGGGAATGGAGAGGGGAAGAAAGCTGTAAGAGAGGAAGAGGGGAAGAAAGCTGGAAGAGAGGAGGATACTTCCTCTCCTCGGGTTTTGTACATTTGATTCATCTTACATGGGATGGCAGGACTGTCATATGAGGAAAGATTGAAAAGACTAGGTTTGTATTCACTGGAGTTTAGAAGGATGAGGGGGGATCTTATAGAAACATATAAAATTATAAGAGGACTGGACAAGCTAGATGCAGGAAAAATGTTCCCAATGTTGGGCGAGTCCAGAACCAGGGGCCACAGTCTTAGAATAAAGGGGAGGTCATTTAAGACCGAGATGAGAAAAAACTTTGTCACACAGAGAGTTGTGAATTTGTGGAATTCTCTGCCACAGAGGGCAGCGGAGGCCAAATCACTGGATGGATTTAAGAGAGTTAGATAGCGCTCTAGGGGCTAGTAGAATCAAGGGATATGGGGAGAAGGCAGGCACGGGTTTTTGATTGGGGACGATCAGCCATGATCACAATGAATGGCGGAACTGGCTCGAAGGGCCGAATGGCCTCCTCCTGCACATATTTTCTATGTTTCTATGTTAATGGAAATACCATTTCAACAGTCTGGAAATTCTGCCATTTCCTGTCCTGAGCAGGCTAGTTAAACGGAAATTTACTGTACTTTACTCCATGCCATTCTTACATAATTATATTATTTTTTCTTGTCATTACCTCCTTCAAGAAGCCTCTTAATAATAGTCATATTTCCTTTCGAATCTTCAACTTGCATTTTCTTGAAGTTAACAGTGAGCGTTTCTCCGTTATGCCGGAACTTTGCAGTTTCTTTCTTATCCTGAAAACATTTCTCAAGGTCGCAGTTGATAGATTGTTCACACTGTTGAAATTTTCCATTATGCACAAACTCCCACTGCACAAAAGCATTTATCTGAGCCTCCTCCTGCCTCCTGGACACTTGTTCTTTGGCAGATTGAACCATAGAATTAAATTTCACAATGAAATCCAGAACTTCATCAGTTTGTCCATTTATTGCTATGTTGTCTTTCTGGATCTCAACTCTCAGTTGCAGCTTTTCAACGAGATCTGCAACTTGTTGCATTTGATTGGGAGATAAGCAGCCTCCACCACTGTTGTCTATTATTTTGCTTTTACAATGTTCCTTAATTAGATTTTCAACATTCTCTCGAACCATTTCAATAGTGCTATCTGACATGCCATATATTTCAACTGTGGTGGTCAAAAGTTTTTTTGTATTCAGAATAATTGGATAAACGGATTTAAATGGCGCGATCTGGTGTCTGTGATTCAATGACAAAGTTGTTGGCACTGAAAAAAAAAGTTTAAAAAAATGTATAAGAAGGATTAATTTACAAACATCACCTATTCCTTTTCTCCAGAGATGCTGTCTGGCCCGCTATGTTAACCCAACTTTGTGTCTATCTTTGCTTTAAGCCAGCATCTGCAGTTCCTTCCTACACATGGAAATTGGTTCAACTCATCCATGCTGACCACGATGACCCATCGAAGTTAGTTCCATTTGCCAGAGATTGGCCTACATTGTTCTAAACCCTTCCTATCCACGCATCTGCCCAAATATACTTTAAATGTTGCTATCCTAACTGCTTCATCAACTTTCTCTGGCATCTATTCCATATACTCAAGGCACTTTCTGGGGGAAAAGCTGTCCCTCAGGTTCCAATTAAATATTTTCCATCTCTACAATTTTTCTAACATTATGGTCTATATTTTAAAAGTATGATAAAATTGAGTTCATGCATGTTTTTGACAACTGCTCTGCCCAAGGCTGCAAGCCCAGACCATCATACAAAACAACCTTCCTTGCCATCAACTCCAGCTACACTTCACGCCAACATTATTAACTGAAGATAAAAACTTGCACAATACATGCTGTCTGGCCCGCTATATTAACCCAGCTTTGTGTCTATCTTTGGTTTAAGCCAGCATTCGAAAACTGCTTATTCCCTGCGGTTAGACTCTTGAATGGAGCTCTCATATGCTTAGGATATATTCCTGATCTCCCAATCTACTTTGTTGCGGCAATTGCACTTAAAAATAAAGCTCTTTCTCTGTAGCTGTAAGACTTTATTTGATAAAGCAAATGAGAATGTCAGACTGGTTATTAAACATTGTGGGGCAAGTGTGCATGAAACAGACTTCTGGCAGCTTGTAATTAACAATGCACAATTGGGATAATTATTAAAAACACTTGCAGGATAATAACCACGTGAATTAGTTCCTCACCATCACATTTCCAAACTTTGAAACGCTGTTCCATACACTGGCAAAACAGACTCCTCGTTTCTGGAGTGAACAATATTATTCTGATCGTGGAGAGCGTAGTAGGTCTTACAAAATTCTTCACATGGTCACTTATTGCATCCAGAAGTGCATTTGCAATGTCAACAGGATTTAGTTTTCCAGCCCCTAAACAAAAGAAGATTGAATGGTCAATTGCAGTGCAATGGGGAGAATATGCAAAGGTTGTAAAATCATCCAATCAATACTGCTCTTGACCACACTGCTTTGCTCTCCAGAGGATTGAATTATTAATCTAGAAGCATGAGTGGGCATTCCAGCTTGACAGCCAAGTAACTTGAATGAGAGGTTTCCGGTAGTGGGAGAGCCGGGGATCAGAGGGCACAACCACAGAATAGAAGGGTGTATCTTTAGAATGAAGCAGAGGGGGAATTTCCTTAGCGAGAGTCTGGTGAATCTGTGGAATTCATCTGTGGAGGCCAAATCTTTGGGTATTTTAAGATAGATTGATAGGTTCTTGATAGTAAGGGAGTCAAAGATTATGGGAAGGCAGCAGGAGAATGGGGTTGAAGGGGAAAAATAAATCAGTCATGATCAAATGGGCTGAATGGCACAATTCTGCTCCTATGTTTCATGGTCTTACTAGGATATGAATTCAAATATGAAGGTACACATGGAGTGAAACTCGTATCAGTAATGATGACTATGAAAGTATTGGATTGCTGTGAAAACCCTTCAGTCCAACAAATGCCCAACAGAGGATAGACACAAATGCTCGAGTAACTCAGTGAGTCAGGCAGCATCTCTGGAGAAAAGGAATTGGTGAAGTTTCAGGTCAAGATGTTTCTTTAGACAGGCTCTGTCCAACAAATGTCCAACAGAGATGACATTTTTCCATCTTTGTGTGATCTTGCCTATATTCAACTCCAACGCACAGTTGATGGTTAATGGTTTCCATAGTTCAAGGGTAATTAGGGATAGACAACGAATATCAACATTGCCAGTGAACATTGAGGCCCAAGTATAAATATCAGTGGAAAGTGTGTTTCAAGCTTGACATTTATAATTGGGACTGTAATAGTCTCAGGGTGAAGTTACTCCATCACATACTTGATGCCTTGTACAACACATTTTGGAAAGGGAGAACCGTTACATGAAGAATCGGAAGTCGAAGAATCAATTGTCTGATGAAAAAGATCTGCTTACTCCTTTCCAAACATTTTAATTATAAAAGAATCTGCGTGCAAGGGTTGAAATTCTGGTATCTACTTAAATAGAAACTAGTATTTAATACAAGGCAGATTAGGCGCCCACATATAATATGTATTAAAACCTACCTGTTCCAATCGACGGGAAAGACACAGAACTTATTTTCAGTCTTTCACATTCTATTAGAATCCTGCCAATAGATGCCTTGATGTCATTTGTTTGAGTCCATTTAATCCAATGTATTACATATTTCACACTTAGATTTCCAGCCCCCGTGGTAATCACACTGTCCTCATTTTGAACTCCTAAAGATGAGAAAATAAAAGAGGCAATTTACTGAATGAAGCCTGCATTCATTGTCATCAACTCAGCCCCTTCTTTGATTCACTTGGAAAACATTGCCCTAAGCCCAAAGGACTTTTACATCAGGATGATGTGGCACCTATGTCTTGAGATAATAGGTTTGTAATGGAAGGAGTCCAGTTTGACCATTGTCTCATATGCATTGAGAAAATAAAACAAAGTTTGTTCCAGCTTACACCATTTAAACATTTGAGGAATTATGCCTTCATTGCAATATCAGCAACAGATTCCACTATCCTGACAATGGGTGCTTGTCTGTACGACGTTTGTACCTTCTTCCCGTGACCTGCATAGGATTTCTCCAGGATCTTTGGTTTCCTCCCATACTGCAAAGACCTGCGTGTGCGTGTGCGAGTCTGCGGGGATCACAGATCGGTGCGGACTCAGTCAACTGAAGAACCCGTTTCCACACTGTATCTCTCAACTAAACTCGGACTGCAAAGAGCAATGCCTTTTTTTGTGATGTTCAATGTAATTTTAAAAACATGATCACAAAATGTAATAAGTTGGATAGTGCATCTTTATTATAATTCTGTTTGTTAGACATGAATCCTCCTAGAGGCTATGACCTCAGAGCCTCCGAGAACAGAATGATGCCAAAGGAATGCAATGCTCTTTTTTATGCCATCTGTACAAAACTAAACGTATGGGTGTAAAGGAGGTTTACCAGAATGCTGTCTGGATTAGGTTTTACCTGCAGTGAGAGATTGGACAGATTTGGATTTTTTTTTCCGGATAGAATTCATAGAAATATATAAAGTTATGAGAGGAGTAGATAGAGTAGAGTCAGAAACTTTCCTCCCCAGGGTGGAAATGTCCAACACTAGAGAGCATAATTATAAGGCAAGAGGGGGAACATTCAATGGAGATGTACGGGGCAAATGTATTTATTTATTTATCCATCTGTTCATTTTTATTTACTTATTACACGGAGTGCTGGGGGCCTGCAACCCACTGCCAGGGATGGTGGTCGAGGCACATGTGATAGTGGCATTTAAGAGACAACTAGATCGGAAGAAGGAAGTGCAGGGAATAGAGGGATATGAATCATGTACAAACAGTTGAGATCAGTTTCAGCTTGGCATCATGTACGGCACACACTGTGGGCTGAAGGGCCCGTTCCTGTGCAGTACTGTTCTATGTTCTAAACTCCAGAGGAGGTTTACAAGATTGATCCCAGGAATGAATAGGTTAACCTATGATGAGCGTTTGTCGGCACTGGGCCATTGCTCACTGGAGTTTAGACGAATAAGGTGGGGGGGGGGGGGGGGGGGGGACCTCATTGAAACATACAGAATAGTGAAAGGCTTGGATAGTGGATGTGGAAAGGATGTTTCCACTAGTGGGAGAGTCTAGGACGAGAGGTCAAAGCCTCAGAATTAAAGGACGTTCTTTTAGGAAGGAGATGGGGAGACATCTCTTTAGTCAGAGGGTGGTGATTGGCTGTAAGGGCCAAGACAGTGAATTATTTAAGGCAGAGCTAGATCGATTCTTGATTAGTGCAGGCATCAGAGGTTATGGGGAGAAGGCAGGAGAATGGGGTTAGGAAGGAGAGATAGATCAGTCATGATTGAATGCAGAGTCGCCAAATGGCCTAATTCTACTCTTATTCCTGGTGACACGATCTTATGACTGTGTATGCAAGGCCTGCGTTGGAGCAGATCTTCCTTAATGAAGCAGATCTTAGAGTGGCTGCTGGGAATTTGAGGCTTGCACTTAGCTCTAGGTGAATTCCTTTCTCAAAGTTGCTACCTTGGTGATGATTTCCACTTTCCCTCACAACCTCAGCGTTGTTGTTGATGACCTCAATGAGTATAACCTTGATTCCAATAACCCATTGGCAATCTATCCCATACAATAACCAAAATCATCTATCAAGCCGAGTCCTACACCTAATTCACCACCAACAATCATTTTCTCTGCCCATCCACCCTGCTCCTGGCAATCCTCCCTCTGCTTTCAATGGACCATGTAACTCAGTTGCCCTACAATGTTCACTATTGCTAGTTATTGTATATCTGTAATCTGGAAATTATTTCTAGATTATTCTTTTTTAGACAGATTGCTACTAAGTTTGCTTTTTCTTTTTTAAACACACTAATACGTAGGTCGCTCTGAACTTGCATCTACTCCGCAAGAAGAGAGATGACTTGTAATCACTCACCTAGTTTCTTACATTCATCCACCAACGGTTGACCACCTGCTGTCAGAATAGCTTTAGAAACCCCTGCAAAGCAAAGTAGTTAGTGATTAGCAACTTTCATTATGGTAAATGGTGTATTAATCTTCAACGATGATGGCATCTATTTTCTCCAATTCAGATAATGATAATCACTTTCTGTTGTCTTGATCAGCTCTTCCAAGAGTTGAAAATGTTGAATCATAGCATTGTATAACACAGAAATGTGTTCTTTAAGCCACCACACCAATGCAACCATTGTGTTCATCTCCTCCAATTGCATTTGCCCGTGTTAGGTTTGTACCCTTGGCGACTATCAAGTGAGAAGGTCGAATTTAACTGAGAAGCCTTTGCTATGCAACGGCTTGCTAAAGCTCGTGGGTTTGTAGCAGGCACGTGCCGTGAGTAATTACTCAGGGTAGGCACTCAGTCGGCTTTTTAAAAAAAATTCAAAGGCGCATGCACAGATTGTTCTCTCCGTAAAAATAAAAATAAAGACAGTAACAGTTCAATTTACCCAAGGCTTCCACGTCTCCTTTATTCTGGATTACTGAATGGGTGGGGGGTGAAGGGTGATGGCAGGTGGACAGATGGTGGGAAAAACGGGAGCACAGGGAAAAGTTGAACCAGTTGTCATCTAATTGAATGACAACAATTGTTCAAGGGGCCAATTGGGGGTGAGAGATCCTTTCACAGCGTGTGGCGAGTCTGTGCCAAGGGTAAAGTTGCGGGGAGGGCAGGAGTGTTGGGTTGGGGATAATGCCAGTAACTCACTCACCGCTGCCGCAGCGCTCTGGGTGCCACTGCATTGTAGCCGGGGATAGAAGCAGCTCGGGTGGCTGCCGGGAGCCGACAGCAGAACTGGCCGCCACTTCAGCGCCTTCTGCCGGCCCGCTCACCTCTGGCAGTGCTCTCCGTCTGAACACCTCTCACCTGCCTCTCGCTCACGTCAGCGGCTTCCTGCAAATCCTTAAATTCCCACAGCCGAGTAACCTCAATCTCAACCTGACGTGAGTGAGGCCAGCGAGCGGCAGGAGAGGTTTTTAGACGGAGAGTTGCCAGAGGTGAGCGGGGGCTGGCAGAAGGAGCTAAGGCGGCGGCTGGTGAGAGGTGCACAGACACCCGAGCTACATCTCTCCCCCTTCCCCCCCCCCCCCCCCCCGGCCTCAATGCGGTGGCATTGCACGCCTCCGTGCAAGGAGCATCGCAAGTAGCATGCTCCCAACCCCTCCTTCACAACATTCGTGCCCTCCCCGCATCTTTACCCCTGGCCAGAATCCCCAAACGCTGTGATGGGAGCTCTCCCCCCACCCCCCGGGAAATACGGTATTTAAAAACATAAACACAAAATGTACTTACCACATTATTGGTACACAAACTCCATTCTTCTCTCCCCGTTTCCTAACATACACTTAAAATATTGACAATCCATATTTGAAAACCCCGCCAAGAAACCAGCGCTGGGCATGAGCAGTAGGCTGCTGCGCATGCGTAGTGCTGCAAAGGCAGAATTTCAGCTGCCTTCAGCCCGGCGTGAAATTGACGCTTGAAGCAGCGCTGACGGCACGTGGGCTGCACAGAGCTTCAAGGGTTACAAGTGCTGCGGATAAAAGGCACGGAGAATTATGCCTACCTAAGAGATCGATCTCTTAGATAAGCATAATTCTCCCATGCCTTTATTATTTATATTTAGTAATTACTATGTTATAATTTTAGTCAGGGTAGGCAGTGCCTACCTTGCCTACCCTGACGGCACATGCCTGGTTTGTAGGTTAATTGGTCTATGTAGGTTAAATTCCCCCCAGTGTGTAGGGAGTGAAGCAAATGTGGGATAACAGAATTAGCGTGAACGGGTGATTGATGGGCAGTGTGGAATTGGTGGGTTGAAGATGCTGTGGGAGGTTAATCACTGGGGTTATTCCAAGAGCAAATGATGCACCCACGTGAGATTAAACCCAGAGATAGTAAATAGTTCCCTTATAACATAGTCTCATTTGCCTGCCCGCTTGTCCCACCCCAGACATTCCTCCTTCTCCCTGCTCCTATCCAGCAGAAGGCAAGCACCACCAGACTTCGGAACAGCTTCTTCCTCTCTGTTATCAGACTTCTGAGCAGTCCTTCCATGTTAGGGTACTGTCCGGGGTGGGAGAGTGCAACCTTCACTTGGTCCACTCTGTTTGAACAAATGCAATCAACCTGGCGTGCACAAACAAGATCAAACAGAACAAGTTGTCTTACAACTTTAGGCTGTGCACGCCATACGCAAGAAGAAGAAGAAGGGTACTCTCCAATGCACCTGCACCCCACTGTGGACATTGAATGTTATCTATGGAACTTATGCACCACAATGCTGAGAATCATTCTGTACTTTGTATCTTCTTCTTTGCTCGAGTTTGACAATTGTATTTAAATATGGTATAGAAACATAGAAATTATGTGCAGGAGCAGGCCATTCGGCCCTTCAGGCCTGCACCGTCATTCAATATGATCATGGCTGATCATCCAACTCAGTATCCTGTACCTGCCTTCTCTCCATACCCCCTGATCCCTTCAGCCACAAGGGCCACATCCAACTCCCTCTTAAATATGGCCAACGAACTGGCCTCAACTACCTTCTGTGGCAGAAAATTCCACAGATTCACCACTCTCTGTGTGAAAAACGATTTTCTCATCTCTGTCCTAAAAGACTTCCCCCTTATCCTTAAACTGTGACCCCTTGTCCTGGACTTCCCCAACATCGAGAACAATCTTTCTGCATCTAGCCTGTCCAACCCCTTAAGAATTTTGTAAGTCTCTATGAGATCACCCCTCAATCTTCTAAATTCCAGCGAGTACAAGCCGAGTCTATCCAGTCTTTCTTCATATGGAATATATCTGATCTGTTTGGATAGCATCCAAAACAAAGTTTTTCACCATATTTCACTACAACACAACAATAATAAACTTAAATTGTACACAATTAAGTGATGGTATGTACATCAGAATCAAATATACATACCGGATTTTTATAAAACTGTTTTTTGGGATATGCTAGCAATGCCAACGTTTAATCTGCATCCCTAATTCTCCTTGAGAAGGTGTTTGCGAGCCAACTCTTGAAAAGCTCCAGTCCTTCTGGTGAAATTTTCTACAATGTTGTCGGGTCTCGAATCCAAGAACTTACACACAGTGACAATGAAGGAATGCAATAGATTTCCAAATCAATTGTTTGAAAGGTATGAATATCGGGAAGAAACACACAAACAAAACATTGCCACTCACCTGTGCCCAAATTAAGATGGACATTTGTACTGTTTACAATTGCATCTGTTGTTTCTTTTGTAATGTCACCTGGAACAGCCAGCACCTTTAGAGTCCCAATGTTTATTCCTGTTGCTTGCATTTTCTAAATCAAAATGGTGAAGATAAACAATGATAGAAAAGTTTGCATGCATGTTATATTCTTTCTGATCAGGGAAGATCATGCGCTGCATTGTAGGAGACGCAAGGAAGTAAACATTCAATCAGTTTTAGTTTTTCGAGATACAGCATGGAAACCCTTGCCCTACAATGAGTCTTCCCGAGTTGTCTTTTGGGCCCGCAGCCATTTCCCAAGTCAAGCTTGGTGAGGAAGCTGTTCATGCTCTGTCATTCAAACAGCAGCCCAGATGTGCATGGTAGATTGGACTGTTTAGAAGGATACCCGAAAGAGGTATGGAAGTAAAGTCGACATTTCCAAAGCTACTTTTTTTAGGTATAATGTTATATATAAGATGCTGTAGTTCATTTAGCATTCTTACCAGTTGTGAACTTGGTTTTAAGGCATCTTTAAAAGCTTTGTGCACATTAGGATCCAATATAACTACGTGAATGAATCTAATAACCGATTTCGGGTTTCGTATCAAATGATTTTCAAATCCATTCAACATGCTTTCAGCAGAGTCCTCTGGCTTGATGTTGCCTGCACCTGCAAAGAGAATAAGTATCCAATTGTAATCTTATTTTTAAAAGTTAATTGATATTATTTGATTTTTTACAAAACGGGTTGCAAATGTTATTTTCCTGCACAATGTTTTTTATGCTCTACATTATGAGATCTTATTTAAAACTTAATCTTGAAACGTAGCCAGGCACTTTGCATGCACATAAAATGGTTCACAATGGCATAGCCGCATAAGTAGTAAAGCTACTTTGTGAACCCTGACCTCCAGGTTGCAATAATTGCATGTTCATGTGACAGCCTAACCTTCGGCCTCCAAGACGCAGGTAAATTTGCATGCCTTATTTTTGGGTAAAAAAAAAAAATAGCGTCTTCATTGGCGGGAAATAGGGTAGTTTAAATGGGTGCTTAATGGTTGGTACAAACTCAGTGGGCTGAATGGCCCATTTCCAAGATGTGGCCCATTTCCAAGATGTGCCACCATGCCTCGAGGACAATCATTGGATCTTTGCATAATTACTGACAAATATGCACAACATTTGATGCATTATTACATTACTCCTATAAGGCCTTGAACTACATGAGCAGTGTTTCTTCGATGCTCAACTTCACATTTAAAACTCCCTGGCCAATAAATTAAGCATTGCAACCATTTATCAATTTAATTTATAGGTGTAAAGGTCATAAACAAACTTCAATGTTTGAAGCTGCCTATTATATTACTACTACTTCTATTATATTAATTCCAATTGGTATTGGCATTGATTTATTATTGTCACACGTACAGACTTAAGGCCCTGTCCATCTTTCCCGAGTTACTCACAAACTCTCTTGAGTTTTCCCCTTGATTCGAACTTGGAGTATTACGGTAATAGCCATTCGTAGGTACTCGGGGCTATTTGTTTAACTCGTGGACATATTTCAATATGTTGAAAAAAATGTCACGACTTACCTGATGCCCCGAGTTCCTAAGGCTGGCATTACGAGCCGCTACGAAACATCTACGGACTCCTACGGCTTCCTACGAGCTTGCTACCCACAGGAGCCGTTGGAAGAGAAGGAGGGGGAGGAGCTTGTTTTTACCGAAATCCATAACATTTCATTTGGAGAAGTGGGTTTTTTTTTGAGGAAACCGCTGATTGGTGGGAAGTGGACTAGGGTAAGCAGCTGATTGGTGGGAAGTGGACTAGGGAAAGCAGCTGATTGGCAGTCAGATTCCAGCAGTTTGTTGTGTACTTTGTATTGTGTTGATATTGTATCCTGTGTAAGGGGGGAGTATGAAGGCAAGGGCAGTGTACTGTTCTGGATGTCAGATGTGGGAGGTCAGGGAATCTGATAGCCCTCCAGACGTCCACATCTGCTCCAGGTGTGTCGAGATGGGGCTCCTAAAGGACTGTGTTAGGAACCTGGAGAAGCAGCTCGATGACCTCCGTCTCCTCAGGGAGAGTGAGGAGGCAATAGAGAGGAGCTACAGGGAGGTAGTCACTCCCAGACCACAGGAGGCAGACAAGTGGGTCACGGTTAGAAAGGGCAAGGGGCAGAGGCAGGGGCTAGAGAGTACCCCTGTGACCGTACACCTGGAAAATAGGTACTCGGGTTTGAGTACGATTGGAGGGGACAGCCTAGCTGGGGGCACCAACAGCGGCCGGGCCTCCGGCACAGAGACCGGCCCTGATGCTCAGAAGGGTAGCAAAAAGAGGAGGGCAATTGTAATAGGGGACTCTATAGTTAGGGGGTCGGATAGGCGATTCTGTAGACGCAGTCGGGAGACCCGGATGGTAGTTTGCCTCCCTGGTGCCAGGGTCTCGCATGTGTCAGAACGTGTCCAAAAGATTCTGATAAGGGAGGGAGAGGAGCCTGATGTTGTGGTACACATAGGTACCAATGACATAGGCAGAAAAAGTGACGAGGTCCTGAAGGGAGAATTTAGGGAGTTGGGAGGAAAGTTAAGGAGAAGGACCAAAAGGGTAACGATTTCAGGATTACTGCCTGTGCCGCGTGACAGTGATAGTAGGAATGAAATGAGGTTGAGGATAAATGCGTGGCTGAGGGACTGGTGCAGTGGGCAGGGATTCAAGTTTCTTGATCACTGGGACCTCTTTTGGGGAAGGCATGATCTGTACACAAAGGATGGGTTGCACTTGAACCCGAGGGGGACCAATATCCTGGCAGGGAGATTTGCAAAGGCTACTGGGGAGACTTTAAACTAGAAAGGCTGGGGGGAGGGACTCGGGTAGAGGGGGCTAGGGGTCAGGGTGTGGGGCAAGAGGCAGAGAAGGGAAGCACTCGGATCCAAAATGTAGGCGAGAAAGATGAAAAAGATAATAGACAGAGAATAAGGGATGGTGGGTTTCTGAAATGTGTATATTTTAATGCTAGGAGCATTGTAAGTAAGGTGGATGAACTTAGAGCCTGGATTGACACCTGGAAATATGATGTTGTGGCAATCAGTGAAACATGGTTGCAGGAGGGCTGTGATTGGAAACTAAATATTCCAGCATTTCGTTGCTTCAGGTGTGATAGAATTGGAGGGTCCAGAGCGGGAGGTGTTGCATTGCTTGTCAGAGAAGATATTACAGCAGTGCTTTGGCAGGATAGATTAGAGGGCTCGTCTAGGGAGGCTATTTGGGTGGAACTGAGAAGTGGGAACGGTGTAGCAACACTTTTAGGGGTGTATTATAGACCGCCAAATGGGGAGCGAGAATTGGAAGAGCAAATATGTAAGGAGATAGCAGATATTAGTAGTAAGCACAAGGCAGTGATTGTGGGAGATTTCAATTTTCCAAAAATAGACTGGGAAACACATTCTGTAAATGGGCTGGATGGTTTGGAGTTTGTTAAATGTGTGCAGGATAGTTTTTTGCAGCAGTACATAGAGGTATCGACCAGAGAAGGGGCAGTGCTGGACCTCCTGTAGAAGAGAAATGGAGGACATTTAAAGGGGAAATTGTAAGAGTACAGAATCTTTATGTCCCTGTTAGGTTGAAAGGAAATAGTAAAAATTGGAAAGAGCCATGGTTTTCAAGGGAAATTGGACACTTGTTTCGAAAAAAGAGAGATATCTACAATAATTATAGGAGGCATTGAGTAAATGAGGTGCTAGAGGAGTATAAAGAATGTAAAAAGAATCTTAAGAAAGAAATTAGGAAGGCTAAAAGGAGATATGAGGTTGCTTTGGCAAGAAAGGTGAAAGTAAACCCAAAGGGTTTCTACAGCTATATTAATAGCAAAAGGATAACGAGGGATAAAATTGGACCATTAGAGAACCAGAATGGACAGCTATCTGTAGAGCCAAAAGAGATGGGGGAGATATTGAACAATTTCTTTTCTTCGGTATTCACCAAGGAGAAGGATATTGAACTTTGTCATTAGAAATGGGAATAGTGCCGGAGGATTGACGTACTGCGCATGTTGTTCCATTGTTTAAAAAGGGTTCAAAGAATAAACCTAGCAATTATAGACCTATTAGTTTGACGTCAGTGGTGGGCAAATTAATGGAAAGGATACTTAGAGATAATATATATAAGCATCTGGATAAACAGGGTCTGATCAGGAACAGTCAACATGGATTTGTGCCTGGAAGGTCATGTTTGACAAACCTTGAATTTTTTGAAGTGGTAACTAGGGAAATTGATGAGGGTAAAGCAGTGGATGTTGTCTATATGGATTTCAGTAAGGCCTTTGACAAGGTTCCCCATGGAAGGTTGGTTAAGAAGGTTCAATCTTTGGGAGTTAATGGCGGAGTAACAAGATGGATTCAACAGTGGCTGAATGGGAGATGTCAGAGAGTAATGGTGGATGGCTGTTTGTCAGGTTGGAAGCCGGTGACCAGTGGAGTGCCTCAGGGATCTGTGTTGGGTCCACTGTTGTTTGTCATGTACATCAATGATCTGGATGATGGGGTGGAAAATTGGATAAGTAAGTATGCAGATGATACTAAGATAGGTGGTGTTGTGGATAATGAAGTAGATTTTCAAAGTCTACAGAGAGATTTGGGCCATTTGGAAAAGTGGGCTGAAAGATGGCAGATGGAGTTTAATGCTGTTAAGTGTGAAGTGCTACATCTTGGCAGGACAAATCAAAATAGGAAGTACATGGTAAATGGTAGGGAATTGAGGAATGCTGTGGAACAGAGGGATCTAGGAATAACTGTGCATAGTTCCCTGAAGGTGGAATCGCATGTAGATAGGGTGGTAAAGAAAGCCTTTGGTGTGCTGGCCTTTATAAATCAGAGCATTGAATATAGGAGTAGGGAAGTAATGTTAAAATTGTACAAGGCATTGGTAAGACAAATTCTGGAGTATGGTGTACAATTTTGGTCGCCTAGTTATAGGAAGGATGTCAACAAAATAGAGAGAGTACAGAGGAGATTTACTAGAATGTTGCCAGGGTTCCAGCAACTCTGTTACAGAGAAAGGTTGAACAAGTTAGGTCTTTATTCTTTGGAGCGCAGAAGGTTAAGGGGGACTTGATTGAGGTCTTTAAAATGATGACAGGGATAGACAGAGTTGACGTGGATACGTTTTTCCCATTGAGGGTAGGGAAGATTCAAACAAGAGGGCATGACATGAGAATTAAGGGACAGAAGTTTAGGGGTAACGTGAGGGGGAACTTCTTTACTCAGAGGGTGGTGGCTGTGTGGAATGAGCTTCCAGCAGAAGTGGTGGAGGCAGGATCGATTTTAACATTTAAGACTAAAGTGGATAGGTATATGGACGTGAAGGGAATGGAGGGGTATGGTCTGAGTGCAGGTAGATGGGACTAGGGGAAAACAAATGGTCGGCACGGACTGGAAGGGCCGAGAGGGCCTGTTTCCGTGCTGTAATTGTTATATGGTTATATGTTATATGGTTATTCCCCGAGTTAGAATCAAGGGGAAAACTCGGGAGAGTTCGTGAGTAACTCGGGAAAATGGGACAGGGACTATACACTGAAAATATGCTGTTGCATGCTGTCCAGTCTTATGAATGCCTTACTCCTGCACCTATTGTCTAAGGACGGCAGAGTGGTTCAGCGGTACAGTTCTGCCTTGCAGCATCAAAGACATAGGTTCAATCATGACTACGGGGGCTGTCTGCGTGGAGTTTGTACGTTCTCTCCGTGACAGCATGTGTTTTCTCCGGGCGCTCCAGTTTCCTCCCCACACTCCAAAGACATAAAGATTTGTAGGTTAATTGCGAATTGTCCCCACTGCGTAGGATAGTACTAGTGCACACGGGGTGATTGTTGGTCAGGGCGAACCTGGTGGATCAAAGGGCCTGTTTCCATGCTGTATCTCGAAAGTAGCTCGAAGCCATACACAAGTACAACAGATAGTGTAAAGAAAAAAATAAATAAATCATAGTGCAGAATGTTTGTAATAGTGTTAAAGCGTTATAATGTTACACTCTAGAGAAAGTACAGATTGCAATGAGGTAGGTTGTGAGATCAGGACTACACCCTTAGCTTATGACTGGACCATTCAGTATTCTGATAGCATCTCTTCCTGAATCTGGTTGTTTGCACTTTCAAATCTTCTGCCCGATGGGAGAAGTGAGAAAGGGAATGATCACAGAGTCGTAAGTCTGTGGAATTCTCTGCCTCAGAGGGCGTTGGAGGCCGGTTCTCTGGTTACTTTCACGAGAGAACTTGATAGGGCTCTTAAAGGTAGCGGAGTCAGGGGATATGGGGTGCAGGCAGGTTTGGGGTACTGATTGGGGGTGATCAGCCATGATCACATTGAATGGCGGTCCTGGCTCGAATGGGCCGAATGCCTTACTCCTGCACCGATTGTCTAAGGTCTAAATGGTCCTTAATTTTAGTTCAGAGGTACGGCATGCAAAAAGGCTCATCAGTCCAATATGTCTGCGCCCACCATTGATCACTCATACACTAGTTCTTTGTTAGCAAGTAGAAAAAAAATCTCTTCACTGTACCTCTGTACACGTGACAATAATAAACAAAACCAGTTTCGCATCCAATACATCAGGGGCAATTTAAAAAGGCCTATTAGACATGTGCAAGTTTTCGTTTGGAGCGTCTCATGGGGGCCACGTCGCGGAGAACAAAGAGGACCCAGCATGGAGGGGCCACCAGGAACAAGAGGGACTGGTGTTGAGGGGGGTGGGGAGAGGAAGAAGGGACCAACAATATTTAAGGTAGCCAAAAATGCTGGAGAAACTCAGCGGGTGAGGCAGCATCTATGGAGCGAAGGAATAGGCGACGTTTCGGGTCGAGACCCTTCTTCAGACTGATGTGATGGTGGGAGTGCGACAAAGAAAAGGAGCGGCGGATACAGTGGGTTGATGGAGAGCTGGGAAGGGGAGGAGAAAGCAGGGACTACCTGAAATTGGAGAAGTCAATGTTCATACTGCTGGGATGAAAACTGCCCAAGCGAAATACAAGGTGCTGCTCCTCTAATTTACAGTGGGCCTCGCTCTGGCTGTGGAGGAGGCCCAGATCAGAAAGGTCGGATTCAGAATGGGAGGGGGAGATGAAGTGCTGAGCCACCGGGAGATCAGGTTGGTTATTGAGAACCGAGCGGAGGTGTTGGGCGAAGCGATCGCCAAGCCTACGCTTGGTCTCAACGATGTAGAGCAGCTGACACCTAGAGCAGTGGATGCTATAGATGAGGTTGGAGGAGGTGTAAGTGAACCTCTGCCGCATCAGGAACGACTGCTTGGGTCCTTGAATGGAGTCAAGGGGGGAGGTAAAGCAACAAGTGTAGCATTTCCTGCGGATGCAAGTGAAAGTGCCAGGAGAGGGGTGGTTTGGATGGGAAGGGATGAATTGACCAGGGAGTTACGGAGGGAGCGGTCTCTGCGGAAAGCAGACAGGGGTGGAGATGGGACGATGTGACCAGTGGTGGGATCCCATTGGAGGTGGCGAAAATGTCGGAGGATTATTTGTTGTATGTGACGGCTGGTAGGGTGGAAGGTGAGGACGAGGGGGAATCTGCCCTCGTTACGAGTGGGAGGGGGGATGGGGAGTGAGAACAGAGTTACGGGGTATAGAAGAGACCCTGGCGAGAGCCTCATCTATAGTAGAAGTGGGAAACCCCCGTTCCCTGAAGAATGAGGACATCTCCGATGCCTAATATTTAAAGGGTATTTTTGTAACTTTGTTGACATCTTGTGGCGATTCTGTGTACACAAAAAAAACCTGTACCTTCATGGTACATGCGACAATAAAGTGTCTATCGAGCTCCAGATAGAAATTACTTGATAAAATACAAACAATACCAGATCACAAAGCATTGTGTTTTTGTGTGCTGCATAATTCAGTTTCATCCCAGTCTTTTATGCATTATTAATGCACAGAAGGATCCAAATGCGTGCAGTGAATCAAATAAAATTGAAAGATTTGTACTGGATCTTGCATTTCACTGTGTGGGGGACCAATATCTGCTATGATGGGACATGTTGGAGAAGAAATGAATTGCACCTTGCTGTGACACCACAAATGTGTAGGAAAGAACTGCAGATGCTGGTTTAAATCAAAGATAGACACCAAGAGCTGGAGTAACTCAGGAATAACAGGCAGCGTCTCTGGAGAGAAGGAATAAGTGACATTTCGGGTGGAGACCTTTCTCCAGACTGATGTCAAGGGAGTGGGCGGTACTGAGATAAAATGTATGCAGTCGGAGACAGAGACAGTCGGAGAACTGTAGTCGGAGACAGTAAGACTGTAGGAGAGCTGGCAAGGGGATGGAGAGGGAGAGAGAGAAAGCAAGGGCCTACTTGAAATTAGATAAGTCAATGTTCATTTTGCTGGGGTGTAAGCTACGAGGTGCTGTTCCTCCAATTTGCACCATAAACATTGAATGAGCAGATGGCACTGACTGCCATGTGTCAAAGCTTATGAAAAGTTGTAATAGGTGCTGAAGGACATGGACCAAATGCTGGAAGACCCATATAAATAAATGTAATGGTCTGCAGAGATGCGATGGGCCAAAGAGTCGGTTGGATATATTGGATTGTTTTATCTGGAGCGGATGTTGAAGGGAGACGATATAAAAGTATAAAAATCATGAGAGCCAAAGAAAGGGTAGACAGTCAGAACCTTCCTCCCCCCCCCCCCCCCCCCCCACCCCCCCAAGGTGGAAGTGGTATCAAGGTGAGAGGAGGAAATGTTTCATGGAGATTTGTAGAGTATTTTTTTTAATATACAGAGAGGATGGTGGGGGCCTGGAACACATTGCCAGGGGTAGTGTTGGAGGCAGATACAATAATGGCTTTTAAGAGGATTTTGGATATAAGATCAGTTCAGCTAGGCATCATGTTCAGCACAAACATTGTGTGCTAAATGGCCCGTTCCTTTGATGTACTATTCTATGGCTCAATAACACTGAAGTTAGCATGGAATGTTATTCAATGCATATCACCTTCCCCAGGAAAGGGATGGAAAAGAAAACAAAAATTGACAAAAGATTCATTATTTCGACTACCTGTTCCCAGAGCAGGAAATGATATTGTGCCGATGCCTTTATTTTCACATTCCTCCAATACATTTTCCACCAAGGTTGTTATCAGAGCTGGATCTCTTTGGCCAACCACATGTATGATGTTATTGCAGGAAAGTAGTCCGCTTCCAGTTACGACAACATCTTTGTTAGCCAAAATCCCTAATGAAATTGCAGGCACAAATAAAAGTTATATTTAATTCCCTTGCATGTGGAAGCATTATTAATGGCAGCAGTGCATTTAAATTGTTATTCAAATTCAATATCTTCAAAAAATAAATAATTTCCTCTTGGATTGGGCAAGAAATGATAGCTGGAAAGTCTGTATTGGTACAGATGGATTACCTTATCATTAAATGTGCATTAAGATGCCATGCTTTTCAATCAGAGAGAGTGAGAGTGAGTGAGTGAGTGAGTGAGTGGTGGTCAATCCTTGAGCTGAAAAATCAATTGAAAAATCAGGAACAGGGTACTGATTTTGGATGATCAGCCATGATCATATTGAATGGTGGTGCTGGCTCAAAGAGCCGAACAGCATACTCCTGCGCCTATTTTCTATCGAAGATAAATGTCTGAAATATTGGAGACTGATAATTTACAATGGAGACAAATATTATATTCATAAAACCTATTCTCTGGACAATTTATATAAATATAATGCTCACCTACTGTATTACTGTAACTTACCCAATTTGAAGCATTCATCCCTGACAGACTGACCAGCTTTTTCCAATATCGCTTTAGAGACACCTAAATTAAAATCAAAGTTCTTAGATGCCACGACAAATACCATCACAGTTTTCTATCCATCCACACTAATTGTCCATAGTACATGGTATTCTCATTTTTATGCCTATTGTTACTACAGAAGTTAAAGTAACATTCTGATATGCTCGGGTTTTGGGTGATGCCAGATTTTTCTGAACTATCTGATGTTATTTCTATTAGTACCAGAATGCACTTTTAATTGATTTTTATTTTAGATATTGTACAATGTTACAATAAAAGTTCCAGATAAAGTTTGTGTAGAAATTAAGTGCAGACTACAAAATTCAGAGAGTTTTTAAAGGAGTGCAGGCACCCGGGTCTGGTGATTGAAAAGGGATTGCACAAACTAGGGGCCCAGTGAATGGAAAAGGTGTACAGACCTGATCACCTGGAAAGCCTGATGCTTTCCATTGGGATTTTCAGTTAAGTTGGAAAATGGATCCCTGCTTTAACAACACTGCCTGCCCCTCCACCTATATTCGTATCATCAGCAAACCTGTCCACAAAACCATTAATTCCATCTTCCAGATCAATAACGTACAAGGGGGAAGTAGCGGACCCAACAACAACCCCAGTGGAACAGCACTACTCACCTGCTACCAACCAGAAAAGCCCCCCTTCATTCCCACTCTTTGCCTTCTGCCAGTCAGCCAATCTTCTATCCTAGTATGTGCAGGAAGGAGCTGCAGATGCTGGTTAAACCGAAGAGTGGTACAAAATGCTGGAGTATCTCAGTGGGACAAGCAGCATCTCTGGACAGGTGTCAAACGTCATCCATTCCTTCTCTCCAGAGATACCACCTGTCTCGCTGAGTTTCTCCAGCATTGTGTATATCTTCTATCCTAGTACCCTGCCTTGGCTCCTATACTGTCTAGCAGCCTCCTGCACAGCACCTTAACAAAGGCTTTCTGAAAATCCAAGTAACCAATGTCCACCGACTCTCCTTTGACTTTCCTGCTTATCACTTCAAAGAAGAATTCCAACGGATTTGTCAGGCTAGATGTCCCCTTAAAAAAACCATGCTGACTTTGGCCTATTTTACCATGTGCTTCCAGGTACCCTGAACCTTCATCCTTAATAATGGACTCCAAAATCTTACCAACCACTGGTCAGACCAACTAATCTCCAATTTCCTTTTTTTTGCCTCACTCCCTTCTCAAAAAGTGAAGTTACTATTCCAATTTTCCAGTCCTCAGGAACCATTTCCCAACTCTAGCGATTCTTGAAAGCTCATTGCTAATGCCTCAATGTTCTCTAGAGATGCCTCTTTCAGAACCATTGGGAGTAGTCCATCTGCTCCTGGTGACTTATCCACCTTCAGACCTTTTTAGTTCCCAAGCATTTTCTTCACAATACTATCACAACTATGAATAGTTATTTGTTTCAAACAGCACCGAATTCTAATGAAATGCTGAAGTCATTAAAAAAAGCAAATGTAACCTCATAATGCAAGTGTTCTCTGATGAACCTCATAACCTGTAATAACCTGATGAACTTCTCATAACAGTTCTCATTTCCTTCCCAGCTTTGGTAAAGCTTCAGATCAGAGCATCTGAATGAAGGTTTAAGGAACCCTTATTCTATGTGCTATGTTCATCAAACCTGTTAAGCCCCTGTCCCACTTTCACGACCCAATTCACGACCTCTGCCGAGTTTGTCTTGACTCATACTCGCAGCGAGATCGTAGGTAGGTCGTAGTAGGTTGTGCTGCTAGTTGTAGGTACTCGTGGCATCAAGTAGGACGCAACTTTTTTTCTAGACTGATAAAAAATGTAAAAAATGTTTAAAAAAAGGTAGGCATGGAAAAAATCGATACTTTTTACTCGTAGGTAGGTCGTGATGCCAGTTTCAGGTAGTTGTTGGTGGTCGGAGGCAGCTGAAGGTAATAGCTCCGGGGTGAAGAAAAAAGGTCAGTAGAAAATAAAATGTGATTTAAACAACAGAACGTCACCTCTGTCACTCCAAGGCACGTTCATTCATAGCTGGAGAGTATTTTGGAGGAGACTTGTGTTTTAGAGATGGCACCAAAAGGCAGCAGCGTAGGGGGAGGGCACAACCCTAAAAAAAAGGCCATGTAGGTATTGCCCTCCCAAGAGGAGGAGTGGCAGGAGGTGATGCCACAGGAGGTGATAGTGCAGGTGGAGGTAGCCCTGCATGAGGCCCCTGGAGGCGCCGTCCTGTACGGGTATGGCTGCCCAGCCAGCAGCTGTCCGTTTTTTCTATCTTTTTTAATTTTTAGTTAGTTGCGTTTTTCAGTTTTTCGGAGTCCTAGCCTTTTTTATGTGGGGGTGGGGGGGGGGGAAGGGGGAAACTGCTTTCTAGGGTACTACCTGGTCGGAGAGGCAGCTTTCTCTGGGCTGCACCGTCAACCCGTCCTCGCGGCCTACCAGCGGGCCTGGAGCGGCGTTTCCTGGGGGGACCGCCCAGAACCACGGCTTCGGCAGCGGCGCAGCGCTGGAGCACCATCGCGGAGCGGGCGACGCCTTGCCTGGGTCGCCGCGCTGGTGCTCCGGTGAGCTGAAGACCGCAGGTGAACTTCGCGGAGCTGCGGGACGGCGGCGCTGAAATTTAAATCGGGAGCCTGGGATCTCTCGGTGAGATCGCCAGCTGTGGAGCTCCATCCAGCGCGGCCTGTTGGCGTCGGAAGCCACGGTCTCCAGCAAGGAAGCGGCCGTTACAGGCACCCCGAGCCGCTGAGAGGGTTCTCCCGCCGCCGGAGCACCATCACCCGGCGAAGCAGGGCCTGGAACATCGGCCCCCATAGCGGCGACTGTGGAGGCCTCAATAGGCCTGACTATGGGTGAACTTGGGGATGGGGACTGGACTTTGTGCCTTCCCTCATAATGGGAACAATTGTGGGGGGATTTTTTTTATGTTTTATGTCAAATTCTTTAATGTTATGTCTTATCTTTATCTGTGTGCTGCATGGCAAGACAAATTTCACTACACCAATTGTATGTCCTTTGTCCTTTGTCTTTGTCTTTGGAGGAGACCAGGGTGGTAGTATATGTCCCCATCCTTCACTGCCTCAATTGAAGGCAGCAAAGCAGCCCTTTTCTCCTGTGTCTGACACAGCATCAGAGGCAGATGCCCCATTGGTGGTGAGGGAAGGCTGGAGGAAGGTTATGCCCTACACCTTCACCAGGCAGCAGGAGGGGGACCTTGAGGAATGGTTCCAGCAGAATGCCATCCTGTACGAAAAGGAAAATGAGGGGGACAGGGACAAGAATATATATATTTTATATATATTTATGATTTTTTAATGTAATGTTGCCCCTTGTCTGGACCTTGAGTCCGTAATAAAGTTATTATTATTATTATTATTATTATTATAAGAATGGCATGCTTGCCATCCACTGCCCCACGTGTGCTTAAAGTTCCATCTTTTGTCAAAGCCCAGCACTATCACATCATCTCCCTTCACCCATTGAGACCTCTTCTTGTGCTTCACCCTTGCTCTTCCCCTGCTGCCTTTCTTAAAAGACTGCTGAAGCAAAAGGGCCACTGCAAACAGCAGTTAAACATGCATGGTCGATGCCAGTCTTCAACATAGTCAAAGGAGGTTGAAGGAGGTCTTCTTCATAGTCGTGGGAGGTCTTCAAGAGTCGTAGGAGGTCGTAGGCATAGTCATGGAAGGTCGGAGGAGGTCGTACTCATAGTCGTGGAAGGTCGTAGGTTACCGCGACCTTGATTTTTTTTTAGGTCGTTTAAGGTCGTCAGAGGTCGCGAATTAGGTTGTGAAAGTGGGACAGGCCCTTTACATTGCAGAATTCATTATTTCATTCGAATGTTCAAAATTTTAAACACCATCAATTCCTGTACCCATTTGATTTATTGCAAACAAAGTTAGCTTACCAGAATTGAAATCCATAGTATTATTTGTGGAATTTACTATAGCATCCACATCTTCCATGGTTATATCTCCCTTCTTCACCTTTACAATAGTATTTTGAATTTTCAACTGTAAAAATAACAAGCTATTTTAGTGGCATGTCTTAATTTGGTTATTAAAACAAATGTGTGCGCTTAAAGTGCTGTACTGTACTGCTCTACAATAAAATATGCACAATTACAACTTATTTCTAATCAAAACATCCCAGAATAAATAAGCCTTAGACATTCTAATGTATAAATTATGTCTCATTCTCTACTTTGACACTCTCTCCTTGAGCTAGTTATTGCCATATGTAGATATCTTTAAGTAAAATTATAGTTCTGGTGGGAAACTACATTTTGATAATCTATCATGTTATAATACCCATGAATCAGAACATTCGATATGTTGACAGCAACAGATTTGCCTTCCATACGATTTGTTTTTTAGCTGATGCTGTTATTCTGAATATTAACAAATAATGAATATGGCAGGATGCAGAAGCACAAATCAGCAGCACTAACAAAAGACCACAGTCCCTAACACCGATGCAAGTTACAAGGACTATCAAAAACCCAAGCCAAGGCCTAAATTAAGAGTGTAGATGTCAGAATAGACCTTAGATTTGCAGTTAGAAGTGCAGGCTTAACATTGCAAACTGCTTCAGATATTAGATTTCAAAAATCTACCTTGCCTCCTATGCCCTGGTTAAAAGAGGAGAGTGTAGAATCAAGACTTTCCCACTTAAGGTGCACTTTCATTACACTCTCCTATTGTTCTGAGGAGGAATGCAGGTGACTTAATGAAAGTTATATTTTTACATAAACCAGGGTTGCATTGGCTGGTTTATGGACTGTTCCGTGATACTTTGTTTGAAACTGTTGGGGATTGCTAAAGGATTGCATAGGTCATCAAACAGTCTTACTGTTAAAGGTGTAGTCGAGGATATTCCTTTAACATCAAAGCCAGGCAATTCACAAAACAAAAGGTAATGATTCAATGATTAATGTTAATTCTGTTAGGAAGGAACTGCAGTTGCTGGTTTAAACCAAAGATAGACACGAAAAGCTGATCTCAGCGAGACAGGCAGCATCTCTGGAGAGAAGGAATGGATAACTTATGGGTCGAGACCCTTCTTCAGACGCTATTGTTTACCCTAAAATAAGGCCCTAAAATTTATATGCATCTTGGAGGTCGAAGGTTAGGTTGTTAGCCTAGAAACATCAAGAATGAGGTCGCTGTACTGAGGAATTGCCAAGTCCATCCCCCCCCCCTTGCTGGCAGTTGATTTAGAAACATAGAAACATAGAAATTAGGTGCAGGAGTAGGCCATTCGGCCCTTCGAGCCTGCACCGCCATTCAATATGATCATGGCTGATCATCCAACTCAGTATCCCGTACCTGCCTTCTCTCCATACCCTCTAATCCCCTTAGCCACAAGGGCCACATCTAACTCCCTCTTAAATATAGCCAATGAACTGGCCTCAACTACCCTCTGTGGCAGAGAGTTCCAGAGACTCACCACTCTCTGTGTGAAAAAAGTATTTCTCATCTCGGTCTTAAAGGATTTCCCCCTTATCCTTAAGCTGTGACCCCTTGTCCTGGACTTCCCCAACATTGGGAACAATCTTCCTGCATCTAGTCTGTCCAACCTCTTACGAATGTTGTAAGTTTTATGATTTACATTCTCTGGCTGGGTGGCTAGGTCCCGTTTGCTGATGGCGACATTCTACCAGGACTTGTGTCCGGTCCCCAGGGCGGGAAGACGGAGCAGCTTTCCTCGGGGCAGCAGGGACAGTGGCCGTCCGCTGGAGTGGAGTTGGCTGAGCAATACCACTCTCGTAGCCACTGCTCCGCAGAACCTGCCACTCTTTCGACCCTGGAACTGTGTGAAGTGGGGGGGGGGAGAGAGAAGATTTCCTTTCCACAGGGTCTTTGACGCAGGTGAGTCTTCGACGCAGATTTGTCTTCTTCACCGGGAAATACGGTAGTTAGGGATAAGGGAAACGAGAAATATAGATGACGATGTAGAGGGATCAGGAACAATGAATGAAAGATATGCAAAAACGTAACTATGATAAAGGAAGCAGGCCATTGTTAGCCATTTGTTGGGTGTATTTTATGGGTTCAGACTTGCAATGGTCTCACTGGATAGTGGCTCAACCTTGATGTGGTGATTACACCTGTCCAGAGTAGCTGAAACATCAAAAATACAAAATGGAAGCAATGTGTAATTGGTCCCTTTTCTAAAAATATAGTGCCATGTGCCATTCTAAAAAGTGGTGTCCGGTGAAAATGTAAACTTTGCTCGATCCACAGATTAACATCGCGCCTGCACTGTGTTCTATTTCTTTTTAATCAAACAAAATTAGCGAAACAATCCTACATATTTGCTTCAAAAATAACAATGGTTTTCATATTAGATGATGCAATATTCAAGAAATAATTCTCCAATCCTCTGAAGAATGCAGCGATGGGTGTTTCCCCACCAGTTCTACTTTTACCCAAATGAAGTCCAAGCAAAGATTAGCAATCCATGAACTGAAAGTGGCAGCACATGTAGAGAGGGTGGTTAAGAAGGTGTGTGATATGCTTGCCTTCATTGCTAGGAGCATGAATACAAGATCAGGAAATAATGATACAGCTCTATAAGACATTGGTTAGGCTGTATTTGGAATATTGTGCGCAGTTCTGGTTGCCCCATTGTAGGAAATAATTTGAGGCTTTAGAGAAGGTGCAGGGGGATTACCAATGCTGAATGCTGTCTGGATTGGAGGGTTTCAGCTACAGGGAGAGGTTGGATTGACATGGAATGTTTTCTCTCGAACATCAGAGGTTGAGGGGTGACTTGATGGAAGTATATACAGTAATGAAAGGCATAGATAGGGTAGACAGTCAGAACCTTTTCCCCAGAGTGGAAATGTTGAACAGTAGAGGACATAGCTATAAAGGTAAGAGGGGGAAAGTTAAATGGAGATGTGCACGGCAGGATTTTTTTTACATTGCACACAAGTGGAAGGGGTCTAAAATACACAGATACAAAAGTGATGTTTAAGAGGCTTTTAGATAAGCACATGGAAGTTCATGAAACAGAGGGATATAGATCATGTACATGCAGATAAAATCAATTTAACTTGGCATAATGTTCAACACAAACATTGTGGGCCGAAGGGCCTGTTCCTCTGCTGTACTGTTCTATGTTTATTAATAAACCACTGAAGAACCATGCCAGAGTAAATATAAAAATCACAGGATAAATTGTGATAAAACTGCTCAAAGGGGGAAATAGTTCACCTACGGCTGGGAAAGCTAGAAAAAGTGATATTCAGCCAGTCACATACCTGATGGTCCTCTTTTGCAGATTGTCCGATGGCATCTGGGTGTCTTAATGGTGGCAAATGTATAGAAACTCGACACCGCTGCTGGCCATCACTAGTAGCAACGATATTACCATCTGATCGAGGATCTATAAAAGAATTTGTTCGAGTAGGTTCACCCCGATTCAATTCTAACCTCAGCTTAATTGTGAATACAATCGTATCTGGTGGTGGATTGGGTGCCAGCAATTGAAGGTGCCTGCACCTCATATATATTTACAGTTTGTCATCTGCAACTTTGGAAATTCAGTCCCGTGACCCCACAACACATTAACCAAAGCCCAACACTGAACTACAAGGAACACCGCTGCACAGTTCCCTTGTGTCTGAGAACCACTGTCATTTTTTTTTTCTTAGGTTTCTTGCTAATATACAAAAGATTTACAGAATGCTGTCTGGATTAAAGGATATTAGCTACAAAGAAAGTTTAGAGTTCGGGGACATGAAAACTGGCTCTCTGACCATCAAGTCCACACCAAACATCGATCACCCGTTCATTCAATTTTATCCCACTTTTGCATCCAATCCCAACATATAAGGGTCAATTTACAGAGGCCAAATTAACCTACAAAACCACTCAACTTTGGGATGAGAGAGAAAACTGGAGCACCCAGAGGAAACCCATTTGATCACAGGGCGAATGCGACGACATGGACAGCACCCAGGGTCAAGATAGGATGCCACAGAATTCTTCAAGGCGTATCCCTTATCAATACTGATAGAATCCAGTACCTTGAACTTTGCATTTTTTCTGTTCAGACCTACGTGTTGCTTTTGGTATTGCACCAGTGGCACCTACAGTTAAATAAAGCCAGGAATTAAACACAACACTTATTGCTTAATGAATCATACTTATATTCTATCTGGTTCTGCTAAGCTTCAACCACAATTAATAATTTCAGAGTATTTTTAATTATAAATATATAGGCCTAAAATAATTTTGGGTGGTTCCCAGTATGTAGGATTTTAATAATTAGTGATAATTAATGATGATAGAAACATAGAAACATAGAAATTAGGTGCAGGAGTAGGCCATTCAGCCCTTCGAGCCTGCACCGCCATTCAATATGATCATGGCTGATCATCCAACTCAGTATCCCGTACCTGCCTTCTCTCCATACCCTCTGATCCCCTTAGCCACAAGGGCCACATCCAACTCACTCTTAAATATAGCCAATGAACTGGCCTCAACTACCCTCTGTGGCAGAGAGTTCCAGAGACTCACCACTCTCTGTGTGAAAAAAGTCTTTCTCATCTCGGTCTTAAAGGATTTCCCCCTTATCCTTAAGCTGTGACCCCTTGTCCTGGACTTCCCCAGGTATACAACCAAAGATGAGAGACTAGATCGTTCTGGACTGGTAAGGTGAGGCATGCAATTTAACTGTGATGGTGTACAACCAACCATTAATACCATATTGATGTCAATTATGCATCAATGATTTCCACTGTGACTTTGTGATTGATGGAGTTGCATTTGAGGGAAGTGGTCAGAAACCTACAATAGGGAAGAATCTAAACTTTCCATGAGAAACACATTCAAGCTCTCTTGTTCCTTTTAACTCCATAGATAGACACAAAAGCTGGTGTAACTCAGTGGGACATTCAGCATCCCTGGAGAGAAGGAACAGGGGACGTTTCAGGTTGAGACCCTTCTTCAGATTGAGACTCAGGGGAGAGGGCGACTAGAGATGTGGAAGGGTAAGGTGTGAAAACAACAGTTTAAAGCAGATGTTGATCGAGGAAATGTAGAATGGTTCATTGTTAGCTGAGGGGAAGGGGACAACGAGGCATACAGTCAGTAAAATTAATCAGCAGCACAGTGAAACTAGTCAGAGAACTAGTGTAGGAGAGGGACAGAGAGAAAGGGAAAGCAAGGGTTACCTGATGTTAGAGAAATCAATATTCATACCACTGGGTTGCAAGCTGTCCATTAAACCCCACATGGGAGGTTCACAACAGTAAATACAACTCATCTTATTTGCACTCTTCTAATGGGTAGACCTAGTAGGAAAGGCACAACTTATCACATCATGTTGGCCGACTGCTGGTTAAAATAGCAGACGGCGACCTTTCCTTTTAAAAAGTAACATGTCTATACGAATATGATGCTAAATGAAAAAGAACAAAATCCAGAAATCTGCTCACAAAGAGTTCAGCCAAGTCATCCCTAAAGTAATTTGCAATTTTTGACAGACTCTGAGGCCTCTACAAGTGGGGTGGCTTGAAGAGAAGAGGCCATATTGACTGGCAGAGCAAGTGTACCACAAGTTAAATCATAGCTTGTAATGAGTGCATATGTGCTTTTGTTGGCAAGTTAATGGGAGGTAATATTGTTATTTTAGAAAACAAATGCAGTTGTCACACAGAAACAGAATAGAGTGTAAAGCATTATTTCTTCACATTTATAATATATCTCACCTGTAAGCAAATTAGCCGGCAGCTCATGGTCTTCACCATTTGGTTTAGCAACCTAAAATTAAAAATAATTGCATAGAAGAAAATGTGAACATTTTTATTAAGAACTACATATTTTGCAGAAATTGTTCAAATCTAGTTAATTAAAAAATTGCTATAATGTACATTTCATTCTGTGTGTTGCTATCAGCTTATATTGCTTGTACAATGAAAATCTTATGGTAATTTAAATGGGTTATACACCCTGACATTCACTCCCTGGTGATTTGCCACCCTGGTACTGATATCCAACCTTATCTAAACCCTGTCCCTCTCCCTTCCTGGTTTATTTCTCCGCACAAGTTATCTAACCTGTTTAGTATTTCCAGAATGTTTGGGGTTATCTCAATAAAACTGAGTTTTAAATTAACACAGCAGTTCATTTTTAGAAAATACATATATTATAAGGGGGCAAAGTATAATTTATTTACTACGCATTTAATAAAATTCAAATTCTCAGATTCTCATTCTCTGTATTGCTTTTGTTACAGATATAATGACAACATATTTTTTACTCCACAGTGTGGATAAATGTGAGGTTATCCACTTTGGTGGCAAAAACAGGAGGGTAGACTATTATCTGAATGGTGGCAGATTAGGAAAAGGGGAGATGCAACGAGACCTGGGTGTCATGGTACACCAATCATTGAAAGTAGGCATGCAGGTGCAGCAGGCAGTGAAGAAAGCAAATGGTATGTTAGCATTCATAGCGAAAGGATTTGAGTATAGGAGCAGGGATGTTCTACTGCACAGGGTTTGGTGAGACCACACCTGGAGTATTGCGTACAGTTTTGATCTCCAAATCTGAGGAAAGATGTTCTTGCCATAGAGGGGGTACAGAGAAGGTTCACCAGACTGATTCCTGGGATGTCAGGACTTTCATATGAGGAAAGACTGGATAAGGATAAGGGGGAATTCCTTTAGGACCGGGATGAGGAAAACATTTTTCACACAGAGAGTGGTGAGTCTCTGGAATTCTCTGCCACAGAAGGTAGTTGAGGCCAGTTCATTGGCTATATTTAAGAGGGAGTTAGATGTGGCCCTTGTGGCTAAAGGGATCAGGGGGTGTGGAGAGAAGGCAGGTACAGGATACTGAGTTGGATGATCAGCCATGTTCATATTGAATGGCGGTGCAGGCTCGAAGGGCCGAATGGCCTACTCCTGCACCTATTTTCTATGCTTCAATGCTGTCTGACCTGCTGAATATTTCCTGTCATTGCTTTTCCATGGCAAAAGATTGGATGGCAAGCATAGCGGGTTAGCATTTGACATTCACACTCCTGAGATCTGACTAAAATCCAAAATAATTAAATGAATGTTTGCATACTGGTAACAGTGAGATTCACATGAGAGTTAATCTGTACAGTACTCATCCTGTACTTTGAAGAGAGTATACTGAACAACATACATGCAAGATAAAATATTTGTGCACAGGTCCTTAGTACTAATGCTGGGATGTCCCTTTACTCTATCCAAAGCTTCAATTATTTCTTGATTTTACAGAGTGAATCGATTACTTTACATTACTCCTTGTCATTGTGTAATTGCAGTAAATCTTTTGCATAGAAACAAGCATTTTGAATCAATGTCACCACATCGACCATCAAGCTCTCATGCACACTGGTCATAAACTAAACTAATCTTTTTCTTCCTAAATTCCCATCCATTCCCCCTAAATTCTATCATTCTCCTGTACACTTGAGGCAATTGATCATGGCACTTAACCAATAAAGATACACATCTTTGGGAAGTGGGAGGAAACCCGAGAGCCCAGAAGAAATCTACACATTCACAGAGAGGAAATGCAAACACTACACGTAAAGCACTGGAGGTCAGGATTGAATCTGGATCACTAGAACTGCTAGACAGCGGTTGTGCAAGATGCACTCCTGTTCTGTCCCAAGAGAAGTTTATCTCTTGCTTTGGTCCACTCATTACCTTCTGCCGACCCAAAGGGGTTGCCATATCCTTGAGCTCTCAGATAACTTGGTGTGTGGTGGTGGCTACCAAGCCATTCCAGTTGGGAGACACTAAACTTCCCTATCCAGACTACATCCTATATCTTTGTTGCTTTCTGCCCTTTTTTTCCCCAAGTGTTGTTCAATATGGACTCAATCAGCTGAGGGAGGAAAATAGTGTCTCACAGTACCAGAAGCCCATAGAATCCTGAACCCAGCTGTTGTCTGTGTGGAGTTTGCTCATTCTCCCCATGTGATAGAACTGGGGGACATGGACAAGAAAGTGGGAATAATAAAATGTGATTACTGTAGAAGGCAGTGGAGGCCAATTCACTGGATGTTTTCAAGGGATAGTTAGATATAGCTATTAGGTCTAAGGATAACTTCTGGTGGCACCATGAAGTGGTGAAGGTGCAGCATTGAATTCAGGTCCAGCTAAAATAGTGTAAAAAGCTGTTTCTAAAGTTGGGGCCGATTTAAATACATCCACCGGCGGCTGTTTGCTGTCGTGGGAGTGATATCAGCAGACAGTGTCGAGAAAATTTGAGTTTTAATAGGACCTTTAGATGAAAAAGGGAAAACATCAACGGGGACCCAAGAAATCGACTATCAGACTCCTGCTGGAAGAAGATTTGGCAGCCCTCCAAACAGCAACTGAAAGCTCAGACGAAGAATTTGATTCTCAACAAGCAGTATCTGAAATGGCTACAAAAGGAGAGACAAAAGGGACAGAAAAGGTAAAAGAGATGACGCAGTGGGAACAAACGGTAAGAGCTAATCTTACTAAAGATCTTACCACAGATCTCACTAAGGAATTCTCCAAAATGCTCACTAACATGAATAAGACACTGGAGAACAAGCTATCTAAAATGGAGGTTAATCTCTCCAAGAAAATAGATGCTGCACGTGATGAATCAAAGGAACAGTTTGACTTTTTGAAGCAACAGCTGTCGGATCTGGATCAGAGGACAACTCAGGAATTTGCGAGAATGGAACATGATTATAATAAGAAATTGGTGAACTGACTGAAAGAATTGATAAGTCGATAGAAGATATGAAGGTTGAAATATGTGAGATGTCTCGGGATACATCAACCCTGAAAGAAGAACAAGGGGTTAATCGGGAGCAATTGAATACATTAACGGATAAAATTCAAGATTTCGAAGCTAGATCAAGGAGACAGAACTTGAGGATTGTAGGACAAGAGCTAGGAATTTTAATGACCGAACTTGTTACTAAAATATTCAAAGATGTCTTAAAGTTGAAGGAAAACCCGAGGATTGATCTGGCACATTGGGTAGGTCGCTTCAGAAGAGAAACAAATGCTTCAACAAGACAGATTATTATGAAATATTTAGACATTTCAAGTCTGGATTCCTTATGAAGATGATACCACATGGGGAGAGGCTTACATTTGATGGAGAGACTGTCAGATTCTACAGGGACTACCCACGCGAAATATTGGAGAAAAGGAATAAGTTTAAAAGAGCAAGCAGCATTCTGCAAGGTAAATTAGAGGTGAAATACGGAGTTTCCCATGAAGATGAAAATTAATTATAACTATTCAACGCGCCTTCACGGACCCGGATTCGGCATTTAATTACGCACAAGAAATTGTAAAGAAAATAGAAAAAGAGAGAAGTAAAGGTTGATGATTAAATGTTTATAGGGAAACTGTGCTGTAATTAAGATGGTGGAACTGCTCTAGACATTAACCAGACAGGCTTATCTGTCAGGATTGTGTATGCAATGAACATGCCCTGGTTTCAAAGTTGAACAGATAGGGAGAAGAGAAATAATTGAAAGGAGAACATTTTGAAGCAACACGATCAGATTTGAAAGAAAATCAAAGGAAATTATGGACTTAAGAAATGTTTTATTTAATACAGTATATATGTAACGTAAAGAATTAACTAACTATATAAACTTAATATTACTAATTAATGGTTATGCTATTATATTAATTTTATACCAATATGATTAACCAAGGTATTAACCTATTGGTTTTAGGGGATAAGGGGCATATAGAGTTGATTATTATTAACAGATACATAAGGTTAATTTGGTTAAAAAGAAATGAAATATAATTTAGGATGTACACTAACACACTACAATTGATGAAAAGGGGTATAAGAATATTATAACATCATAAACTTGTGGGAAGAAAGAGGTGTTAATAATCTGGAAAAGTTCCAGAGGTTTGGGCTGGAAGATGGTTGTATTTAACATAAGAAATGCAACCTTGAAACAGGCTGGAAATTAAGGTGCAGATGAATACTGTATATTCGGACAGGGACAAGGCATGTGTTCTCATGTTTTTTAATTCTATGACTCTGGGATACCGAGCAAGTAACATAGAAGATTTAAAATTGGGGTAGAAAAGAGAAAATTTGAAACAGTAAAGATGACTTGTTTTTTTTTAGATATATTAAGATATATTTAGATGAAACGGCATGTAGTTATAAATGCCATTGTATTTAGGGGGCTGAATTCAATGTATAATTCCATCTACGGAGGTCAATCAATATTTAGCCATCCTTCTTGTATTTAGGGTATCACATTTTTGATACCTTAAACTCACTTTTTTTTGTTTCTGTTGTATTTACTTTTATGTGGCTTATTTAACAATTTTTCTTTTTTCCTCACTATTTTTCCTTTCTCTTTTTCTTATGGAGGTTCAATATATGGAGGAAGGGTAAAATAACGTCAGAAGTGTGGGATGATACCCATATACCCAAAAGTCTGAGGTACCTAACTACACCACATGAAGTAAAATCACTAAAACCTATTTAAAATGCAGGATAATAAGGAAAAAAAGATTGGAGGAGTCACATTTTGTAGTTGGAATATTAGGGGTGCAAATGATCCAATTAAAAGGGGCAAGATTATGGCCCATTTAAAATCTTTAAAGGCGGATATAGCTTTTCTGCAAGAAACGCATACGAAACTACAAACACAGATGAGACTAAGGGCAAACTGGATAGGCCAAACGTATCACTCGTCATTTACTGCTAAAGCCAGAGGAACAGCTATTATTATTCGGAAAGGTATACCGTTTATATTAAAGAATACAATATCTGATAAAGAAGGAAGGTACACGATAGTGGCGGGAGAAATTTATTCCACTCCACTGACTCTGATGAATATTTATGCACCAAATTTTGATAATCCACAATTTTTTTTAAAAAAATGGATAAAATAGAGTATAATTTTCAAAATGTAGTACTAGGGAGGGGACTTTAACTGTGTTATAGATTCGTACAGACAAATCAATAAAATTAAGGAAGGGTAGTGCTAAATCCAAGTCTAGTGAATTCTTAAACACTTATATAAAAAAATACTAATATAACAGATGTACGGAGAATAGTTAATCCAACTGGAAGGGAATATTCGTTTTACTCATCAGTACACAAAACTTATTGAAGAATTGATTATTTTTTAGTGGACACAAAATTAATACCATATATGATTAATCCTAAATACCACAATAGTAGTATTTCTGATCACTCCACGCTGACTTTTACTTTAAAACTTGAGGGAAAGCCAGGTACAAAATTCTTTTGGGGATTTAACACACAAATAGCTAATGATTCACAAGGTTACGAGTATTAAAAACAACAAATGAAAAATGTTTTTGGAACAAACGAGACACCAGGTATTTCACCATCTCTATTATGGGAATCTTTTAAGGCATTCATTCGTGGAGTTATAATTTTGTATCAAAGTTTTCTAAATAAAAAAAACAGGACAGAACAATGGATGTTAGAAAAGGAAATTAAATTATTAGAATTAGGAAACGCAAAAGACCCAACCATAGACAAACATAATAAGATAACATTATTGAAATTTATACAATAGAATATTATCGGCAAGAGTAATAAGATTATTTCAGATCACAAAACAAGTACAGTTTGAATTTGGGGATAAACGACAAACTTCTAACACGACAATTGAAGAAGCAAGAAAAGGAATAAACAATTAGTAAAATTAAATCAGAGAACGGGGAACTTTTAACTGTACCCAAGGACATTAACAAAAGGTTTGCTCAATTTTATCAAAATGTATATACATCTAAAACTAACATTGAAGACAATAAAATTATAATTTTTTTAGATAAGTGTAACTTGCCAAAATCGGATATCTTAGAACAAGAGGAAGTAGGAGCTCAGATTACAAGTGAAGAAATAAGAGAAACAATAAAAGAACTGAAAAATGGGAAGACACCAGGGCCTGATGGTTTTAATAATGAATTCTATAAAAGATTTCAGGAGTAAATGGTCCCACGATTACTTAAATTATACAGTTATGCTTTTACCGAAAAGAAATGACCAGAAACTTTAGCAGAATCTACAATTACGCTTATACCAAAAAATAAAAAATAAAGATCTAGTAGATCCGGGCTCACTTTTAAATACAGATCAAACAATTTTAGCAAAGATTTTAGCAAGAAGATTGAGCAAATATATTAATAAATTGATAAACCAGGACCAAACGGGATTTATACCCAAAAGACAATCATTTAACAATTTGTGACGACTTTTTAATATAATGTATTCACATAAAGGGGAAAAGGAAGACTTATCAGTTATATCTTTGGATGCAGAGAAAGCATTTGATTGAGTGGCAGTATTTATACATATTACTCCAAAAATTTAATATGGGAGATAATTTTATTAGATGGGTAAAATAATTATATGATAAACCAACAGCAAGAATATTAACTAATAATATGTTGTCTCCAAAATTCCAATTATCATGGGGCAATAGGCAGGGATGTGTTTTATCACCCCTGCTATTTGCCCTTATGATAGAGCCACTGGCTGAAAGGATAAGAACACATCCGAATATTCAGGGATACAATACTAAGGACTCTAATAACAAAATGTCATTGCACACGGATGATATACTTTTATATATTAGAAATTCAGAAACGAGTATCCCAATTTTATTAAATGTAATAGAGGAATTCGGCTCCTTTTCTGGATATAGAATAAATTGGAATAAAAGTGAAATTATGTCATTACAGCCCCAGAAAGCAAATCATCTATTAAAATTTCTATTTAAAATTGCAACGGAAAAATTTAAGTATTTAGGTATTCAAGTTACCAGAAGACATAAATCATTATTTAACACTAATTTTAGTCCTTTGTTAAATAAATAGAACGCTCCGATTAAATTTTGGAAAATGCTCCCACTATCATTAATTGGCAGAATAAATGCTATAAAAATGATAGTGCTACCACACATAATATATTTATTTCAATCCATACCAATATATATACCAAAATATATATTTTTTAAACTAGACTCTAATATTACTCATTTTATGTGGGACTACAAAGCACATAGAATTAAAATAAATTATTTGTGTAAACCTAAAGATGTAGGGGGACTTGCACTGCCTATTTTTTTATATTATTATTGGGCAGTGCATATTAAGAATATTATTTATTGGTTGGATTGTCCTTCTCAACAGATGGAATGGATAAGAATGGAGAAAGAGGATTGTTTTCCTTACGATTTAGGAGTGATCCTCTTCTCCCCGATAAAATTGAATAATATTATATAAGAAGAATCCAATCATGCACAATATAAAATTCAAATTTGGACACAATTAACTTAAAAATTAAGAAACTTATCATCATTAACACTAATAGTGAATAATCCGGTATTTAAACCATCTTTTATGGATAAAACATATAGACAATGGGAAAGATTGGGAATTAAAAAGTTGGGTGACATGTATGAAATTGGAAATTTATTATCATTTCAATAATTAAAATCAAAATTTAATCTGAATAATAACCAATACTTTAAATATTTACAGATATGTGACTTTATAAAAAAATACCAAGATTTCAGAATATAACGATAGACCCACTGGAAGAAGCAATGAATATTAAGGCGGACTCACAAAAATTAATATATCTATATAACAGTATTCTTAATAGAGAATTGCCATCAACAGTGGCAATTAGAGAAGACTGGGAAAAAGGTTTAATGATAAAAATTTCTAAAGAAACATGAGAGAGGTATTTGATATATATACATAAATGTTCGATTAACACTAGACATAATTTAATTCAATTTAAAATATTACACAGATTATATTATTCAAAAGCTAGGTTGAATAAATTTTATTCAAATACTTCTCCCACCTGTGATAAATCCCTTTCTCAAAATGCCAATTTCACACATTCTTTTGTCTCTTGCACAAAACTTCAAAGATTTTGGTGTGATATATTTGATATATTCCCTAGTTTATTTAAGATAAAAATGCAACCTAGCATGGAAATGATTATTTTTGGAGTATTAGGAGATGGAAACAAATTAAAAATATCCCAAATCTCATTTTTTTAATTATGGTTTAATAATAGCAAAAAAACTCGTACTCAAATTCTGGAAAAAGGCTACTATACCAACACTCAAAATGTGAATTGGTAATATGTTGGAAACGGCCCATTCGGAAGAAATGAGACTCCTCCTAATAGAAAAAAAAAGACCAATTCTTAACGAGTTGGTCTCCATTTATTGACCTTGTGGATTCATGGGGTGTAATAGCATCGTAAAATTACAAATTCTGGGTTTGAGTGAAAAATGATTAAGAATATTAAAAAAACATCAACTTGTGGCGTGGGAGAATCTCCTTTCTGTTTCACTTTCTCGCATTTCTTTCTTTACACTACACTCACTAGACTATTCTTTACTCTTCACTACTTCTCTCGTTCTCATTTCTTTCTAAATGTAACGGAATCAAGGGATATGGGGAAAAACCAGGAACGGGGTACTGATTTTGGATGATCAGCCATGATCATATTGAATGGCAGTGCAGGCTCAAAGGTCCGAATGGCCTACTCCTGCACCTATTTTCTATGTTTCTATTGGTGCCGAATGGTTCAAATGCTTTTGGTAGGCTGAGGGGTCTGTTCCTTTGCATCTCTCAATGACTCTAATAGGTTGACCTGATACCATGAGACTTTGGAGGATCCAGTCAAGGCTGTGTACGCCAAACTTTACTCCCACCTGCTGCTCTACCACCTTTTAGTCGGAATTTTGATTAAGGAGTCTGTCACATTGCCCATAAAAAGTTGTTTGGCAAGCCTGTAGGGCAAATTTCATAATTCAAACACCAACATTCAGATGTTTGTGAAGAGGTCTTAGCAAACTCAATGAGACAAGCAGTGATTTTCCCAGGTCTGAATTTGATGCCTCGATTGATGTCGGGTGATCCATCCCGTTTACTATTTCCCCTTTTGATTGTACAGGTGAATGGCTCACTCGGCTTTGCCAAAGGGTATTTAAGAGTGAACATGTGGGGTGAGTGGGTGCTACTGGAGTTACATGTCAGTCTGACCAGGTAGGGAGAGACTTCAGCAGCAGCTCATCTGAAGCCGGTGCAGTCGGTCAATTGGGCGCCACAGTGGCACGACGGAAGAGTTGCTGCCTTGCGGCACCCGGGTTCGATTCTGACCACGGGTGCTGTCAGTGTGGAGTGTGCAAGTTCTCCCTGTGATCTCATGGGTTTCCTCCCGTTGCTCTGGTTTCCTCCCACATTCCATAGACATGCAGGTGTGTAGGTTAATTGGCCTCTGTAAATTATCCCTAGCATGTAGGATAGAACTACAGTGAACGGGTGTTTGTTGGCTGGCATGAACTCGGTGGGCAAAGGGCCATTTTCCATGTTGTGTCACTTAGAAAAAAACTTAGCAGCATACAAAATAGGCTGTGGTAGCTGCATAAATAGAAAATTAAAACTCAACCTAGAGCCAAGTACCAGACCAAGGATGCAAACAGCTTGATTATGCTTCATTTCCTATCATCTGATTTACATTATCAGAATTGCCAATGACACAAGAAACTGCAGATACTGGAAAAAAAACAAAAATGCTGGAGGAACTCAGCTGGTCAGGCTATATCTGTGGAGGCTTTTCACAAAACCTCTGTATACACGACAATAAACTCAAATGAACTGAGGGAATTCCAGAGAGATAGCATGCCAGATGGAGCCCCTTCTTCACTGATTCTGTGGGTGAACAAAATTGAAGGACTGAAGGGACGGTAGAGGTTATCACAAGAAAGGCTGAAAGGACAGACAAACAGGGACCATAGTAAGAATGCTAGGGGAAAGTGTGTTTCAATGCAAGGTGAATTATAGATAAAGCAGATGAACTTAGAACCTGCAAAAGAGAGGGGTTAGAAAATGAAAGGACCAAATTTTTATGACTGAAGGATCCTGACCCGAAACATGTGTCCATTTACTCCACAGACGCTGCCTGACCTACTGAGTTTCTCCAACACTTTGTTTTTTTTTGCTTTATAATTGTCAGATGTTTAAGTTGCATCCATTTGTCAAGTTGTGTAAACTTACATGCTTTAAAAGGTCTGCTTTGCTCCGCAATTCTTCTTTGATTTTAATGAACAACAGGCACTCATGAATTTTAGCCTTATCTTGTAGAGTACCTATGTGCTTGGTGAGGGCATTGGTTTCTCCTGCATTGCAGTAGGTGAGGGTTTGTTTACAAATTAGCGATAAACTATCTTTAATAGCAGAAACAGCATTTTTCATTTGTTTTGCTCTACCAAGTACTTGCAAACCCGGCTTGGGTGTTCTGACAAATGAAATGGTGACTCCTTGGCTTTGGACTTCAGGTAGTTCATGGAGAATTGAGAAATTTTCCATATAGTCTACTAGGATGTTTTCTGTAGAAATGAACCTCGTGGTGATCTGCTCTTTATTTAAAACACTTCTCAGTATTTTTGCAGCATCTGAAACATTGTTTGAAAATCCTACAATTATTACAGAAGCTGGATTCTTCTCCTCCACAAATGTGCAGGTTGAATTTTGTTGCGTTTTCAAATCATGAAGGAACTTTGTCCATTGGTCATCCTGGGTGACATGGATTTGCTCTGGAGTAATGTTAATAGTTTCTTCGTGTAAAAGCTGCTTCATCTTATCTTCCGCATCCTTTACATCTGACTTGATAGCCAGGAGTTCCACAGACTTCCTATTCAACAGCGTGGCCTTAAGTCCACTTTTAACAAAGTGAGTTTGCACAAATTTCTTGAGATCTAGAGATTTTACAAAATCTTTCATGTGAGAAGATTGATCGAGGGACTTTCTTTCCAGTTGGGTAAGAAAGTTGCTGATGATCTCATGAGCTTGGCCAACTTGCCCTTTCAGTCCTTTCAGTTTTATGAAAGGGGGAGCAATGTTTGTGGACACTTCCACAAAAGAAATATCTTGTACATTAGTTTGCAGAAACTCCAACTCCTCATAACTCTCAAATGGAATTTGTTCTGCAACAGAGTTCCTTTCATTTTCTAATTCTTCTTTTGCCTTTTTCAATATGTCTTGCAACTTTGTGGAGGCATCCAGAACATTGCTCCATTCCCCGACAATAACCACCTTGTTTTCTGTTGGAAGGTGAACCACATTTACCAAGCCAGGTAACTTAAATTGATTGCTTCTGCACTTTACATTTTCCCACAAGTCTTGATCTACCCGAAAGTCTTTGAAATCAAACCTTTCCATAAATTTCTGAATTGCCGCTGTGGCGTGCTTCTTCCAATTATTTGCAATTTTATACCACAATAACGTATTTGCATCCAAAGACGGTTTCAGGCTTATTTTTTCTGAATTTGGAGAGTCTGCAAAGGAAATGTTACAATATACATCCTTTGATACTTGTTCCAACTCACGATTGTAGTAATGCATATTAGTTTGGATATAGCTTAGAAGCTGGGGATTGACACAGATGCTGCATTCTTCACGTAGTTTGACTTTCGGACCATTAGCTCCATACAAAGATAGTTGCAGATCAGGGTAATAGCGACAAACAGTCAGCTGGGAATCCCTTAAGGAATGTTTCTTCTTCACAACATCTTTTGTCACTATAATAAAAATGAGAAGTTAGGATATTTTGATTAAAAGAGGTAGATCTATTTTCTGAATAGGTTTGTTCAAACATATGTGGAACTCTGCCATATTACATTTTGTTGCAGTCACACAGTAACCAAAGAGAAAATGAGTAATCATTGAATTATTGGGCAAAGCGCCATCAGGCAGCACAAATGTAATTTCCGTAAACTAAACTCTGAGGAACGATTCACTTTGCAACCTTGCTCCTTGGTTAATGGTATGGAGGAGGAAGAGCATAATTGAAGTCATTTGAGTATTTATAGATTTGGATTATTTGAATCAACAATAAAAATGTCAAAGTAAAATAATGATTAGTTGATAGGTATTGTGTATAAGAGTCAGTTGCAACTTTACAAAACTGTGATTAGGCTGCATTTGGAGTATTGTGCACAGTTCTGGTTGCCCCATGACAGGAAAAATGTGGAGGCTCGAGAGGGTGCAGAAGAGGTATTACCTACAAGACTGGACAAACCTGGATTGTAGAGGTAGTATAAACTTAGGTCGTTTTCACTGGAGCATTGGGGGTTGAGCAGAAACCGAAGTATACAAAATTATGAGAGATATTTTTCAGGTAGACATTCAGAACCTTCCCCCCCCCCCCCCCCCCCCAAGGTAGAAGTTTCATTGTTTTAAGAACAGATAGGGGAAAGTTTATAGGAAATGTGCAGGGCTATTTTCTTTTAAAACAGAGTTGTGGGTGCCTGGAACGTGTTGTCAGATATGGTGGTGTCTACAGATAAGATCGGCAGATGCATATTCAGAGAATGGAGAGGTCACATGCAGGAAGAGGGGATTTGTTTAAACTGGCATCAGCTTAAATTTTTCAATTTAACCTTTGCCCTCTATTTTAAGATTCCCTTACCTGGGGAAAAGAACATAGTACAGTACCATACAGGAGCACACCCTTGGCCCAAGAGGTCTGTGCTGAACATGTTAAGACAAACTCTTCTCTGCCTGTACATAATCCAAATCATTCCCTGCATATCCACGTGCCTATCCAAAAATCTCTTGGATGTCACTGTTTTATTTGCCTCTACCACAATATTATGACTATTCAACATATCAATGCCTCTCAATTTTATACACCTCTAAGGTCACCCCTCAGCATTCTATTACTCCAAGGAAAAAAGTCCCAGCCTCTCCATATAACTCAAGCCCTCCAGGCCCACTAGCATCATCATGAATCTCTTCTGCACCCTTTCCAGTTTAATGATAACTTGATGCAGAAGGATGAGCAGAACTGTGGACAATACCTCAAGTGTGGTCTCATACAAATTCATATAATTTCTTGAAATACAATCAACCTTTATTGAAAAACTGAAGTACCATACCCTCGGGATCATGAAACCGTAGAACAGCTACTCCTTCAAACGCTTTGATATGAATTTCTGCTATTTCTCCACCACCACTGCGAATGCTGTTTGAAAAGTACAAATCCAGCAAATCTTCATTAATATTGGGATGAAGTCCTTCTATCAGCACATAATCAGTCTTCCTCAGGCGTTGGGCAGTGATGTTATTATTTTCAAATGATTTTTGGCAACAATTCCACACAAAACTGTTACTATCTAAAAAAAAGTAGGGAAGTTTTCCATATTACTGGATCCAGAAGCATTAATCGCAATCTTCAACAGAAACTTCACTCATCCCATTTCATTCAATTACATATATCAATTAGCACAGCGCAAACTATGTAAATAAATGAACAGTCAATAGTTGATAATAAATGAAAAATACCAACCTATATCGGTTGTGAATGTGACCACCACTGACGTACCATCTTGCAAAGGCTCAATATTATGCATTGCATTATTGCTGAGGCTATCAATGTAAAGTGAAATATGTTGCAACCTTGAGCTATCATCAAAACCCTTCAGAATAAACTGTCGGGATTCAAACTTCTCATCTTCTTTGCGTTTATCGTATAATTGCACATTCAGAGCATTGCCAGCGATGGTGTACTGCTCTTGTGAAATAATTTTTTCAAAGTCTGTAATCATAAACCAGAATGGCAAAATAATCAGTCAAATATAATCCATGCATGGTCATTGCAACCTTGGTGCTGTTAAAAAATTGTGTAGCCCAGCTGCTTATATAAAATAATTTCATCTAAATCTGATGTAAAAGAGGTAAAAGACAATTTGCAATTTTGGTTAAAAACAAAGTAATTTTACACTTTCTTGACCATCTAGCATGTCAGCAATCAATATTATAAATTACATATATCATATCACTATGCTGAAGGAATGTATTACATACACACCAATGATATATATTGCAGTAGCAACAACGATAAAATCCATTTATATAGAGAGAAAAGTGGTACATTAGAACGTTACCAAACACAGATGATAGCAAGAACCAGATGCAAACAGGGAAAATTGTTGACCAGTTAAAGAGGCAAGATTTAAAGAGGATCTTTAAGAGGAGAAAGATGGGCAGGTAGAAAGGTATCAGCAGAGAATTCCAAACAAGTAATGGAGGAAATTGGTGAGATGGGGAAGAGAAAAGACCATAAGGTTATTTGGAAACAAAGATGAAAGATGGGGAAGGACAGACAGCTCAATGTTCCAGGGTACAGATGTTACAGGCATGACAGACGTTCAGGTAAGAAAGGGGGCAGGAGAAGGTTGTGGTGGTCCTACAAGGTTGTCTTTTTGATGAAGGACGACTAAAGTGTTTAGAGAACATTCTTGGGGAATCATCCAATGTGGATACAGTATATGGGAAGAATTTAGAAACATGAATGGATGATCACTTTGATAGGTCTGTATTATCGAACTTCCAATAGTCAATTGGAATCAGATAAAAGTGAGATTATAGATACCTGTAAGAATAATAGGGTATAATTAGTGGGAAATATTAAATTCCCCAATATTGGGTGGGCCATCCATAGTACAAAAGCTCTTGGTTGGGTGAAAATTGCTAAATATGTCTATTAAAGCATCCTTAATCAATAGTTGGAGTGGTCTACTAGAGAGGCTCAACACAGGATCTCATCTTGGGGAACAAGGTATGTACTTCCAGAGATGTTTACATCATCTTCGGCTATGGGTGAAGTTCTGGAAGACTGGAGAGAGACTAATGTAGTACCACTATTTAGAAAGAGCAGCAAGGAAAAAAAACCAGGAAACTGCAGTTCAGGGTTACTTGCAGCAAGGGAAAAAAACAGGAAACTGCAGTGCAGGTTACTTGCAGGGAATCTGACATAAGATCTCAGTTCAGTTTAGTTGATTGTCATGTGTACCGAGGTACAGTGAAAAGCTTTCCAGGGTGGGTAGGTTAAATGGATACATAGCACATTAGCTGTCAGTTTATTACCAAACTCTTGTATATAGAGAGGGAATAAATGTTATTTCCTTATCAAGTACCCATACACTGCAAATTTATTGATTGTAAGCATGTATTTTTTTTTTCCGCTGACTGGTTAGCACGCAACAAAAATCTTTTCACTGTACCTCGGTACACGTGACAATAAACTAAACTGAACTGTCTTCAGTTGCACCATAGACTTCAGTTTTCCATTATTATGATTACTTTGTATGACCGTTATTAACTTATTATATTTTAGATTATTATATTTATTGTGACTGCCGGTGGCGCTAATGGTGGAGTAGGGTGTGCGCCAGCTAGCTCCACGTGAAAAAGCTGAGAAAAAACGGGAGTAAAATAAAGAACTGACCTGCAGAAATCGCTCCGGCAGCCTGCGTGACATCATCAGACCGCGACTCTGGAGACCTAATGTCGGTAATGCGCTCCCCCACAAAGGAACCGACTAAAAAAAAAACTACAAAAGGTAAACCGAAGGAGAAAGTAGGCCCGACTGAAGCCTCGGGCTCAGTTTTAACGTCGTCCCAGGAGGACGTCTCAAAGGCCCAGAAGACAAAGTTAAAGAAAAGTGAAATGGAGGCACTTCGCATCCTCATCTCAAGGGAAATTGCAAGTATAAAAGAAGAATTGATAAGCTTTAAAAAAGAATTGAATATTAAAGAAATACTGAAAAGTTTTAAAAAAAGAGATTAAAGAGGATCTCTCAGATTTTGAAAATAAAATGACTAACCTTGTCCGTATGGAACTGGTTACCATGAAGGAGGAAATGTCTGCAAATTTCGACTTACAAATCAATGAAGTAAATGAGAAAATTAAGTTGAATGAAACCAACTTTAATGATAAGCTGGAGTCGGCCTTCACTACAATGGATCAACAATTGGAGCAATGAACTGATGTCATAACTCACTTGGAAAGCACTACAGAGACACTCCTTGCCGAGAAGAAGCGCTTATCAGATTTACTGTATAAAGTAACTGAAACATGCATTGACACGGAGGGCCACCAGAGACGTCAGAATTTAAGAATTGTTGGCGTTCGAGAGGGCAAAGAAGGAACTAAAGATCTCCGTGACTTTGCCGCAGACCGATTAAAAAAAAGTATTGAATTTAGATCAAGAGCCCTTATTAGGCCGGGCACACAGAGTTCTTGGACGTCGCTCGGACCCGAACGCCGCCCCCCCAATCAAACGGGGGTCAAGGAATCACCTTTTGTAGTTGGAATGTTAAGGGAATTAATGAATCAATCAAGAGAGGCAAGGTACTCTTAAAGTCACTCAAAGCAGATTTTTTCAAAACATTTCTTCAAGAAACCCACCTTAAAAACGACGCACAACATGGATTGAAAGCAAAATGGATCGCTGAAACATATCATTCTTCATTCTCCCATAAGGCCAGAGGGGTCGCAATTTTAATTCGTAAAGGTATACCTTTTAAACACTATTGCGGACACTAATGGCAGATATATTATACTAGTGGGTGAATTATATTTAAAAAAAGTGATTTTTCTCAACGTCTATGGACCAAATTTTGATAATCCTACGTTTAAGAATATACTTAATACTATCCCAGAGCTCACACAACATAATTTGATAATCGGTGGAGAGTTAAATTATACACTAGATTCTTATCTCGATAGATCATCTAGACAAAGAAAAGTAAAATCTAAGACAAGCGAATTATTAAACTCATACATTAATACTACCAATATCAAGGATGTTTGGAGAATTAAAAACCCATCTGGAAGGGAATACTCATTTTACTCACCGGTACATAAAACCTATTCAAGGATACACTATTTTTTTAGTAGACTCTAAACTTATCCCATTTACTTATAACTCGAAATATCATAATATTATAATTTCGGACCATGCTCCTTTAACATTCATGATCAAACTAAGTGGAATGACTGATAAGCAGACACAATGGAGACTTAATCCTCAAATTTTAAATGATAAAGCATGTTACAAATATCTTATCACACAGATAAACATGTTTTTTGAGACCAACGACTGCCCTGAAATATCTGTCTCCCTTCTTTGGGAAACATTTAAAGCATTTATATGAGGAGCGTTAATCTCCGCGCAAGCCTTTCGTAATAAAGAGAACCGCGCCAAACAACTGGTATTGGAAATGGAAATAAGGCAATTAGATATGGAAAATGCAACCGGGCCTTCTATAATAATACATAATAAAATTGCTGCACTCAAATATAAGTTAAACCAAATATATTCAGACCAAATCATAAAACTTTATCAAAAGACTAAACAGCTACACTTTGAATTCGGTGATAAACCACAAAAACTACTAGCACGTCAACTCCGGAAACAGGAAGGGGAAAAACAATATATAAAATTAAATCAGATACGGGAGAAATATTAACATTACTCAAGGATATTAATGATAGATTTTCTCACTACTATCAAACACTTTATTCGACCAAAACGACAGTGGGCTCTGCAGGAATGGAATTATTTTTACAGAAATGCAATCTTACAGGTTTAGACCTGAAAGAGAGGGAATTATTAGGGGCTAAAATATCAGTAAAAGATATTAAAGAATCTATTAGTTCTTTAAAAAATGGAAAGGCCGCTGGCCCAGATGGTTTAAATAGCGAATTTTATAAAGAATTTCATGATCTGATCTCGCCACGCCTACAGGCATTATATACTCAAGCATTCATGCAACAGAAACTTCCAGAAACTTTAAATGAATCAACAATAATACTTATACCAAAAACGGATAAGGACCTTGAAGACCCAGGTTCATATAGAGCAATTGCTCTCTTAAACACCGATCAGAAAATATTAATCAAAATTTTAGCACATAGATTAAGTTTAGTGATTCATAAATTAATACACCCCAATCAAACAGGCTTTATTCCAAAACGTTATTCATATTATAATCTAAGACGATTATTTAACATTATATACTCAAATAGAATAACTAATGTAGATTTAGCAGTCATCTCGTTAGATGCTGAGAAAGCATTGGATCAAGTGGAATCGCCCTACTTATTTTCGGTGATGGAAACATTTCAACAAGGTGAGAAGTTTTGTACTTGGGTTAAGCTTTTATATACCAACCCAACAGCTAGAATAATGACAAATCAAATGTTATCAACAAAATTTGATTTATCTAAAGGTTGTAGACAAGGATGCCCGCTATCCCCGTTACTATTCATCCTTGCTATTGAACCACTAGCAGAAAGAGTTAGAGTACACCCAGAAATATATGGGTATGATACTAAAAATACAGTTAATAACATTTCTCTATATGCAGATGATGTATTATTATATATCACAAATCCAGAAATCATCATCCCAAAGTTGTTCAATCTTATCTCAATTGATTTATTCTCGGGATACAGAATTAATTGGAATAAGAGTGAGATTATGCCAATAACGGAACCTAATTTTTATATATTGCAACAATCACCTTTTAAAATAGTGAATGAAAAATTTAAATACATAGGAATTTACGTGACCAAGAAATATACTTCTTTATTAAAATCAAATATCGTGCCTCTACTTAATAAATTGCATAAGAATATTCAATATTGGAAAACACTTCTCATTTCAATGCTCGGTAGAATTAACGCTATTAAAATAATTTTCCTTTAAATCAATTCCAATATATCTCCCAAAAACTTTCTTTAAAAAAGTCGACTCTATTGTGACAAGTTTTATTTGGGATTATAAGAATCACAGAATAAGCAAAAAACACTTGTGTAAACCCAAGACAAATGGAGGATTAATCTTACCAAATTTCTTATTTTATTTCTGGGCAGTCAATGTCAAAAACATAAATTTCTGGTTGGAAGATATGGATCAACAACCAGACTGGTTAAAGATGGAAAAGGAGGATTGTCTGCCTTTAGAAATTGGTCCGATTCTGTTAACTCCCACAAAATTGAATTAAAAAATCTATAGTGAAAATCCAATAATACATAGTGGTATTCGAATTTAGAAACAAATGAAAAAGACATTTAAATTGGATAATGTATCACTTTCTCTCCCTATTGCAAATAATGCTTCATTTAAAGCTTCAGTATTAGATAAAGGTTTTGCACAATGGAAAAATTATGGAATTAAAAACATGGGACATCTTTATAGAAAAGGTGTGTTCCTCTCGTTTCAGGAGGTACAACAGAATTATGGATTACATTCAAATAATTTTTTTAGATATTTACAACTTAAAGATTATGTTAAATCATATACACAAGAATACAGAACTAGAGAGCCAGAGATTTTAGATGAATGCTTGAATAAACACCAACAGTCAAATTAATATCTTACATTTATAATACTCTTTTAGATAGTGAGATTCCGTCAACGGAATTATATAGACAATCATGGGAAAACAAATTAGTTCAACCCATAACAAATGATATTTGGGATGAAAGTCTACAACATATACATCAATGTTCGTTAAACGCCAGACATTCTTTAATACAATTTAAAGAACTACATAGATTGCATTATTCTAAAACAAAATTAAACAGAATTTTTCCTAATATGACATCTATCTGTGATAAATGTCAATACTCTGAAGCTAATTTAACCCATACCTTTGTAAGTTGCATTAAAATTAAATCATTTTGGATGGATATTTTTAAAATTATTTCCGTAGTGGTTAATACTCAACTGGAGCCCGATCCTAAATTAATATTAGGCATATCAGAACAATACCTAAAACTTACAATAAACCAAAGAAATGTCCTCGATTACAGTATAATAACTGGGAAAAAATTAATATTAAAATTTTGGAAAAACCCAGCAACCCCCACAATCAAAATGTAGATTATGGAGATGTTAGAGACATTAAATCTGGAAAAAATTAGATTTGTCTTAATTGACAAACCAGAATTATTTACGAGAATATGGTCTCCGTTCATAGATTATCTGAAGGGTAGAATGCGCCGGCACGGAGGCCTGACTGAAGCTTGAAACCAGGACTAGATGAATAGTTATGTTCTCTGACCTACGGACCTATCTCCTAAGTTGTATTGTGGATAGCTTATTCTCCTTTTCTAATTTTCTTTTTTTCCTCTCTTTACTTTTTCAATTAAAAAAAATAATAATAATTAGAGTCAATGTTAATATCTAACCGATAAATGAAGATCCCAGCTACACTGGTTGGGGAGTCCCTGGAATCCTGGATATTTAATATGTAACCGTTTAACAAAGTTTGTAGTGGTTTGGACTATGATATGTACATGCCTCTAATAAAAATGTAACCTAAAAAAAAATATTTATCCATGTGCTATTGCATTTATGGGCCTGTAAAGCTGCAGCAAGTATTTATTTGTTTTGTTGTTAGTTAATATAACTATTAGGCGGCACATGGGTGAAAGGGCAGCGCTGTGTCATGGCAGTAGAGTTTCTGCCTTATAGCGCCAGAGATCTGGGTGCTGTCTGAACGGAGTTTGTACCTTCTCCCTGTGACCATGTGGGTTTCCTCCCAAATTACAAAGACGGACAGGTTTGCCGGTTAATTGACTTCTGTAAATTGTCTTGTGTTGGAAACAACTAGTGTACAGGTGATTGCTGGTTGGTGTGGACTCAGTGGGCCAAAGAGCTCGCTTGACTCTTGACCCTTAGAGAGTATAAAGTCATAAGGAATAGTAGAATTAGGCCATTCGGCTCATTAGGTCTACCCCACCATTCAATCATGGCTGATCTATCTCTCCCTCCTAACCCCATTCTCCTGCTCCCCATAACCTCTGACACCTGTGTGTCTCTCTGTCGCAGGTACATTATATACAAAGGATGAAACTCCTTACACAAATTAAATGGTATTTAAGTAAGTCAGATGAGGTAAAAAAAATCCATTCTTCATAGTACTATCTAAATAGATTTGGGGCACCATTGACACATACTTCAAAGCAAGACTTTATTAAGGGAACAAGCAATGCTGTAAGCAAAAGATAATCTGAAGCAAATCAACACATGAATCAGAGGAATCTCTCAAATGTGGGATTGACAAGAAGCTTAAGGGTATTGGCGCTGGTGGCCTTTTGGACGACCACTTTCAAACTCCCCCCCCCCCGTTTTTCTCTCCCTCTATTTCCTGATTCTTATTCGCTTAAGCAAAGGAACTTATTGTGGCAAAAAAATTGTCACTCTGCATATGCATCGCCTCCAATTAGTGTTTGTATTTCCAAAAACCACAGTGCTTATTTTTCCATAATATCTTCTTGAAATCTGCAAGGCTTGCCTCGGTTGGGAATTTAGGAATTGCATTACCACGTGAATGCTCATTAAAATAATGTCAAAAGAGGTGGTAAGCATTCATGGAATAGAGTAATCGCTGGGCTCTTATTGTTTGCATTCCCACTAATACATTCTTTCAATCTGTTAAGGGTCTGTCCCACCAGCATGCGGCTCCATGCGGCAAGCGCGACCTAACGTGGTCGCTTGAGCTGGACAGTCTAGCAGGGCTGGTCCCACTTCGATCGCCGGAGCCATATGGAGTTGTGCGGAGCTGGTCCCGACAACGCACGGGGCTCCGAAAAACTGACAGTGTTCAAAAATTCCGCGCTGCAACGGCCTGTCGGCCCGCAGCCGCCTCGACGCCATACGCACCGCCTCGAATGTCGTGCCTCCGTATCCCTCTCTGCGTGCCTCTCTATGTGCCTCCGTGACCCTCTCTGTGCGTGCCTCTATGTGCCTCAGTGACCCTCTGTGTGTGCCTCCGTGACCCTCTCTGTGTGTGCCTCCGTGACCCTCACTGTCCTTGCAAATTCCCGCGGACTTCGCTCCAACTTCACGTCACTCACCTGACCTCCGCGCGGCCCCCGCTTCTGGTTTGGTCGCGCTCGCCGCATGCAGGCGCATGCTGGTGGGACCAGCCCTGTACGGGGATCACTCAGCCTCCGGCGGCCCCCGCTTCCGGTTTGGTCGCGCTTGCCGCATGCAGGTCGCATGCTCGTGGGAGAGGCCCTTAAGTTTCAAAATGCTATAGTAAATGGGCACTGGGCCTATACCTGCTGGAGTTTAGAAGGATGAAGAGGAATCTCATTGAAACACTGAATAGTGAAAGGCCTGGATAGAGTGGATGTAGAGATGTTTCTGCTGGTGATGTGCCCAGAGAATCTAGGACCAGAGAGCACAGCCTCAGAATATAAGGACCTACCCTTGGAAAGGAAATGAGGAATCTCTTGAGCCAAATGGTGGTGAATCTTTGGAATTCATTGCCACCGGTGGCTGTGGAAGCCAATTCTTTGGGTATTTTTAAAGCAGAGATTCTTGATTAGTAAAGATGTTTAGGGTTATGGGGTGAAGGCGGGAGAATAGGGTTGAGGGGGAAAGATAGAGCACCTATGATTGAATGGCAGAGCAGATTCGATGGGCCAAATGGCTTAATTCTACTCCAATGTCTTATGAACTTGTAATTTACCATTACGTCTATGGCAGGTCAAAATCCAAGAGCAGTCGCTTTTTACAGAAATGTCCACATCTGGTGAAAATCTTTCAAAAAACATCTCAATAACATCTCGGTCAACACGACTGTTGCTCCTCACCAGCAGCTGGTTAGAAAATGATTCTGAGGCTGAAAGAGAAAATAGGACAAGCAAAGAATTGATTCTCATAAATATGCTTCTGCCGGCTGAACTTTGAATTATCTAAACAAAGCCAATACCTGACTCTTGATGTAGAGATGGAGATTTTTGAATTTGAACTTGCTTCGGCAGGCTCTATATGTAGAAAGTAGAATTAAATTGCCACTTGCCAGATCAGCAAATTGTTTGAGCCAATAGTGATGCAAATAAAATCAAAATACATGAAAAAAAGTAATCACTCCACTTTTATTTATAAAACCTAGATACAGGATAAGAACAGACTTTTTGGCCAACAACGTCTGTGCCAAACATAATGATAAGATCTTCTCTTATCTGCACATACTTCACAACGTCAAACAATCTCTGAACTATAAGCGATCGTTTCGCCGACCTCCGCTCGGTCCACAATAAACAACCCGACCTCCCGGTGGCTCAGCACTTCAACTCCCCCTCCCATTCTGTACCCGACCTCTCGGTCCTGGGCCTCCTCCATGGCCAGAGTGAGCAACACCGCAAGTTGGAGGAACAGCACCTCATATTCCACTTGGGGAGTCTGCATCCTCTGGGCTTGAATATTCAATTTTCTCAATTCTGTTAACCCTTGCTGTCTCCTCCCCTTCCCACCTCTCCCTCAGCCCTCGGGCCCTGGCATTCCCTCTCTCTCTATCTCTCTCCCCCACCCTAGTCGCACTAGCTTCTCATTTTCACATTACAAACAGCTTACAATGGCTTGTTCCCTTTATCATCGATACTTTTTTGCATATCTTTCATTCATTGTTCTTTATCTCTCCACATCACCGTCTATATCTCTCGTTTCCCTGATCAGTCTGAAGAAGGGTCTCGATCCGAAACGTTGCCTATCTCCTTCACTCCTTAGATGCTGCTGCACCCGCTGAGTTTCTCCAGCTTTTTGTGTACCCTCGATTCTCCAGCATCTGCAGTTTCTTCTTTAACACTCTGAACTATAACAGCCTATTGCACTTTATTTGCTTATGTGTGTGTGTGTGTGTGTGTGTGTGTGTGTGTGTGTGTGTGTGTGTGTGTGTGTGTGTGTGTGTGTGTGTGTGTGTGTGTGTGTATATGGTCGATGGTATATAGTATTTATGCTGCAGCAAGCAAGAATTTTATTGTCCTCTCGGACACATGACAATAAACGCTCGACTTGAATCCATATCCAAATGTTTATCCAACAGTCACTTCAATGCCATTATCGTATCATAATTTAATGTATAATTATCTCCCCATGTTTCTTAAATGTAATCATACTGCTCTTGTATGATTTGATCATACTCAATGTTACACTGTTTACATTGGATTTGTGGAAATATGAATGAGCATACAATACTATGTCAGCTGCTTCCTGACAATGTGTTAAGTTCGCCAAAGCAATTTTCCAGTGGGTCTCACTGAGTAGCAATCAGAGATCAAACCAATAATGATTTCTTTCCCCATTCCTGTCTATGGAGATGCGAAAGCAAATTCAGCAATCTAAATGCTGCAAAACTTAATTTTATCAGGGAACGGATCAGAAATATGGTATATATTGTAATATTAACCCAGTTAAGACTTGTTTTATTTTATCCTGTAAAAGTCTACCCAAGTACCATCTTCAAGAATCATTGTAAAACAATAAAACTAAACAGAAGATGGTGGCACACAGAGGGTTGTGAATCTGTGGAATTCTCTGCCTCAGAAGGCAGTGGAGGCCAATTCTCTGGATGCTTTCAAGAGAGAGTTAGATAGAGCTCTTAAAGATAGTGTAGTCAGGTGAAATGGGGAGAAGGCAGGAACGGGGTATTGATTGTCAATGATCAACCATGATCATATTGAATGAGGGTGCCGACTCGAAGAGCCGAATGGCCTACTCCTTCACCTATTGTCTATAAGATTGAGCCAAAAGGGAATTAGTCTGTTTCAGCTTTGATAATGAATCCTGAACAAGGGACTGGTTAAAAAGTCTGAGATCCACTTTATGCACAATCTTACATTTACATGCATACGTGTGGGTATGTATCAAGAGACATTTGCCTCAAATTCATCTTTTTTGTAAAATGTTCTCACCAAAGAACAGTTTAGCATGGTACACTTAAATTAGAGGTAAATTACCTGTACATGTCCACTCAGTTTGTTTGGACTGGTCAACAATCGACTTTGTAGCACATTGTTGGTACCAGGTGTCACTCCAATGAAGCTGTCGGAACTTTTGTTACCATTGTCCTCCTTATAGATTGTGGCCCGAAGCTCGACTGGATTTCCAGTTGAAAGTTGCACCATGTGGCATTTCCTATTCGCAACATATTTCTGCACTGGAGGAACACAGGATAAATACGAATCATTTTTTGTTCAGAATTTGCTAAGAGTAACACAAAGAAAGACACAAAATGCTGGACTAACTACAGGCAGCATCTCTGGAGAGAAGGAATGGGTGACATTTCGGGTCGAGACCCTTCTTCAGACTGAAGGTCATGGGAGAGGGAAACGGAAAAGTAAGAGTAACCTTTATAACCATATAACAATTACAGCACGGAGACAGGCCCTCTCGGCCCTTCCAGTCCGTGCCGACCATTTGTTTTCCCCTAGTCCCATCTACCTGCACTCAGACCATACCCCTCCATTCCCTTCACGTCCATATACCTATCCACTTTACTTTTAAATGTTAAAATCGATCCTGCCTCCACCACCTCTGCTGGAAGCTCATTCCACACAGCCACCACCCTCTGAGTAAAGAAGTTCCCCCTCATGTTACCCCTAAACTTATGTCCATTAATTCTCATGTCATGTCCTCTTGTTTGAATCTTCCTTACCCTCAATGGGAAAAGCTTATCCACGTCAACTCTGTCTATCCCTTTCATCATTTTAAAGACCTCAATCAAGTCCCCCCTTAACCTTCTGCGCTCCAAAGAATAAAGACCTAACTTGTTCAACCTTTCTCTGTAACATAGTTGCTGGAACCCTGGCAACATTCTAGTAAATCTCCTCTGTACTCTCTCTATTTTGTTGACATCCTTCCTATAACTAGGCGACCAAAATTGTACACCATACTCCAGAATTGGACTTACCAATGCCTTGTACAATTTTAACATTACTTCCCTACTCCTATATTCAATGCTCTGATTTATAAAGGCCAGCACACCAAAGGCTTTCTTTACCACCCTATCTACATGCGATTCCACCTTCAGGGAACTATGCACAGTTATTCCTAGATCCCTCTGTTCCACAGCATTCCTCAATTCCCTACCATTTACCATGTATGTCCTATTTTGATTTGTCCGGCCAAGATGTAGCACTTCACACTTATCAGCATTAAACTCCATCTGCCATCTTTCAGCCCACTTTTCCAAATGGCCCAAATCTCTCTGTAGACTTTGAGAATCTACTTCATTATCCACAATACCACCTATCTTAGTATCATCTGCATACTTACTTATCCAATTTTCCACCCCATTATCCAGATCATTGATGTACATGACAAACAACAGTGGACCCAACACAGATCCCTGAGGCACCCCACTGGTCACCGGCTTCCAACCTGACAAACAGCCATCCACCATTACTCTCTGACATCTCCCATTCAGCCACTGTTGAATCCATCTTGCTACTCCGCCATTAACACCCAAAGATTGAACCTTCTGAACCAACCTTCCATGGGGAACCTTGTCAAAGGCCTTACTGAAATCCATATAGACAACATAGAAACATAGAAATTAGGTGCAGGAGTAGGCCATTCAGCCCTTCGAGCCTGCACCGCCATTTAATATGATCATGGCTGATCATTCAACTCAGTATCCCGTACCTGCCTTCTCTCCATACCCTCTGATCCCCTTAGCCACAAGGGCCACATCCAACTCACTCTTAAATATAGCCAATGAACTGGCCTCAACTACCCTCTGTGGCAGAGAGTTCCAGAGACTCACCACTCTCTGTGTGAAGAAAGTCTTTCTCATCTCGGTCTTAAAGGATTTCCCCCTTATCCTTAAGCTGTGACCCCTTGTCCTGGACTTCCCCAACATCGGGAACAATCTTCCTGCATCTAGCCTGTCCAACCCCTTAAGAATTTTGTAAGTTTCTATAAGATCCCCTCTTAATCTCCTAAATTCCAGAGAGTATAAACCGAGTCTATCCAGTCTTTCTTCATAAGACAGTCCTGACATCCCAGGAATCAGTCTGGTGAACCTTCTCTGCACTCCCTCTATGGCAATAATGTCCTTCCTCAGATTTGGAGACCAAAAACTGCACGCAATACTCCAGGTGTGGTCTCACCAAGACCCTGTACAACTGAAGTAGAACCTCCCTACTCCTGTACTCAAATCCTTTTGCTATGAAAGCTAACATACCATTCGCTTTTTTCACTGCCTGCTGCACCTGCATGCCTACTTTCAATGACTGGTGTACCATGACACCCAGGTCTCGCTGCATCTCCCCTTTTCCTAATCGGCCACCATTTAAATAATAGTCTGCTTTCCTGTTTTTGCCACCAAAGTGGATAACCTCACATTTATCCACATTATACTGCATCTGCCAAACATTTGCCCACTCACCCAGCCTATCCAAGTCACCTTGCAGTCTCCTAGCATCCTCCTCACAGCGAACACTGCCCCCCAGCTTAGTGTCATCCGCAAACTTGGAGATATTGCCTTCAATTCCCTCATCCAGATCATTAATATATATTGTAAATAGCTGGGGTCCCAGCACTGAGCCCTGCGGTACCCCACTAGTTACTGCCTGCCATTGTGAAAAGGACCCGTTTACTCCTACTCTTTGCTTCCTGTTTGCCAGCCAGTTCTCTATCCACATCAATACTGAACCCCTAATACCGTATGCTTTAAGTTTGTACAACATCCACTGCTTTATCCTCATCAATTTCCCTAGTTACCGCTTCAAAAAATTCAAGAAGGTTTGTCAAACATGACCTTCCAGGCACAAATCCATGTTGACTGTTCCTGATCAGACCCTGTTTATCCAGATGCTTATATATATTATCTCTAAGTATCCTTTCCATTAATTTGCCCACCACTGACGTCAAACTAATAGGTCTATAATTGCTAGGTTTATTCTTTGAACCCTTTTTAAACAATGGAACAACATGCGCAGTACGCCAATCCTCCGGCACTATTCCCGTTTCTAATGACATTTGAAATATTTCTGTCATAGCTCCTGCTATTTCTACACTAACTTCCCTCAATGTCCTAGGGAATATCCTGTCAGGACCTGGAGACTTATCCACCTTTATATTTTTCAAAAGTGTCAGTACTTCCTCCTCTTTGAATCTCATAGTTTCCATAGCTACTCTACTTTTTTCCCTTACCTCACAGAGTTCAATATCCTTCTCCTTGGTGAATACGAAGAAAAGAAATTGTTCAATATCTCCCCCATCTCTTTTGGCTCTGCAGATAGCTGTCCATTCTGGTTCTCTAATGGTCCAATTTTATCCCTCATTATCCTTTTGCTATTAATATAGCTGTAGAAACCCTTTGGATTTACTTTCACCTTTCTTGCCAAAGCAGCCTCATGTCTTCTTTTAGCCTTCCTAATTTCTTTCTTAAGATTCTTTTTACATTCTTTATACTCCTCTAGCACCTCATTTACTCCATGCCTCCTATAATTATTGTAGATAATTTTCTTTACTCTTTAACAATTGGTTTACTGCCTCCAGTGACAGCTGTTCAAATGCAAGTTACATAGATCGACCATTCTAGATGCAGGAGTAGGCCATTCGGCCCTTTGAGCAAGCACCGCCATTCAATGTCATCATGGCTGATCTTCCACAATCAGTACCCCGTTCCAGTTGTCTCCCCATATCCCTTGACTCCGTTATCTTTAAGAGCTCTATCTAACTCTCTCTTGAAAGCATGTACATAGAGGTGAATTTTGACATGGCTGACAAACATGGCAGTCATTGCCTTCCTGATATTCATTTCCCCCACGGATTTCGTGAGTGGTGAACCCAGAGCTCAGAGACAAGAGTCCAATTAACCCAGCCGTGGTCGTGTTGGAATTCCTCTTATAAACTAAAGCAGCAATATTCTACCCAAGACTCATTTCATTTCTGAAAGGAAGAGAAAATCACAGAGAAACTCCCCAAATATCAAAAAAATAACTGAAAGATCTAAACATAGGCATCAGTTTATCAAGTTGTCAATGGGTCATTATGGGCTAGTACTCATTCCATAGTTGCACACCAATCATGATGCAGGTCAAATTGTATTTGTAAAAATCAAATTCTTACCTTCCTCACTTTCAAAATAAACCAGGAATTTTGCTCGATCAGGATGTGGTTTAATTTCACATTCACCTCCTCCCGAGTTCCTCTTGCTTTGAAAATAAATGGCTAGTTTATTTTTAGCTGATTCAAGGTCGACATTCAGCCCTTCCACTAACACTGGAAATCCAGCCATCCTTTTGAAGCCAGTGTTTCAGCCCTGATGTTACGGGATTTCAGGAGGTTTATTTTGAGATGGCAAGCGTCGAACTGTATCTCAACAGCTTGAAGATAATATTTGAAAGCTTTTATCTGTACAGGGAAAAAAAGGTCTGTTTGTGCTGCTGAATCAAAAGTAAAATAACAGCACAAGGATAACTCATTTGGAAATTCCAGTTGATTTTATATGATACCAATCTGGTATTTAGAGACACAGTTTGGAAACAGGCCCTTTGGCCCATGCCTATCATTGATCACCCACGAGAAACAAAGAACTGCAGAGACTGGTTAATATACTAAAGGACACAGAAGTGTTTGACAAACCTTCTTGAATTTTTTGAAGCGGTAACTAGGGAAATTGATGAGGGTAAAGCAGTGGATGTTGTCTATATGGATTTTAGTAAGGCCTTTGACAAGGTTCCCCATGGAAGGTTGGTTAAGAAGGTTCAATCTTTGGGTGTTAATGGCGGAGTAGCAAGATGGATTCAACAGTGGTTGAATGGGAGATGTCAGAGAGTAATGGTGGATGGCTGTTTGTCAGGTTGGAAGCCGGTGACCAGTGGGGTGCCTCAGGGATCTGTGTTGGGTCCACTGTTGTTTGTCATGTACATCAATGATCTGGATGATGGGGTGGAAAATTGGATAAGCAAGTATGCAGATGATACTAAGATAGGTGGTGTTGTGGATAATGAAGTAGATTTTCAAAGTCTACAGAGAGATTTGGGCCATTTGGAAAAATGGGCTGAAAGATGGCAGATGGAGTTTAATGCTGATAAGTGTGAAGTGCTACATCTTGGCAGGACAAATCAAAATAGGACGTACATGGTAAATGGTAGGGAATTGAGGAATGCTGTGGAACAGAGGGATCTAGGAATAACTGTGCATAGTTCCCTGAAGGTGGAAATCGCATGTAGATAGGGTGGTAAAGAAAGCCTTTGGTGTGCTGGCCTTTATAAATCAGAGCATTGAATATAGGAGTAGGGAAGTAATGTTAAAATTGTACAAGGCATTGGTAAGACCAATTCTGGAGTATGGTGTACAATTTTGGTCGCCTAGTTATAGGAAGGATGTCAACAAAATAGAGAGAGTACAGAGAAGATTTACTAGAATGTTGCCAGGGTTCCAGCAACTATGTTACAGAGAAAGGTTGAACAAGTTAGGTCTTTATTCTTTGGAGCGCAGTAGGTTAAGGGGGGACTTGATTGAGGTCTTTAAAATGATGAAAAGGATAGACAGAGTTGACGTGGATACGTTTTTCCCATTGAGGGTAGGGAAGATTCAAACAAGAGGGCATGACATGAGAATTAAGGGACAGAGGTTTTGGGATAACGTGAGGGGGAACTTCTTTACTCAGAGGGTGGTGGCTGTGTGGAATCAGCTTCCAGCAGAAGTGGTGGAGGCAGGATCGATTTTAACATTGTGGATAGGTATATGGACGTGAAGGGAATGGAGGGGTATGGTCTGAGTGCAGGTAGATGGGACTAGGGGAAAACAAATGGTCGGCACGGACTGGAAGGGCCGAGAGGGCCTGTTTCCGTGCTGTAATTGTTATATGGTTATAAGTGCTGCAGTAATGGTTTGCTGATCACCCCTCCAAGCTAAAGTCCTGCCTAAGAATTTTGTTGTAAATGATAAGAAACTAGAAGAGGTCCTTATTCCTTCGTAAAATATTTATAGTTTAGAAATACAGCATAGAAACAAATCCTTCGGCCCACCGTCCATACTGACCATCGATCTCAGATCAACATCAGTTTAAGGCAAGATTTAATAGGAACCCGAGGGGCAGCTTTTTCCATACAGTGGGTATATAGAGCAAATTGCCAGAGGAGGCAGGTACTATAACAACATCTAAAAGTACAGTAGTTCCATGTTGTCCCACTTTTCACATCTTACATACTAGGGGCAATTTACAGAAGCCAATTAATCTATGAACCCACACATCTTTGGGATGCAGGAGGAAACCAGAGCAACCGGAGAAAACCTGGGTGACCACAAGGAGAACGTACAAACGCCATACAGACAGTGCTCGTGGTAAGGATCAAACCCAGGTCCCTGGCGCTATGAGGCCATATTAGGATGTAGAAAATATGGCCAGCCCTAGACTAAATGAAGGTTTAAAATAGGAAAAATAACAGGTTAAAAGACTTCCATTTACAAATCACCTATTAGAATGTTTCAATGTGCTTGGTGTCCACCAATATATTTTTGAAATACACTCAATACTTTTCTTTAACGTGATGTTATGTATCAGCGTACACTCAAAAGCTTTTCACTGTACCTCAGTACACGTGACAGTACATTAAACTAGATACATGAAAGAGATGGGTTTTTTTTTAAACATTTCATTTGAAAGACAACACCTCCAAAAGTTCATATTTTTCGCTGAACTACACCAGGAGAATTAAACGATGCAAGGCTAGAATTCCACTGAGCGTGAATTATGGGGTTATTTAGTCAGACAGATTAATGAGAGAAGTTAGAGGTTGATAATACAAAGATGTTCATAGCACAGCTGTGGAACACTGGTGATTCAGAAAGAGGTGACAGCAGCAACGAGCCTTTTATAGCCAATTGTAGTTGGGACTTTGTAAATGGCACTAAAACGTGGCAACTCTTGTATATAGATTCAGTGGACTGTTTCTATGCATTATTGTACTTAACCGGGGATTGTACTTACATATGGCAATATTATTACTTCTCTAAATGCAAAGAAAATTAATGTTACTGTACCTTGTACACCTAATAATAAAGAATCATTCAACATTGAATATGTTAAAAACCTTGAGCCAATATCACAACCCTGGCCTTGCCCTAACACAGATATATCCTTTATCTCGTCCATTCCTCCAGCTACCTTGTACCTCTATGCCAATTCTAATTAAATTTAATTGATCTGAAAGTTAACTCTCGTTTCCCTTTCCACAGCACCTTCCGAGTATTTCTACCAGTTGCTATGTTTAATAGTAAGATTAAACGAGAACTTACCAAGTTTGAAGTTTGATCTTTATTTTATGAGGAGTTGCGATGAGGGATTTCGTGAAGACCCCGCCAGCACGATATTCTTCAAAGCAGCAGTGTGGAATCACAGAACACATCATGGAAGGAGATAGTAAGATTAATAAAGCAGAACATACCAGTTGACCTTATGATAGAGGGTTGGGAGCAGAGGGCACGAAATCCCTCATCGCAACTCCTCATAAAATAAAGATCAAACTTGGTAAGGTCTCGTTAATCTTACTATTTTACTTCGGAGTCACGCGAGTGACTTCATGAAGACTTCAAAGCGTCTGTGATTACACGCCCTGGACAACGTCCATGCTATCACACTGCCGCAATACTGATGGAGGAAGTTTGTTAATGCATTCCAGACTGAACAGGCTGAAAAATAATGGATATTTATTAAAACAAGAATAACAAAGCAAAACCGCTACTCGGGGAGTAAACATTCACGGAGCGGCTCTCAGCACGGCATCCGCAAATGTAGCAGGGGCGACCACCGGTTTATTGTAAAACCTCTGGAAAGTCGATTCACTGGCCCAGCCCGTGGTGGCGAGGATGTGGTCCATGGGCACCTCCATGGCCCTCGCCGCTGATGGGGATGCAGCCCTGGTAGAGTGAGATTTAAAAATGTTAGTATTGATACCAGCGGCACCCAACACCACCCTGAGCCACCTGGCGAAGGTCTGCACAGTCACCCGGTGATGTGGTTGTTTGTGGCTGATGAGGAGCCCCTGCTCCATGTTCCGGAGGGTTCGAGTTGTTCGGATGTAATAGCGGAGATGGGTGGCGATGCAGAGGGTGGCATCAGAGGGGTACGCCTGGAATTCCAACTGCAGCCCAGAAGACCCAGGCCTATGTTGCTTCAGCAGGTCCTCTACAAAGAAAGTCACCTTTGCAGGGGTCGAGACCATACGGTCCAGGCGAAGCATGTGTAAGGCCTGGACTCGTTGAGCTGAAGTCAGTGCCATCAGCATCAGCACTTTAAGGGTGAGCTCGTCAAGAGGTAGTCCTGTCATATGGGACCAGCTTCTCAGTAGTGCAAGTACTACACCCACATTCCAAGTGATGTTGTATCGGGGTCGTGGAGGGTTGGTGTTGAACACTCCCCTCATGAATTTGGACACCAGATGGTGCGTGCCCACACCTATATTCAGGTATGAGGAGAGCGCACTCCTGGCGCTGTTGATGGCACTGTAGCCGAGACCCTCATCGTAATGAAGGCCCGCTAGGCATTCCAGGACGTCAGGGATCGTGGCAGAGTTGTAGGTGGTATGTGTTCGGGAGCAGTAGGCCTCCCACTTCCTGATCTGGGTGAGGTACTGCTGCCGGGTTGATGCTCTGCATGATGCTGAAATGAGGTCCATTGCCCTGGGCGATATGCCGGCCTCCATGAGCGGCCTCTTCAGAACCTGCAAGCCAACAGATTTAAGTGACCATGGCACGGGTGACTTTCCCCCATAATGGAGTTAGTGAGTAAAGTGGGGTATTTAGCAATTTGAACCCACGGACGTATTATTATTTGGAGAACCACCTGGCTGTGTAGGCCAGTATGATCAATATGCCGGAAGCAGAATCCAGTTGTATTTTCTGCAATACCCGACTGATGAGGCTGAATGGGGGAAATGCGTAGCAGCACCATTTCCCCCAATGGAGTGAAAAAGCATCCATAGCCACTGCCCCAGGGTCTGGTTCCCAAGACACATACGTTGGTATCTGATGGTTCAACCTGGACGCAAAGAGATTGATATCTGCTGTACCAAAGGTAGCTATAATTTGAGCAAATATTTGGGGGTTCAACATCCACTCAATGTAATCATTGAACACACATGACCTGGTGTCTGCCACTGTGTTGAGCTTCCCTGGTAGATAGGTCACTGTAATCCAAATATTTAGTGCAATACACCAGTGCCAAATTGTGTTTGCCAATTCGTCACAAGATAACGACCTGATACCACCCATATGATTAATGTAAGCCATCACCGTGGTATTATCTATTTGAAGGCGGACATGTAAATGCCGTAAATTGGGGCAGTATGCCCTCAGACCATGGAAAGCCCCAAGCATCTCCAAATAATTTATCCCGTGTGTCTGAAGGAGGGTAGACTCGTGAGGATCCCATCTGCCACCACAACTGGACGTGGTGTCAGTTGCACCCCAGCCTTGAGCGCTTGCGTCAGTTTGTAACACGACTGATGGGTTGCTAATAATGATGTGTTTGTAACACGCACTAATATTGTCAATCCACCACTGTAGCTCAGTTTTAGCCTTAATTGGCAGCCATATTGGCCTGTCAAAGTGCCCAGCATTTGCTTTTAATGCTGAAATCTTTGCTCTTTGTAAGTTTTGATAGTGCAGTGGTCCGAATTGCGCAGCTGGAAATGTTGCTACCAGTTTCCCAATTACCTTGGCAGTATGTCTGATGGTCGGCACCCTGGCGCAAGCAAGGCTGTTGCACGTATCTTTTATATCAGATACTTTGTTGGGTGGGATAGTGACTATCATTCGGTTGGTGTCAATAGTGAAGCCCAGATAGTCCATGATTTGAGATGGGGTGAATTTGGATTTGGCTGGATGGGTAACAAACCCTAACATCTTGAATAAAGATTTGGTCGCTGTGACTGCCAGCTCAGCCAATTGGAGGGTTTGTCCCACTATAAGTATATCATCTAGGTATGCCATGATGATATAATTCTTGCCTTAGGATAGCCAGTATTGGTTTGACTATTTTGGTAAACAGTCTAGGGGCAGTGGTTAAGCCATTGGGTAAAGCTTCATATTGCCATAACTATCCCTTCCAAACAAATTTTAAGAATTTCCTATGGGATTCGATGATGGGGACTGTATAGTATGCATCTTTTAGATCAATGCAAGCCATAAAGGCCCCCTGATACAGTAGCTGCTTAGCTATTTCAAAGGTTTCCATTTTGAAATGGGAATATTGTACGAAAGTGTTCAGATGAGTCAGGTCGATGGTGAACCGACATCCTCCATCTTTTTTGGTTTTTGTAAAGATGTTGGACACGTACTCAATGGGTTCATGTATCCTCTTCCCTATCACCCCTTTAGCTGCTAGCCGTAATATTTCTGCATGTCCTTGCTCGAGCTCTTTTTTAGAGAGCGCAAATGTGCGATGGGGTACATGATATGTAGGGGGAAGTTTACCGTTAATAAACTGTGACAAAACCCTGAACACTTTGTTAAATAAAAGAGTCTTGGTGTTTTGGGGAGACATTGTGTGGTTTGACGTGGTGGAAGCCGCATTTTCCAGGCGGGCCTCTGAGGGCCCTGCCCTAAAAAAAGGGGGTCTGCTATTGGGGAACTGGCGGTGGATGAGTCCTAGGTGTCTTATCTGGTGGGCGAGGTTTCCAAGCGGGATATGGCGGTTTCCGATAGGCGTATGCCCTTGACGAAGGTGGCTTCATGAGGCTGACGGCTTTCGCCTCCTCGTCCATTTCTTTCACCTTTTTCGGCAGGTCTTCCCCGAACAGCTGATGTGGTGGTGGAGGTACGGCACAACCCTGCAAATTTAGGGTTGAGCGTGGGCCGGATGGAGCTCTTTCTCAGACAGTTGATCGCGAACTGGACATTGCAGAGTAAGGCCAGGTCATCCTGCTGCTCACTGGACCATCGAGTATCCTGGCGTACGCTGTGATACCCGTTGAGAGGAGTTTCAGGACTTTCTGGAGGCGTGCGTCCTGAGCTCTGGCGGTATTACTCAAATTCCCCCAAATTTGCGCATTGACCATGGGGACATTCAGATTAATGCAGTTCTCCGGTGGCTTGAATTTGTCCATGGTGTCGTTGAGGACCCGCTCCTGTAGCTGGTGTGAGATGAGATAGTTAGTGGCCCCTGCCAGTTTTGCATGTAGTGGCCCCCCTGAATGAGGTGCTGTAGCAAATTTGCCCACAACATCCAGTAGGTCTGCTTCTGCTTCCGGAGCATCGACCTCCGGCACGTCCTCTTCATCGAATTCTGCCTCCTGCAGACTTCTGGCACTCCCAGCGGAGGAAGGCGAGATGCTCGGTGGCCTTCGGCTGTGGGTAGTGGAGGCCCAGGACCACCATTCTTCCCTGTCCTGATCGCGGTGAACTAGCTGCTCCACCATGCGCTCCAACCGGTCCATGCGACCGTCGCTACTACACGTAGCCGACAAGCCGACTTCCCCAGGCTCTGCAATGTTGCTGGGGCTTCTACCAGCAGACCTCACCCCCATGAGATGCTGAGTGGGATCTGGTGGCAGGAGGTCGTCGACACCCGCAACCCCAGGCCCGTACGACTCCCGCACAGATTCTCTGCTAGTCCGCCCACGAGCGGACTGTGGCGGTCAGTGTGCCTGGAGGGAAGGCAGTGGATATGAGTCGGTGCCGGCCCCCGGTGCCTGGCTCCCCGGAGTCCGTGCAGGCTTACCCCTACTTCTGACATTATGTCTCGGTAGGGGTGCATGGTCGGCAGCAGCGCCAGGCAAACCAACCGACCGCATGTGGCTGCCACCGGCTTGCACTCTAGCATACCCCGGTGTGAAGGCGGCAGCTCCTGCTCCTGCACTACCGGCCTGTCCTGTCAGTAAACCCCGGCAGCTTCTCGAGACCTGCCGCGGCTGCGGGGCTCGACGTCGGCGCGGTCTTCCCCCGGCTCGGTACTCGCGGGACCTGTAAAAGACGAGGTGTTGCCGTCGCCAGTGTGCGAGGCACTCCACGTACCTGCTTGCTCCCCCCCCTCCGGGGGAGATGGAGAGACGAAGTCAGGGTCTCCGATACCCTGCTCCTGTGCGGCCGCCTATGGAGACGAGTCGGGCGCTGGTGTAACAGGTGCGCCCAACTTCCACACCTTTTCCCCCAGGCCGTTTCCCAGACGCCGCCGGCGGTATAAACAACTCCGGAGAAGTTTCCCGCTGACCCATAGGAGTTCCGCGGCTTTTGGAAAGTTTGCCTTTCCCTTTCCCTTCCATCTTTTCCTGCAGAGAGAAAACACAAAGAATCCTACCTGCAAACCAGCTAAAGGTGAGTGCACTTACCTTTGCCGGTCCTTCTGAAGGAGAGAGCGCACTCCCCCCTCCCAGCTTGCCGACAGCAAATGCGAGCGACGATAATACGCGTATGCGTGCTGGCGGGGGTCTTCACGAAGTCACTCACGTGACTCCGAAGTAAAATTCAGTTCTTCGAATTATCATACATTATTGAACAAGTCCAACTTTCTTCAGCCATTTGAGAGTAGCAAAGTAAACGTGGATTTAGGCAGATCAATGCAACGCAGCATCGCTCAGGTCTAATTTAAGTCTCGAGAGTCAATAGGCTATTTAACTCTTACAGCTCGTCCCGCTACCCAACCAAGCAATTTTCCCCCTTATCTCTCAATAACTGCTGTCAACAAACAAGTTTTTAAAATCTATCGGTCTCAATAATCCCAAGTTTATACCAGCCTCTGCAGAGAGCAAGAAAAGTACTCACGGGCGAGCAGAAGCAACCTCTGTCGGCGTTACCGAACCACCACCAGACCTGAACGTTTCCCGTTAAGCGCACGTTAACCTGCTCCGCCTGCAGTCACATGTGTCTATCCTGAACACACGTATATTGATGCGACGTCTGAGCACGAACAGCAGTTTGCACTGGAGTCCCCACCCCGGTACTGAATGTTCACCTCAAAATAACATCAAACCTAATATTTCAATTCTCTCACAAAAAAATAACCCCTGGACTCACTTCATCAGAATTTGCTGAGCGTGTCATGTAAAAATCGCGCACCGGCTTGTTTCCTTGTTTAAAAAAAACCACACACTGCAATTCAGTCAGGTGACTTCCAGTAACGCGTAAAGAAAGTGAAAGCAATTTGTTTTCAAGGTATTTCAAGCAGCCGACAGCTGAGTGGATTAATTGGGAGTTTCTGTGATCCAAATGTGGTCGGAGTTCTCTCGAATAGCTCACCCCCTAGAACCTACAGACGAGAGGAAGGAAACGAAGTAGTCAGGACGCCGACTATTGCTGGGATTTTGAGAACATTGACCGGTGTTGCAGAACGATAAGGTCACGATTCATTGTTTCCTGACAATATATTCGGATCAACACGAGTCATTGTCAATGGTGTTCAATGTTTTAATATTTAGAGTCTCTGTCTATTAAACCAAGACGGGAATAACTCGCTTTCAACAGTACAGCGCCTTCTGTATGTTTTCTGCAATCATATCGCACTGTTTCCGGGTTATAAGATGATTGGAATGTAATGGTGTTTCGCCGTGTTATTCGGGCATGCCTATGTTTCCGATTGAGATGTATTGTCAAGTAATTCCAAGATTAGCTCGGTGTTAGCTAACACATCTGGCCAGCAGTTTCTTCAAGCCTGGGCCAGCAAACATGAAACCTTGTAGATCGACACAAAGTGCTGGAGTAACTCAGCGGGTCAGGCAGCATCTCTGGAGAAAAAGGATGCGTGATCTTTCGGGTCAGTCTGAAGAAGGCTCCTTTTTCCTTCAGAGATGCAGCCTGACCCGCTGAGTTACTCCAGCACTTTGTGCCTATCTCCGGTATGTACCAGCATCTATCTATCTGTAGTTCCTTTCGATACATGAAAGCTTGGAGAATTGGCAGATCCAACGCAGTCCGGGCCTGACTCGGTTCTGGCCTGGTGTTCACGGTCCACCTGAGGCCGATCATCCTAGTCTGTTAATAGAGAACCATCCAGCCTGATTCCAACCTGACAGATTATTTTTAATCTAGGTACAATTTGAAGGAAACCGCAGACAGGAAATGAATTATTGCCTGACCCATTCTAGTAATACATTTCATCTCGGATGCACAAATATATCACATCACCATTTGTTGTTTATTTAAATGTGGAGCTCAGATATTATTTATGTATGTTAATGTTGGTATTTTTCTTTGAATCAAGGTATGGATCAGGATATCGGACCCCAGCCACTATCTGATGAAAGTTGCTTAAGTTTTGTAAGTATGAAATTCAAAAAATTACTACATTACATTTTATTTGCATGAAATGTTAAACCAAATCATTAAAACTTTGCAGGACTTGGATAGATCAAGTTCACCATGCTTGAACATAAAATCAAGAGTTCAGACAATAGACAATAGGTGCAGGAGTAGGCCATTCGGCCCTTTGAACTAGCACCACCATTCAATGTGATCGTGGCTGATCATCCACAATCAGTACCCCGTTCCTGCCTTCTCCCCACATCCCTTGACTCCACTATCTTTAAGAGTTCTATCGAACTCTCTCTTGAAAGCATCCAGAGAACTGGCCTCCGCCGCCCTCTGAGGCAGAGAATTCCACAGACTCACCACTCTCTCTGTGAAAAAGTATTTCCTCATCGTTCTAAATGGCTTACCCCTTATTCTTAAACTGTGGCCCTGGGTTCTGGATTCCCCCAACATCGGGAACATGTTTCTTGCCTCTAGCGTGTCCAAGCCCTTAATAATCTTATATGTTTCAATAAGATCCCCTCCCATGCTTCTGAATTCCAGAGTACACAAGCCCAGCCGCTCCATTCTATCAACATATGACAGTCCTGCCATCCTGGGAATTAAGCTTGTGAATCTATGCTGCACTCCCTCAATAGCAAGAATGTCCTTTCTCAAATTTGGAGACCAAAGCTGCACACAATACACCAGGTGTGGTCTCACTAGGGCCCTGTACAACAGCAGAAGGACCTCTTTGCTCCTATACTCAACTCCTCTTGTTATGAAGGCCAACATGCCATTCACTTTCTTCACTGCCTGCTGTACCTGCATGCTTACTTTCAGTGACTGATGAAACAGGACCCCTAGATCCCGTTGTACTTCCACTTTTCTGAACTTGACACCATTTAGATAATAATCTGCATTCCTGTTTTTGACAACAAACTGGATAACCTCACATTTATCCACATTAAACTGCACCTGCCATGCATCTACCTACTCACCCAACCTGTCCAAGTCACCCTGCATCCTCATAGCATCCTCCTCACAGTTCACACTGCCACCCAGCTTTGTGTCATCTGCAAATTTGCTAATGTCACACTTAATCCCTTCATCTAAATCATTAATATATATTGTAAATAGCTGCGGTCCCAGCACCGAGCCTTACAGTACCCCACTAGTCACTGCCTGCCATCCTGAAAGGGACCCGTTAATCCCTACTCTTTGTTGCCTGTCTGCCAACCAATTTTCTATCCATGTCAGCACCCTACCCCCAATACCATGTGCTCTAATTTTGCCCACTAATCTCCTATGTGGGACCTTATCAAATGCTTTCTGAAAGTCCAGGTACACTACATGTACTGGCTCTTCCTTGTCCATTTTCCTAGTTACATCCTCAAAAAATTCCAGAAGATTAGTCAAGCATGATTTCCCCTTCGTAAATCCATGCTGACTCGGACCGATCCTGCTACTGCTATCCAAATGTGCCGCTATTTCATCTTTTGTAATTGACTCCAGCATCTTCCCCACCACCGATGTCAGGCTAACTCGTCTATAATTCCATGTTTTCTCTCTCCCGCCTATCTTAAAAAGTAGGAAAACATTAGCTACCCTCCAATCCACACTAACTGATCCTGAATCTATAGAACATTGGAAAAAAAGTCGTGGACAAAAAAATAATAAGGTATCATCACTGTCAAATTCTAAGCAAATATAAGATCCTAAGTTTTGCTAACTTTATTTCCTTACATTGGTCTTCAGGTGCCTAAATGGCGCTGCTCCCCAGCTGCTGTGCAAAACAATAACAAGACTGCAAAGTGGTACCAGATCCACCACCCGAGCAGCGTCAAAAGGCAATTGTAGTATCCCATTCTGCAGAACATCTTTTGCTCAAACTGCCTTTACAGTGAAAGGGACAAAATTATGGAACTCACTGCCAGACCACTTGAAATGTATCCCTACATATGTCACATTCAAAAGAAACACAAAATTGTGGCTAATTCAACAACAATCTTGTTCTCATATTTAGTTTTTACACTGTGCTCTCTCTGTATGTCTGTTTCTCTTCCATATTTTATCTCATTTCCATTTCCATTTTCCTATTTTTTATAATGTTAATCTGTATTATCATTTTTAACCAAAAGCCCTACTAGGGACAAGTGTTGCGAATTAGCTTTGGCTAAAAACACTATGATGCATACATCAGATGACTGTTTTAAGTGTATCTATGTTTTTGTATCTGTCCCTATATAAATAAACCTTAAAAAATAAAAAATAAAAATAAAAAATAAAAATGATCACCAATGCGTCCACGATTTATAGAGCCACTTCCATAAGTACCCTGAGATGCAGACCATCAGGCCCTGGGGATTTATCAGCCTTCAGTCCCATCGATCTACCCAGCACCATTTCCTGCCTAATGTGAATTTCCTTCAGTTCCTCCGTCAGTCTAGGTCCTCTGGCCACTAGTACATCAGGGAGATTGTTTGTGTCCTCCTAGTGAAGACGGATCCAAAGTACCTGCTCAACTCCTCTGCCATTTCCTTGTTCCCCATAATAAATTTGCCCTTTTCAGTCTTCAAGGGACCAATTTTGCTCTTAACTAATTGTTTCCTCTTGACATACATAAAGAAGCTTTTACTATCCTACTTTATATTCTTGGCTAGCTTACCTTCGCACCTCATCTTTTCTCCCCGTATTGCCTTTTTAGTTATCTTCTGTTGCTCTTTAAAAGTTACCCAATCCTCTGGCTTCCCATTAAACACGGGCGCGCCCACGCACAGACAGACAGACAGACAGACAGAGAGAGAGGGAGAGAGCCCCACTCTGTTCATTTACTCCAGCAGCAAGTTTTTTTTACCCTGATTCCACGTCCATGGGTCGGCCAGTACAAGGTGTAGGTTTGTTACAAAACGTACCTTCAGCGGCGCTGCAGTTCTGTCACTGGCCATGTGCACGCCTTTGAGAGGGGGGCGGGTTTAAAATGTCGTTTTCACCAGCCTGTTGAAATCGATCTTTGTCAGGCAGTTTAGCTCCTGGAGAATAATCGCTCCAACATCCGTTTTATCAAGTTTTTTCTAAATAGCGCTGGATAATTTAATAGGATTAAAATATAAATCATCTTCTAAAGCCGTCAACTCCGACAACAGAACAGATCTCACGTATGGGACAAAGCAAGGTACGCCGTTTATTTTTACATATAAACGTGCTTCTTAGGAAGCCTTTAATCAAAATTTCACGAAAAGATGATTTAGGCCCCATACGAACAGGCAGTGTTTTTCCTGCCGATATGGGGTTTAAATTCACCGCAACAACAACGTTCCAATCGATCGCGTTCCACAAAATCTCACTCGCAAGATGATTTTAATGGCCATTAATTTACGGGAATTAAACACTAAATTCCTTCCATTTGGCCTATAAATTGATGACAGTGAGATTTAAAAACCATGTTATATTGTGAATTCTTGTGTGGAAGTTATTTGGACACTTAGGCTATTTACAAATGTTAACATTGTCTTAAGAAATGGATAGATGTTTAGATCTAGTAGTTGAATTTTGTAATTAGCTACAATTTGGTAACTAACTAATTATATGCTTTAATTCCAGGTAAGATTGTTTCATATTTGTTTCAGAATGCTTCAATCTATAATAACTGAAAATTTAATTCAGTTTTCTTAATTTTTAAGAAAGTTATGGGCTTTTGACTGTCCTTGATCACAGCTTTTGTGTTAAGTCAGTGGAAAATCAATAGGGAACAAGATGTTAATTTCTGAGTATGAAAATGGCCATAACTTTTTCAATACTGAAGATATGAAAGTGAATTAGGTGTAAAATTAAACTTATTTTTATGCTTTATCTGATGGGATTAATTGCAGACTTGATTATTAAAATCTCAAAATTTTGCAACATTGCTACAAGGTGGCTATCTGAAGTTTACTTTTATCTGCTTTGCCTCAATCATGCTTGGACAAAAGATGATTTATTTTGAGATGTTAATTGTGTTACGCAGTCTGTGCAGGTGCTGCCTGGTCTACAGGCTGCCTAAATATTTTATGTCTAATAGAGTCATAAGACATGGCAACAGGCCCTTCGGCACAAGTTGCCCATGCCAACCAAGATGGCCCAACTACATTAGTTCCACCTGCTCGCGTTTCGCCCATATCATTCTAAACCTTTCTGATCCATGTATCTGTCCAAAATGTCTTTTAAATGTTGTGACAGTACCTGCCTCAACTACATTCTCTGGCACCAGGTCTCTCACCATTGTTTCCTTTGTTGTCCTTTCAGGAAATCACTGCGATTGAAGATGGTAGTGAGAACAACGACACTTGCCTTAATTCAGAAGCAATTTGCCAAGCGAGGGAAGAATTAGAAAAATGGAAGGTACTGCATATCTTCCATCAGTTCCTTTAACTTAATCCTGTGGATAGATATGTCTCGTGTAGGAAGGTACTGCAGACACTGGTTTACACGGAAGATAGACGCAAAATGCTGGAGGAACTCGGCGGGACATGCAGCATTTCTGGATAGAAGGAATGGGTGATGTTTCTTGTCAAGACCCTTCTTCGGACTGAGGGCGAACTGCGTGAGAGTATGTTGCAGAACTCTCGTCAGAGAGAGGAGGAGAACATCTTCAAAGTAGGCACACCTTGAGGTGATTCCTCTGTGGAGCAGATGAAATGTGTAGGAAGGAACTGCAGATGCTGGTTTTGTGTATTTGGATTGATCAGCATACAGTGACAAGGAAATGCTTTCAAAGCCATTGGCCATAACTAAGGGTTGGAAGGTCACTTTAGAATCACGTATATGTTTGATGTTCTCCAGTAGAATAAATGCCATTTCATATATGATTAATGAACCTTTCCAAAGATTCAACTGCAAACCATATTGGTGAGGAAATGTCCACCAAAATGTATTATTATAGTAATGTCACTGTTGAGACAAACACTGAACAAAATCACACTGATGTCTGGCTGGTTTATTGAGCTTCCTCTTGAGTTAATAGGATTGATCTAGAGCTCTCAATTATCCATCTTAGAAAGTTATTTATTTCCATCTTCTATACTTTCTTGTTTCTTCTCTGTGTGCTCATTTGTGACTGCAGTTTTGCATTGCTCACAGCTGGCCTTTAGCTGAAAAGTTGGTATCTTTCACTCTCCATATGGTTCAATGTGGCAGACAGTTATCAGGTAAAATATATTCCAAGGAATTAGCTTTTCATTGGCAAACTTGCTTCAGCAGCTGCTGACTGCATACCGATGATTATTAGAAGACTCCCATGTATCCTATGAAATCTATCCTGGTGACAGAATTTCTTCTTGGTGATAAACAAGGCATTTTCATGTCCTTTACTATCAGCAGTTTACAATCAATAAATATTTTAATCTCTATCATGTATTCAATATTATCTTCCCTCAACCACACACCCCCACTCCCCACCCACTCATGTGCTATAAAATGTTCTCTCTGTGATCCTGTTTTTGCTCTCTACCTGATTTTCACGTGCGTTTCCTTGGATGGGTACACCCTTTCTGTTCCCCTCTGATTGGATGCACCTCTGTAAGATCATCCCTCCGTCTCCTGTGATCCATAGAATATAGTCCTAGCCTGGCCAATCTCTCCATGCAGCTTTTTCAGGAAGCATTGTAGCTGAAATCTAACCTGGAGTATTAAAAACTTGTGTAGATGTTTCCAGGTAAAGTCCTTTTACATTTGCCCGGAGAGAGTGTTTTTTTCACTGTTATTTCACTGGTGGATGCATGTTCTCTTATCCAATGTTTGGTCTTTTTGATTAGATGAACATATTGAAGCTAGAAAAGGAAAAGTCTGACCTAATTTGTAAAAAGTTGGATGCAGAAGAGAAGAGGAAGCAAGCTACTAATCGTCTTTGCAAGCTGAATAGTGAACAGGACGATTACAAAGATGAATTTCTGAAGGTAGCGAAGTCCTGTCAGGTAAAAAGTGATATTTGAATATATTGGTTTTTTTCCCACACAGTAAAAAATGCATATACAAAAGTCTGAATTTTCTCCTAGAGAGGGTTACCTACCACAGGATTTTTTTTAAACTTTCATGTCATTATGCCAAGCAGATGAAGATGGCTGTGGTTAGTGTAGGTCAGGCATCTCTGTGTATAGTTCTTAAAACAGCGTCTCAAGCCATATCCTCTTCAGTTGTTTCCTCATTAATTTCCTTACATTAGAAGGGAAGAAGTGGTGCAGTGAAATTGGTGCAGTGAAATTTGAGTTACCATGCAGCACACATATAAGATAAACACAACACTTTAGAATTTAACATAAAACATAAAAAAACATCTCCCCACAGTGGAATCAGTGTTTCCCACTGTGAGGGAAGGCACCAAAGTTCAATCTCTTCCTCTGTTCACCCGTGGTCGGGGCCTATTGAGGCCTCCGCCATCGCTGCTACGGTGGCCCGATGTTTTCAGGCCCTCGAACGGAAGAACACTTTCAGCGGCCCGGAGCCTCCGAATCGGCCGCTTCCTACCGGAGACCGCGGCTCCCGAAGTCTACAGGCCATACTGGGCGGAGATTCAACGCTGGCGACCTCGGCGAGAGATCCCAGGCTCCGCAATGTTTTTTAGCCGGCAAACCACATCTCTCCAATACACCATTACAATCTGATAGACATATAGTGGTGGCAGAATGTTGTTTGGACAAGAGGTATTAACCTTGGATCTACCAAACATAGTACTCTATAAACACACTATATATAAATATATAGATTTGTGTGTATGTGTATATATATGTATACACACACATATACACATGCATACATATATACAAAGACACATCTATATATATACATATAACACCTTGTATATTATATATGTGTGTGTATATATATGTATATTATATTTATATGTGTGTGTGTGTATCTTTTATACATATATATATGTGTGTGTATATGTGTGTGTGTGTGTGTGTGTATATATCATACATATGTATCTATATATATGCATGTGTGTATGTATATCTATCTACAGTATAATTCTAATGCCCCCAAGTCTATGTAGTTTGGAGGTTCTAATGTTTAATAGTGTGCCTGTTGGAAAGAGGTTGCTCCTGAACCTGGATATTACTGTTTTCAAAATCCTATACCTTCTTCCCGATGGCAGGAGTGAAATAGAAGTGTGGCTAGGGTTGTGCGAGTCTCTGCTGTTGCTGGCTGCCTCTTTGAGACAGCGACTCCTGTAGATCCCTTCGATGTTGGGGAGGTCAGTACCCGTGATGGATTGGGCAGTGTTCACCACTTTTTTGCAATCTTGCACCCATTCCTGGGCATTCAAGAAAACTTTATGGTGATTACTGATTGACATTCCCCAGCTGATGAATTGGCACAGTTGCAAGTTTAAAAAAAACATGCAATGGCAACACAGAGTGTAGGAAAGGCACAAAATGAACTCTGATTGCAGGATTTCACTGACCACTGCCATGAATGTATTGGTTGCTGATCAGGCTGGCTGAGTACTGAAGGACATAGCTACCTGATAAATGTGATTGAACGTGTTCTCAGCAATCCACCTGTCTGTGAGTGCACTGGTAGCAATGGTCACCACACTTTTCTATAGAACCAAAGTCATGTTTTAACATGGATATTTGCATCATGTCACATGATATTACTATAAAAGGATATTTGCATCATGCCACAGGATATCCTACTAAAATAGATTGATGCAATAGAGATTTGGTAGCTTTACCCAAAGCATATATAATAAACTATGGGTTAACCGCAGTATAAAAATCATATTCCATCGCAAGAAAATTAATATTCTATCGACTCAAGGCTCAGCATAACCATTACTCTATCATTACCGTAAATCCTTAAAGTGCGGGAACAGCCTTGGGTTCAACGGCTGTTATAGATGGCCATAGCAAAAGCAGCATTGGGTGTATCTGAAAACATGGAGTCAATCCTGCTGCACAGGATTATGTATACAGCAAAAAGAGGCACAAAGTGCTGGAGAAACTCGGCGTATTAGGCAGCACCTCTGAAGAACATGGCGTTTTGGGTCAGCTGGAACGAGTAACTTGAACCAAATACAGGCAATGTGAAACTTTTGTACAAAACTGGCATAGTTGGATTACAATTAAATGACATAGAAGCTCATTATTTTCTCTTTAGTCCTCTATCCAAAATACAAATGGGACCAACAACATGCAGGGTTGGTCCCATTTGTCTTCGATTCACCCACATCCCCTAGGCTGTTAATGACTATGTATCTGTCCACAAGTCATGGTTGTATCCACTTCTGTGGCTTCCTCTGGGGCTCCCTCCAGGAGTGGACAGCCCTCTGAATGGGGGATTTGCCCCTTGGATCGCTCTGGTGCAATTTATTTCCTTTGTGGAAGCATTCTGAATCTATTCCCAATTAGAGTCAAACAGTGTGGAAACACTTCGGTCCAACTTGCCCACACCGACCAACATGTCCCATCTACACTAATCGCACCTGCCGGCGTTCGGCCCATATCCCTCTAACCCTGCCCTCTGGAGGGCAAGCACGGTGGTGCAGCGGTAGAGTTGCTACCTTGCAGCACTTGCAGCGCCGGAGACCCGGGTTTGATCCCGACTGCGTGTGCTGTCTGTATTTGAGTTTTACGTTCTCACTGTGACCTGCGTGGGGTGTCTTCGAGATCTTTGGTTTCCTCCCACACTCCAAAGATGTGTAGGTATGTAAATAAGTTGGCTTGGTAAAAATGGAAATTGTCCCTAGTGTGTGTAGGATAGTTTTAATATGCGGGGATTGCTTGTCGGCGCGGACCCGGTGAGCCTAAGGGCCTGTTTCTGCGCTGTATCTCTAAACTAAACCTGTCTAAATGTTTCTTAAACATTGCGATAAAACCTGCCCCACCTGCTTCCTCTGGCAGCTCATTCCTACACCCACCGTCCTCCGTGTGGAAAAAGTTACCCCTCGTGTTCCTATTAAATCTTTCACATTAAACCTAAGTCTGGTTCTCAAGTCCCCTACTCTGGGCAAGAAACTCAGTACGTCTACCTCCTCTATTCATAGAAACATAGGAAATAGGTGTAGGAGTAATCCTTTCGGCCCTTCGAGCCATTCAATATGATCATGGCTGATCATCCAAAATCAGTACCCCGTTCCTGCTTTCTCACCATATCCCTTGATTCCGTTAGCCCGAAGAGCTAAATCTAACTCTCTCTTGAAAATATCCAGTGAATTGGCCTCCACAGCGTTCTGTGGCAGAGAATTGCATAGATACACGGCTATCTGGATGAAAGCTTTTCCTCATCTCTGTCCTAAATGGCCTGTTCCTTATTCTTAAACTGTGACCCCTGGTTCTGGACTCCTCCAACATCGGGAACATTTTTCCTGCTTCTAGCGTGTCTAATCCCTTAAGAATTGTATATGTTTCTATAAGATCCCCTCATCCTTCTAAATTCCAGTGAATATAAGCCCGGTCGATCCATTCTTTCATCATATGTCATATTTCCCTCATGATTTTGTATAACTCTATAAGATCACCCGTGATATTAGTTTTAAATATAATTTGAGCCTAATATTAGGTAAGTTAAAATATAGAGCATTGTTTGGTAGCCAGGTTGTCAAACATGGACAATAGGTGACGTTTTGGGTCGAAGAAGGGTCTCGACATGAAGCGTCACCTGTTCCTTCGCTCCATAGATGCTGCCTCACCCTCTGAATTTCTCCAGCATTTTTGTCTACCTTCTATTGTGTGATGATCACATTTGTAAAAGATCAATTTTAAATGAGCCCATGGTTGTTTTCTATTTGCAGGTGTCCTATAAATCAATATATTTAATTTGAAAAGAGATTTACTTGAAAAGCATGTGTTATTACTTGTACTTTTTTTTTAACAGGAGATGCTCCAAGAAAAAAATCAAAAATGTATCAAACTAAAAGATCAACTAGTTGAACTTGAAAATGATCTCCAAAGAAAACAAGCTCTCTGTGACTCTCTCTGCGCCAAGTTCAGGGTAAAGTGGCATTTCTATCGATAAGCAAAGGAAACTGATACCATTACTCTTCCAAAAATTCTGTTTGTTAAGATGGTTGTAGCACAGTAGTTGTCAATCCAAAACCAATGTGGCCTGGGAATTGTAGAACTAAAGAAAGACCTTGATCTATGTAGTATCTTTTAACATCCCTCTTCATAGCTAATGTAGTGCTTTTAAAATGTAACCATGTTGCAATATATGAAACACTGCCAGTTTGGTCTTCACAAGAAGTACTGTAATAACCATAGATTTCTATTTGGGTGCTAAATATAAGTCCTGATCACCACCAATCCAAGTAAATCCCAAACTTTAGGGACTATATTATTTTTTACATTTCAAACCCGAAGTTAACACCCATCCATGGCAAGGTTCTGTATGGGAGGCTGATCCAACAGGTTAGAATCCTGGGCTCCAAGGTTAGTTGTCCAAATAGCTGGCTTAGTAATGGGTGACAGAGGGTGATGGTAGAGTGTTGCTTTTGTGATTGGAAACGTGATCAGTAGGATAGAAATTGGTGCCAGGATCTTGCTGTGTGCCATACACATTAAGAATTTGGATATGAATACATGATATATGATGAGTAAGTGTGGGGATGGCATGGAAACTGATGTTGTTGCTAGTAGGGAGGATGGTCTTGGGTTTACAGAGTCACAATGATCAGGGTAGAGCAATGGCAGATACATTTAATTGTGGTTAGTGTATGGTAATGTATTTTTTGGAGGTCCAAAAGGGAAGGATATACACCATGAGTAGTAGGGTCCAAGGGAATATTGAAGAACAAAGGGACCTTATGAGTCAAATGAGATGGAGGAACTGAGTGAAATCCAGGTTAGCCGGGAAGTGGTTGGGTAAATTGAATGGATTAAATGCCGGTAAATCCCCAGGGCCAGATAGGCTGCATCCCAGGGTACTTAAGGAAGTAGCCCCAGAAATAATGGATGCATTAGTGATAATTTTTCAAAACTCTTTAGATTCTGGAGTAGTTCCTGAGGATTGGAGGGTAGCTAATGTAACCCCACTTTTTAAAAAGGGAGGGAGAGAGAAAACGGGGAATTACACACCAGTTAGTCTAACATCGGTAGTGGGGGGAAATGCTAGAGTCAGTTATTAAAGATGGAAAGTGGTGAAATCATTGGACAAAGTCAACATGGATTTATGAAAGGTAAATCATGTCTGACGAATCCTATAGAATTTTTCGAGGATGTAACTAGTAGAGTGGATAACGGAGAACCAGTGGATGTGTTATATCTGGACTTTCAGAAGGCTTTCGACAAGGTCTCACATAAGAGATTAGTATGCAAACATAAAGCACACGGTATTGGGGGTTCAGTGTTGATGTGGATAGAGAACTGGCTGGCAGGCAGGAAGCAAAGAGTAGGAGTAAACGGGTCCTTTTCAGAATTGCAGGCAGTAACTAGTGGGGTAGCGCAAGGCTAGGTGCTGGGACCCCAGCTATTTACAATATATATTAATGATCTGGACGAGGGAATTGAATGCAACATCTCCACGTTTGCGGATGACACAAAGCTGAGGGGCAATGTTAGCTGTGAGGAGGGTGCTAGGAGGATGCAAGGTGACTTGGATAGGTTGGGTGAGTGGGCAAATGCATGGCAGATGCAGTATAATGTAGATAAATGTGAGGTTATCCACTTTGGTGGGTAAAAAAAAACAGGAAAGTAGACTATTATCTGAATGGTGGCCAATTAGGAAAAGGGGACATGCAACAAGACCTGGGTGTCATGGTACATCAGTCATTGAAAGTAGGCATGCAGGTGCAGCAGGCAGTGAAGAAAGCAAATGGTATGTCAGCATTCATAGCAAAAGGATTTGAGTATCGGAGCAGGAGGGTTCTACTGCAGTTGTACAGGGTCTTGGTGAGACCACACCCTGGAGTTTTGCGTACAGGTTTGGTCTCCTAATCTGAGGAAAGACATTCTTGCCATAGAGGGAGTACAGACAAGGTTCACCGGACTGATTCCTGGGATGTCAGGACTTTCATATGTAGAAAGACTGCATAGACTCGGCTTGTACTCGCTAGAATTTAGAAGATTGAGGGGGTATCTTATAGAAACTATCAAAATTCTTAAGGGGTTGGACAGGCTAGATGCAGGAAGATTGTTCCCGGTGTTGGGGAAGTCCAGAACAAGGGGTCACAGTTTAAGGATAACCATATAATAACGATATAACGATTACAGCACGGAAACAGGCCCTCTCGGCCCTTCCAGTCCGTGCCGACCATTTGTTTTCCCCTAGTCCCATCTACCTGCACTCAGACCATACCCCTCCATTCCCTTCACGTCCATATACCTATCCACTTTACTCTTAAATGTTAAAATCGATCCTGCCTCCACCACTTCTGCTGGAAGCTGATTCCACACAGCCACCACCCTCTGAGTAAAGAAGTTCCCCCTCACGTTACCCCGATAAAAGGGAAGTCTTTTAGGACCAAGATGAGAAAAACATTTTTCACACAGAGAGTGGTGAATCTGTGGAATTCTCTGCCACAGAAGGTAGTTGAGGCGAGTTCATTGGCTATATTTAAGAGGGAGTTAGATGTGGCCCTTGTGGCTAAATGGATCAGGAGGTATGGAGAGAAGGCAGGTACAGGATACTGAGTTGGATGATCAGATGAATGGCGGTGCAGGCTTGAAGGGCTGAATGGCCTACTCCTACATCTATTTTCTATGTTTCTATGTTAACATACAATTCTATGGATATACAAAGAATGCAACACAAACAGATAAGGTGGTGAAGAAGGTATAAGGGATATTTGCCTTCATTAACTGGGACATACAAGAGCAAGGAGGTCATGATGCAGCTTTGTAAAACTTTTGTTGGACTACAGCTAGAGTATTGTGTGCAGTTCTGATTGTTATAGTTCTAGCAAAATATGTGATTTCACTGAAGAGAGTGCAGAGATTTAGCATTGAATACTGCAATAGAATATTCTGTTATGAAGAGAGGACGGGCTGAGTTTGCTTTCTCTGGAGCGGGGGAGGCTGACAGGGGACAAAATTATTTTGCAACATTATGAAGGGCCAAGAAATTATTGTTCACCTGGAAGACATTTGTAAACTGGAATTCACTACCTGAGAAGGTTGAGGAAGCAGATACGCTCACAACATTAAAAAAAAAAAGTGTCTGGACAAACACTTGAATCCCAGTGGGATCAGTGCCGAGATGGGTACTTACCGCTCAACATGGACATGGACCAAGGAGTCTGTTTCTGTATAACTTTACAACATATATTCAGGGAGAGGAAAGAAAAGCTAGCTTGATTTCTCTCTTTACTGTTGCTGACAAAGGTCTTTGATCTGAAACGATAGCTTGGCTTCTCTTTCCACAGTTGCTGCCTGGCTTGCTGTTCTCTACATTTTCTGCCTTGACTTTACATATATTCAGACTCGGGCTAGGCAGCCAAACCTCTACTGTGAAGGCGTATGGTTAGAAATAAAGTAGATGATAGACATAAAATAAAAGATCTGCTTTAGTTTTGAGATTTAGATGCAGCACGGAAACATGCCCTTCAGCCCACTGAGTCCACACCAAGCAACACATTCACACTAGATGCGAAAATGGGATAACATAGAACTAGTGTGAATGTGTGATTGTTGCTAGGAATAATTAGGAATTACTAGGAATAATTTCCCAGCTATTCTGTGAAATAGGGCAGTTAAATATTTTACCTGAGAGAGAAAATGGGGCACTGGTTTAGATGAAAGAAAAAAAGAGTAGTTGAGCTGAGATGAATAAAAGAAAAAAAAAAATAAAAGCAAGAAAAATAAACTGGGACAGCACCATCACCTCCTCACCCCCCCCCCCCCCTTTTTAATCTGAGGCTATTACCTCTAGTCCTGGACTCTCCCACTAGTGGAAACCCTCTCCACATCCACTATATCCAAGCCTTTCACTATTCGGTAAGTTTCAATGAGGTCCCCCCTCATTCTTCTAAACTCTAGCGAGTGCAGGTCCAGTGCCATCAAACGTTCGTCAAATTGCCGTCAAAGGTCTCCTTTGTTCCAAGGAAAATATCATTACTATAATCATAACTTTCATTTGCCAGTGTTGTATTTTGCTCAAGAATCAGTCAGCTGGGTGTTTCGGAGGATATACTCTCAGCCAAATGCTCAGATTTTGCTCGAATGACACCAATAATGCAGTGGACCTAGGCCTATCATCCCTGCTCGACCTGTTTTTCTGCGAATCAAGGCAAAACTGTTGCCAGCTCATTTATGGTAGACGAAAATGCTGGAGAAACTCAGCGGGTGAGGCAGCATCTATGGAGCGAAGGAAATAGGCGACGTTTCGGGCCGAAACCCTTCTTCAGACGGCTCATTTATGATGATGTTGCTGACTACAGCACAAGTGTTAAGGCTGTCCTTAAGATATGCAAGACTACCAATGTGTAGGAAGGAACTGCAGATGCTGGTTTACACCAAATATAGACACAAAATGCTGGAGTAACTCGGCAGGATAGGCAGCACCCATTCCTTCACTCCAGAGATGCTGTCTGTCCTGCTGAGTTACTCCAGCATTTTGTGTCTATCTTTGGTACAAGGCTACCAATGCCTGTTTTAGCCAGTAAAAATTGTAACCAATGTCTAGATGTGTAAATGTTTTCTTCATTGAGATTGAGTTTCAATCCATGTATCTTTTTACAATTCTGAATGAGATAATGTGCATCTATTATTAGATGCAAAAGAAACTGGTGTTAGAAATAGAAGGTAGACAAAAAAGCTGGAGAAACTCAGCAGGTGAGGCAGCATCTATGGAGCGAAGGAATAGGCGATGTTTCGGGTTGAGACCCGTTCCTCAGACTGATGTCGGGGGGGGGAACGGGGAAAAAGAAAGGAAGAGGCGGCGACAGTGGGCTGTGGGAGAGCTGGGGAGGGGAAGGAAGGAGAAAAGCAAGGACTACAATGGAGAAGTCAATGTTCATACCATTGGGGTGTAAACTACCCAAGTGAAATATGAGGTGCTGTTCCTCCAATTTGTGGTGGGACTCACTCTGGCCATGGAGGAGGCCTAGGACAGAAATGTCGGATTCGGAATGGTTGGGGGAGTTCAAGTGTTGAGCCATCGGGAGATCAGGTTGGTTATTGCGAGCGGAGGTGTTGGGCGAAGCGATCGCCAAGCCTGCGCTTGGTCTCACTGATGTAGAGCAGTTGGCACCTGGAACAGTGTATGCGGGAGGTAAAGCGACAAGTGTAGCATTTCCTGCAGTTTGAGGGGGAGGTAAAGCGACAAGAGTAGCATTAGGGGGGAGGTAAAGCGAATGTAAGAAATTGAGTCATTGACCCCATTGGAAACGGGTCCTTCAGCCCAACTTGCCCTTGCCGACCAAGATGCCTCATCCACACTTGTCTCACCTGCCCGCGTTTGGTTCATATCCCTCTAAACCTTTCCTATCCATGCACTGGGTACCTGTCCAAATGTCTTTAAATTTTATTTTAAAAGCTGGAGATTTTCACCAATTAGGATTTTCACTTTTCAAGTTGGTATTTTCTGCACACAGATTAAGTTAAAGTTACCAGAGAAGAATATTAAGTTTATCAAGTCTGAACTAAGTGTGCCAGTTGATCAAGAGGGGGATGAGTTTCTGAATATAAAATGCATCTATACCATACTTCCGAAAATGTTGCTGGTTCTTCAGAATGGACAGACCTTAATTACTTTTGAAGAAGAACAAGGTAAGCATGGAAAGATACAATTCTACACTCACAATTTCTTGTAATACAATCTATTTTGAAGAGAATCTGGGAGCCATTAGAATTTGGTAACCATTTTATTGTGAGGAGAAATATATTTTTTGAAATGGGTCTCTGCATTTCCTCCACAAACCTGCCGTTCTGTGTTTCTTTATGTTTTTTCATTCTACCAGGTGCTACTCTCTGAACCTGCACTATTATGATTCCGTGTCATGCTATTTAGTTCAGTGTCTAACTTTTTTAATTGGGTTTCTCTCAATGATTTATTACAATGTTGTTCCCAATCTAGCAGATATTAGTAGTAAGCACAAGGTAGTGATTGTGGGAGATTTCAATTTTCCAAAAATAGACTGGGAAACACATTCTGTAAACGGGCTGGATGGTTTGGAGTTTGTAAAATGTGTGCAGGATAGTTTTTTGCAGCAGTACATAGAGGTATCGACCAGAGAAGGGGCAGTGCTGGACCTCCTGTTAGGAAATGAGGCAGGTCAGGTGACGGAGGTATGCGTTGGTGAGCACTTCGGGACCAGTGATCACAATACCATTAGTTTCAATATAATTATGGAGAGGAGTCAGAACTGGACCTAGGGTAGAGATTTTTGATTGGAGAAAGGCTAACTTTGAGGGAATGCGTAAGGATTTTAAAGGAGTGAATTGGGACACTTTGTTTCATGGGAAGGATGTAGAAGAGAAATGGAGGACATTTAAAGGGGAAATTGTAAGAGTACAGAATCTTTATGTCCCTGTTAGGTTGAAAGGAAATAGTAAAAATTGGAAAGAGCCATGGTTTTCAAGGGAAATTGGACACTTGTTTCGAAAAAAGAGAGATATCTACAATAATTATAGGAGGCATGGAGTAAATGAGGTGCTAGAGGAGTATAAAGAATGTAAAAAGAATCTTAAGAAAGAAATTAGGAAGTCTAAAAGAAGATATGAGGTTGCTTTGGCAAGAAAGGTGAAAGTAAACCCAAAGGGTTTCTACAGCTATATTAATAGTAAAAGGATAACGAGGGATAAAATTGGACCATTGGAGAACCAGAATGGACAGCTAATCTGCAGAGCCAAAAGAGATGGGGGAGATATTGAACAATTTATTTTCTTCGGTATTCACCAAGGAGAAGGATATTGAACTCAGTGAGTTAAGGGGAAAGAGTAGAGTAGCTATGGAAACTATGAGATTCAAAGAGGAGGAAGTACTGACAATTTTGAAAAATATAAAAGTGGATAAGTCTCCAGTTCCTGACAGGATATTCCCTAGGACATTGAGGGAAGTTAGTGTAGAAATAGCAGGAGCTATGACAGAAATATTTCAAATGTCATTAGAAACGGGAATAGTGCCGGAGGATTGGCGTACTGCGCATGTTGTTCCATTGTTTAAAAAGGGTTCAAAGAATAAACCTAGCAATTATAGACCTATTAGTTTGACGTCAGTGGTGGGCAAATTAATGGAAAGGATACTTAGAGATAATATATATAAGCATCTGGATAAACAGGGTCTGATCAGGAACAGTCAACACGGATTTGTGCCTGGAAGGTCATGTTTGACAAACCTTCTTGAATTTTTTGAAGCGGTAACTAGGGAAATTGATGAGGGTAAAGCAGTGGATGTTGTCTATATGGATTTCAGTAAGGCCTTTGACAAGGTTCCCCATGGAAGGTTGGTTAAGAAGGTTCAATCTTTGGGTGTTAATGGCGGAGTAGCAAGATGGATTCAACAGTGGCTGAATGGGAGATGTCAGAGAGTAATGGTGGATGGCTGTTTGTCAGGTTGGAAGCCGTGACCAGTGGGGTGCCTCAGGGATCTGTGTTGGGTCCACTGTTGTTTGTCATGTACATCAATGATCTGGATGATGGGGTGGAAAATTGGATAAGTAATTATGCAGATGATACTAAGATAGGTGGTGTTGTGGATAATGAAGTAGATTTTCAAAGTCTACAGAGAGATTTGGGCCATTTGGAAAAGTGGGCTGAAAGATGGCAGATGGAGTTTAATGCTGTTAAGTGTGAAGTGCTACATCTTGGCAGGACAAATCAAAATAGGAAGTACATGGTAAATGGTAGGGAATTGAGGAATGCTGTGGAACAGAGGGATCTAGGAATAACTGTGCATAGTTCCCTGAAGGTGGAATCGCATGTAGATAGGGTGGTAAAGAAAGCCTTTGGTGTGCTGGCCTTTATAAATCAGAGCATTATAGGAGTAGGGAAGTAATGTTAAAATTGTACAAGGCATTGGTAAGACCAATTCTGGAGTATGGTGTACAATTTTGGTCGCCTAGTTATAGGAAGGATGTCAACAAAATAGAGAGAGAGTACAGAGGAGATTTACTAGAATGTTGCCAGGGTTCCAGCAACTATGTTACAGAGAAAGGTTGAACAAGTTAGGTCTTTATTCTTTGGAGCGCAGAAGGTTAAGGGGGGACTTGATTGAGGTCTTTAAAATGATGAAAGGGATAGACAGAGTTGACGTGGATACGTTTTTCCCATTGAGGGTAGGGAAGATTCAAACATGAGGGCATGACATGAGAATTAAGGGACAGAGGTTTCGGGGTAACGGGAGGGGGAACTTCTTTACTCAGAGGGTGGTGGCTGTGTGGAATGAGCTTCCAGCAGAAGTGGTGGAGGCAGGATCGATTTTAACATTTAAGAGTAAAGTGGATAGGTATATGGACGTGAAGGGAATGGAGGGGTATGGTCTGAGTGCAGGTAGATGGGACTAGGGGAAAACAAATGGTCAGCACGGACTGGAAGGGCCGAGAGGGCCTGTTTCCGTGCTGTAATTGTTATATGGTTATATGGTTACCTGGTTGCAGCTCTTGCACTTTTTTTAACTGCACTTTGTAGCTGCAACGCTACGTTCTACACTTTTTAACATGGCGATTGACAGATTTTTAATTAGTCAGGGACTGTGGGGAGAAGGCAGGAGAACGGGGTTGAGATGGAAAGATAGATAAGCTGTGATTGAATGGTGGAGTAGACTTGAAGTCAATATTATCATAAGATCATAAGTGATAGAAGAATTAGGCTATTCGGCCCATCAAGCCTACTCCGCCATTCAATCATGGCTAATCTAACTTTTCCTCCGAACCCCATTCTCCTGCCTTCTCCCCATAATCTCTGACACCCTTACTAATCAAGAATCTATCACTGCCTTTAATATATCCACTGACTTGGCCGCCACAGCATTCTGTGGCAAATAATTCCACAGATTCACCATCCATTATTGTCATATGTCCCAGACAGAACAATGAAATTCTTACTTTCAGCAGCACAACAGAATATGTAAACATAGTACTGTAATGGAACATCCTAGTGTTAATGAAGTTGTTGAGTACTCTTAATTATGTGCTCAAGTTCCAGTTTTTAATTTCAAGGATATGTAAATAATAGGTACAGAGGTGGTCTGTACCAAAATGGGACCAGAATAATGAATGGAAAAATCAATCAGTTAGAGTTTTGATCTTTAAATAATGCTTTTCTTCTCTGCTTAATTCTGATCTCTTGACTGTTACTTGCAGCTGCTCAAGAGATATATTTTAATTTAATTCCCATTCTTGTGATTTTTTTTTTTAAGTCGCTTCCAGGATTCTAAAAATTGCCAATCATCAGATAGACCTTCAATCTGAGAAAATACAAGTGAAAGCTCAGTCAATCCCATCGGATACAATGCAACAATTTGAGGTAAATGCAATGAATCTTACATAGAATATTGAGAATGGTATAAGAGCCATAGAGCCATACAGAATGGAAATGGGTCCTTTGTCCCAACTCTTCCATGCCGATCAAGATGCCCCATCTATCCTAGTCCCATTTGCCCACATTTGATCCATATCCCTCTAAAGCCTTCTTTTCTATGTACCAGTCCAAGTGTCTTTTAAATGTTGTTATTGTACCTGCCTCAACTATCTCCTCTGTCAGCTTATTTCATATACCCATCACAATATTGTAATGTTAAACTTTGATCAATAAAAACTTCTGTGTGACATTTTACGTGACATTAATTCTGTCTCTTTTATTCCTCTGATCCTCTGAGATCGGCTTTCTCTTTTAAAAGTTTATTTGAACTTTCCCTTTTGGTTATTGTTGACTACCTGCCTGTTGCTAGTACTATGCCTCGGGTTCCGTTTGATAGTTGGTCTGGGCAGCATTCACAAAAGCAATTCCTACCTGTGATTTCAGCATCCCTGCATCCCAATGAACCAGGGAGTTGTATCAGCTTTGTCTACATGCTAGGTTTTGAAAATAAGGACCTGGGGCCCTGGAGTTCTTCTATAAATCACATTTACACATAACTTGTGCTGGAACCTCTCTCTTTGTAATTGTGCATCTCTTCTCTTCTACCCACCCCTCCCCTCCCCTCATGCAATTTTCTTACTCGCCTACAACAAGCAAAATTATCGATGTATCATTGTTCAGTGTTAAGGTCAACTACTTTAACCGTCCTTATCTTACTATCTAATGCAGAATGTTTATACTGATTCTTTTAGATCCATCTTAACATCTCAATGAAGAAGATCAGGGTTTCTGAGATTCCAAATAATCTTCCAGAACAGATGAGGGATAAATGGAAATAAGCTTTTCAAAGTCAAGTCTAGGAGGAGGGGAAGTAGAGAGCATTGAATACCCTACCTCTTCTGGAACTGCCATCATCACATTTGTGGAGAAAAGAGGTAAATTAAACATTTTCATCTTCACCTGTCTGTGGACATTACAGTGAGATGACCATCAGGAAATACACTTTATTGAAACGTATATGAAGAGAGGTGAATGTGGATATGGACATATATTTTTTGCTGTTACTTTTTCTTTTATAACTGAAAATTTGTTGTTGCTATAAATCCAACCTTTTTTAAATCATAGCTGAAAACTGAAGTATCTGCCTAACTATTTCTCAGAAATCACATTGAAACATAGCAATATCCAGACACCTTATGAATTGGTTCTTAAGAATGTACGATGACACAAATATAGATAAAACGTTGTGACACAAGGAGGCTGCATGGGGATACAGATAGGTTGAGTGCATGGGCCGAGGTTTTGCAAATGGAGCATAATGGGAGACAATGAGAAAGTACATATTAACAAGATACATTAAGAAAAAGCATTGAAAGAATAGAAAATTGCACAATGATTTGCCTGACTCGTAATATAAGTTGATAAGGAGTAGGCCCCCCTCGGTCATGACTGACCATGGGTGATGCATCCTGGTCGGATGCAAGCCTGGGCGATGTCATATGGAGGACAGGCTGTTGCCCATGCAGCATGTCCCCCCTCTCCACATCGCTGATCGATCCAAAGGAACAGCAGGGCCATTAAAGTTTGGCACCAGCGCTGTCACAGGAGCTGCCAGAGCGAGGTTGTAGACAACGACGAACGGCCTTAGGGGCTCCGAGTCCGGATTTTCTTGAGGTTTACTCCTGGCGCCTTTTCCATGACTGGATATGGCCACAAGGCAGTGGAGGTTTTAAATCAGAGTTTTCCCTCTTCTAGATGGACTGCCTTCCCAGGCTGATGAGCCCCATCTGCCCAAGGCTCGTGGGGGCGGGAGCGTCTACCTTCCCGTGCAGGTCTATAGCACCTGCCCACTGCCCTTAGCGCTTAGAAAATCTAACAGAATAATATTAGAGTTGTGAAAAGTCATAGTCTTTCTGCGTAGAAACAGGCCCTTCGGCCCAACTTGCCAACATGTCCCATCTGTACTAATCCCACCTGCCTGTGTTTGGCCCATAATCCCTCTAAATCTATCCTATCCATGTATATCCAGAATAATATTGTTGGTTGTAAATAAATGGTATAAAAATAGGAATATTATGCTTCTGTTATGGTGAAACATCCTGTGAAATCCCTTCAAAATGTTGTTTATTTCCATACATTCACCTCCCCTAAGCTCCAGAGAGTGTAGATCCTAAATCAATTTCCATGTCAACTAACTGTAACTGCATGCTATCTTTTTCTGTTTCATCAGGACGGGGCATGTTGCCATTTGCATGAACTTGCTCAGATGCAATGTAGTCGATTGATTGGAATTGAAGACTGAGTGGATAAGATTTGTTTCTCTATCCGCAGATGTAGATCTGGTTCTCTATCCGCAGATGTAGCCTTGTTTAGTTTAGTTTAGAGATCCAGCGTGGAAACAGGCCCCTCGGCTCACCAAATCCACACCGACCAGCGATCCCCACATACTAACATTATCCTACACACACTACGGAACGTTTAGAATTATACCAAGCCAATTAGCTTACACGCCTGTATGTTTTTGGATTGTGGGAAACTGGAGCTCCCGGAGAAAATCCATGCAGGTCACGGGGAGAACCTACAAACTCCATACAGACAAGCACCCGTAGTCAGGATCGTAACCTGGGTCTCTGGCGCTGTAAGGCAACAACTCTACCGTGCCGCCCCTTATCTGCTGACTGTTTCCAGCATTTTCTGTATTTCCTGCTGAGAAAGAAACAGAGTTCATGTTTTTGAGTGTGTATTTTAACTGGAAGCAAGGTTGTGGGAACACTAAATTAACATGTAGACGATAAAAAAATTCTCATACCGTTAACTTTACTTTGCAGTTGCTCAGCGTATTGCAGAACGGAAGAAATACCCCCTAGTAATAAATGGGAAAACAACTTGTTGGTTGACAGTTGAACCTGTAATGGGGAGTTACTTGAAGAAGTTTCAGGTGAGAATAATGCACGTTGTCATTTGTATGACATGCGCACACGAAGTTGCAGTGTAATTGATGGTCAATTGGAATTCATTGGACCAGATTTGCTGATTTAAAACATATCACAATGTGCCTCTTTTGTTAGATGTTTTCTTGCACTTTAGATATTTTATGTTAGATGTTTAGATGTTAGAGTTGGATGTTTTCCTGCAGCTTGATATTTTATGGAACATAACTTGTTGGAAGCACAGACCAATACGAATGTGGTGAGGTCCCTCAGTGAATGACAAGACCAAGAATCTATCTCCTTAATAAGATTGAAGATGTCAAATTAATTGGAACCAGCTGTATATAGAATGAAATATAGAGATAAAATATGACAGAGAGGGAAGAAATCAAAGAGAAATTGTTTTAATCAAACATTTTTAAATCTGCAAACTAGGTATCTGAATGTAATTATCTATATGCCAGAAAATGATTCGCACTTAATGTACTCTTAGTTGCCATTCTTAACCTTGTGATGAATTTAATGGGCTATTAATATCTAAATCCAGTAAATTATAAATGGAATGGGGTGAGTGGGCAGTAGTGCAGATTAAGAATCTTCCTCTTGTCTCACTAAAGGAAATGTGTGAATAATGTAAATTGTACAACTATTTTTAGAGATGTACATACACTTCATTCCTGAAACGATTGAGCAATAATTGCAATGGTTGTTAACATGCTGTTAACTTGCCATTAAGTTGTACCCCTAGCCTTCTACTTAACTTATAGTTTTAGCGGAACCTCTGGTTGCAACCAAATTTTTGTTTTTCTTTCATGTATCTTAACTCAAAAAGTCCATTCTAAAACCGATGTTATCACAGTATTAGATTTTTTTCTAAATATCAGAGAGATTAATTTTGAACCTCTATCCCATCACCATCAGACCATCCAAACCTTTATCCCATGTAAATGATACCTAAAGCCAAATTGGCTTCGTGATGAAAGAACACTTCTCAAAAGATACTGTATGTTGGCAAGTGGAGACTTACTTAATGAATAGTCAGTACAAATTACTTAAATGAAAGAAAAATATAGACTCATTCACAATAAAAATGATACATTACATTCAATTCCTCTCATGCGTTTAACATTTATTGGATTTCAATTGGCATGGATGAACTGATTGGTTAATATTCAACGTCATTAACTTTTCTACAGTTCCATTCATCTCTTTGCATTTATCCTTACTTTTAAATTCAGTTGATAAAATGAAATTGAACTCATAACTGTGGTGCCCAAGAAAACCTAAAGTTAATTTGGTTGAATCGCGTCCTTTTAGAAAATAAATCCGGTTTCCTTACCTAATTTGTCCTGTATGTGTCTTCAAACCCATTGCAATGTGATTGCCATGTAAATGTTCTCTGAAATAACATAGAAATCCAGATCAAGTGTGATAGGGCATAATAGAGTCATAGAGTGCGGAAACAGGCCCTTCCGCCCAACTTGACCACACTGGACATTATGTCCCAACTATACTAGTCCCAACATGTCCTATCCATGCACCTGTCTAACTGTTTCTTAAATGTTGGGATAGTCCCTGTCTCAACTACCTCCTCTGGCAGCTTGTTCCATACACCAACCACCCTTTGTGTGCAAAAAGTTACCCCTCAGATTACATTTACCTATTATTTAACTTGGAGGGAAACTTACCTGAAAAGGTAAAAATGCAGAATTGATTTACAATCTGGATTTCATTGACATGACCTTAACTATTATCCTGTACACTCCGTGCAACAACTTTTGCTCTTTTACTATTTTTTTTTTTTGTAACTTTCAGATATTTAATGGTGTTTCCAAAAGATCTGTGCTGCTATCAGACATTAAGAGCACAATGGAAGAAGAAGAAATGCAGGACAAGCTGAAGATCCATTTTCAGAAACCAAGCAAGCAGGGTGGTGAAGTGGAGGATATAAAATATGTCCCAAAAGACAAACATCTCTTGGTGTACTTTGAAGAGGACTCTGCTGAAAAGTAATAGCCCGGCTTTGAGCACATAATGTTTCTTTCATTGTAGATTGTTTTTGCTATTTGTGTAGCAAGGCATTTTCTTTAGATCCCACTAATCGGCTTCATAAGAGTTCTCTTTCTGTTTTACTTTTCTTGAGACGTAAACATGTATGTTATCTAATTTCCATACTACATTTATCTTGTTAAATATATATGCATGAGTGTGTTGTATTTCAATAGATAACAAACACTCTGGAATATGATATAATCTGTTACACAGATAATATAATTTAATACTCTTGTTCTTTAACATTTACCAAGCTAGTCAATTCAAAATTATTAAAATAAAATATGTAATGGAATAACCTTGAAGGCATCTATCTACCTTAGTTGGACTGTATATTTAGATATCTTAGTCTTTTGTATGGTAATTTACAGAAATTATGAGGAAACCAATCTTTCACACTCGACGAACAAGGCATTCAACTAATTTCTATCTTGAGTCATTCAGATAGCGAATTATAAAATAATGAGCGCAAGATCTGACCACTAAATCATTGTGTCTGTTTTCCTTTGGCCTACTCTGTTTATGGCAACCATAAGGTCATAAGGAATAGTAGAATTAGGTAATTCATCACATCAAGTCTACTCCGCCATTCAATCATGGCTGATCTATTATTCCCTCCTAACCCCATTCTCCTGCCTTCTCCCCATAACCTCTGACACCTGTACTAATCAAGAATCTATCTTTGCTGTGAAAATATTCACTGATGGCATCCACAACCTTCTGTGGCAACGAATTCCGCAGGTTCACCACCCTCTGTAAAGAAATTTCTCCTCCCCTCCTTCCTAAAAGAATGCCCTTTAATCCTGAACCGTAAACAAGGTATCTTTCCAGACCATTGTTCGTCAAAAGACTTAAAAAATAACATAGTTCTTCGTAAAAAGATTTGCCTTGAGAAAATTGCTATTTTAAATAATAAACAATTAATATTCAAATAATCAGCCTATCTTTCGTTTATGTATCTTGGAAAATCCTTCATGAGTCGAAGCCGATCGCTCGGGTCGTGTGGGTTTTGATGTGACTAATAAAGCTAGTGGCACCTAATGAATATAGTTTGTAAAGTGTTTAAGAAGGAACTGCAGATGCTGGAAAATCGAAGGTAGACAAAAATGCTGGAGAAACTCAGCGGGTGAGGCAGCATCTATGGAGCGAAGGAAATGGGCAATGTTTTGGGTCAAAACCCTTCTTCAGACCTTTGTAAGGTGCTGTGCTCCTTTCGTATGCAGATCTGAAGCATGGACAAGGTCTCAATATTATCCCAAAACAGTCCTTTGGTATTTTCTGGCTGCCATGGTGCAGGGATTCCCAGGAATCAGTTGGGATTACGCATTCCTTCAACGAAACTTTGAACACAGCCTTAAATTTTTTTTTTTCCTTTGGAGTGACTGTGTAAGGTCTTCAAATCTGGCAAATAGTTGCACCAAAAGTGACTGTGCTCAGAATGAAAAGCACCTGAATCTTGGTGGGCAAGATGCAGCATGCAAGCAATAATTGTGTGTGAGGTCCAAAATATTTGTCGACTTATTCACTGAAACATATGCGGGGATGGGCATTACGGGGTCTGGCGTCAGTCTCGACCCGGAACGTCACCCATTCCTTCTCTCCAGAGATGCTGCCTGTCCCGCTGAGTTACTCCAGCATTTGTGTCATATCTCAGGAGCCGCCTCTTGATGCACAATTTCACCACAATCTTCAATATGCTCGTATTTAGGCAATTAAGGAAAAGGTTGCTTGCAGACCAAGACTTCAGGTGTGGATGATCTGCCAGGCAGCAGTTATCTCTGTCTCCCTAAATGTTCCTGAGACACGACTTCAGCGGCTCTTGAAAGATATTTGATCCTGAAGGCAAGTGGCAAATGGAACGCATTCTAGAAAAGGTCCAAATTCCACACAAAGCACCCAAGAAAAGGATCCAATTCGGACCCCTGGATTGTGGAACAGCACAGTCGCAGTCTGTGCCACAGTGTCACCCAGGATTAAACAACCTATCAGCTTTCCTATCAGAATCAAGTATCTTCATTAAGATCACCTCTCTTTATCTAAACTCCAATGATCAGAAGCCTACCTTCTCAATCCATTTTCATACACCAATCCCTCCATTCCACAAATCTACAGCTAAGAAGATTGATCTTAAATTCACCTGTTTTAAACCTAACCTTAGTATCTATACTGGTTTGTTATTGTCATGTGTACCGAGATACAGTGAAAAGCTTTTGTTTGTGGTGTTATCTCGACAAATCAGACGATAGATCGACACAATGCTGGAGTAACTCAGTGGGACAAGCAGCATCTCTGCATAGAAGGATTGGTTTTGCGTTGAGACCCTTCTCTAGACTTGAGAGTCAAGGGAGATAGAGATATGGTAAGGTGTGAAAACGAGTGATTGAAGGGGACAAAGCTCAAGGAAAATGTAGAATGGATCACTGTTAGCTATGGGGAAGGTGACAATGAGGCATACACCTTACCCTTCCATATCTCTATGCCTCCCACTCTTTTTTTCTCTGCCTTACTACAATCAATCTGAAGAAATGTCCCCATTCAAAACATCACCTGTCCATTCCCCCAAATGCTGTTTGACCCACTGTGTGTCTTCCAGAACCTTTTGTTTTAGCCAACAATTCGCTTAAATGTTACTACATTTGTGTTTTTTTTCTTGGGTCCTCTCCAGAATCCAGGGAATTTTTGTAGATTAGAGGGAACACCTCCACTCAATCTGCAGACACTTTCTTTTAAGATCCCCTGATGGATCCACAAGTCCTGGGAATAAACATTGGAAGGCTCTGCTCACTGTTTTAAAGAGCAGCTAAGCCAGGACCTTGAATGACATTTGGGTGGCGCAACCTGTGGAGCCGCTGCCTCACAACGCCAAAGACCTGGATTCGGTGCTGGCCACGGGTGCTGTTTGAGTGGAGTTTGCAGGTGGTTCGTGTGATCGCATGGGTGCTCAAGTTTCCCCCCACATCCCAAAGACTTGTGGGTTGGTAGGTTAGTTGACCTTCACAAAATGGCCCTTGGTGTGTAGGGAGTGGATGCAAAAGTGGGATAACATAGAACTAGTGCGAATGGAACATCAATAGGCAGCGTGGGCTTGGGGGGCCGAAAGGCCTGTTCCACGGAAGCCAAAGAGAACTGAGTAGGGTTGTCAACTGTCCCGTGTTAGCCGGGACATCCCGTACATTGGGATAATTTGGTTTGCCCCATACGGGACCACCCTTGTCTCGTATTTGACTGCTACTACTTGGTTCGAGGGGACTGTCGGAGGACCTCGTCCGGCCCTGCCTTACTCGGCCCGACGTAGTGCAGTCCATGGAGTGCAGCAACAGCGCCTCGCCCGTCTGTTGGCAGCTGTCTGACCTTCGGACGTTCACTTACTGCCTACACCACCACCCCTCCTTCTCATGGGCGATCATCGGTTCATGAGTGTGATGGGTTGCCAGACCCAAACTCCTCAGCTGGCCCGCCGTGTGCAGTGAAGTGGGCGCATGTGCGGGGTTCTTCTAGAGTGTGCTCATGCGCAGGACATTCCCGGTGTGTGCGCATGTGCAAAGTATTTTGGGCAGGAAAGGCCTGCGGAATCAGCCATGTTTGCCAGACGTTTCTGAGTAATGTATTAAAGAAATAAGTTGCTTAATCTTAAATAAAGTTAAATAAATTACAAGTAGTGAAAGTTTCATTTACCTCACAACAATTTAAGCAACTTATCTTACAAATCAAACAGTCCGACTTGGGATGGAGAAACTATTGAAACCCCAACGCTTGGATCTGGATCCCAACTCACCAGCTGCTGCAAAGAATTGGAAGCACTGGCTTTGTATACTAAATAACTTCTTTGAGGAGTGTGGCAACGATGCACCAGACAGGCTTAAGACATTAATAAGCTTAGTCTCTTCTGATGTATACGAGTACATAGAGGAATGTACAACTTATGATTCTGCTATTGATGTACTAAGCAGACTCTTCGTTAAGACACCCAACGTGATATTCGCTCGACACCTCCTTGCTACTCGGAAACAAAAACCTGGTGAGTCACTTGATGAATTTTTACAAGAACTGCAAAGACTTAGTAAAGACTGTGCCTTCAAAGCACTTACGGCTGATCAATATCGAACAGGAAGTTATTCGAGACTCTTTTATCAATGGTTTGGCATCGCCTTTAATACAACAGAGACTATTAGAACACAAAACCTTGGATTTACAGTCAGCTTACAATCAAGCTTACTCTTTGGACTTGGCTCAGAAAAATTCAGATGCTTATGGCTCATCTAATGTGTATTCTGCTGCAACTACTACAAACGAATTTCACCCAAGTACAAATATGGAGCAAGCTGAAACAATCTCTACGGATAAAGGTGCCCTTGCTGCAGCATATAATTATTCAAAAAGGAACCGTTACTTTTGCGGGGGTAATATTCATAAGAGAGAGATATGCCCTGCTCGAGAGGCAACTTGTAATAGTTGTGGCAAGAAGGGACATTATTCTAGAGTATGCAAGTCCAAAGCAACTACAAAAATTGTGACTGCTGCCATGTATACGCCTTCTTTATGTGCAATTACAGCTGCATTTCCTCAGAGCTTGTCTCATGCAGCTACAATGGTATCCCATTAATGGCCATTACACTTAATGTATTACTTGATTCTGGCAATTCAGAAAGTTTTATAAGTGAACAAGTTGTGTCTCGTCTCAATCTAACCATAATTCCTTCAAATAAGGAAATCTCGATGGCTCTGACAACTCTCAACACTCAAATTATAGGATCTTGTATTGTAGACTTTATTCTGAACAAAACTAGCTATAAATCTGTATGTCTAGGTATTTTGAAAGATTTGTGTAGCGATATAATTCTAGGTCAGGATTTCCAGAAACTGCACAGATCACTTCAAATAATGTATGAAGGATCTATGCCTGACCTTGTATTGTCAAAGCCACCAGTATTGTGTGGTGTTTCTGCTGCATCTGTTGAATGTCCTTCATTATTCACTAATTTATCCTCCAAGTGCAAGCCAATTGCTACAAAATCAAGACACTTTTGTAAAGATGATAGGAACTTTATCAACACAGAAGTAACTAATCTTTTACGAGAAGGTATCATAGAACCCAGCTCTTTCCCTTGGAGGGCACAAGTTGTCGTGGTTAAGGACCCCTTGGAGAGACACAGGAAAAGACTCTGCATTGATTACTCTCAAACTATAAACCAGTTCACGGACCTTGATGCATATCCACTACCTCGAATAGAAGAGATTATCAATACATTAGCTAAGTATAAGATATTTGTCTACTTTTGACTTAAAAAGTGCTTACTACCAAATTCCCTTGAAGGAATCAGAGAAGAAATACACTGCAAATGGGAAATTATATCACTACTGCAGAGTTCCTTTTGGTGTAACTAATGGCGTGGCTGTTTTTCAGAGAGAAATGGACAAACTTTTTGAACAGGAAAACCTTAAAGATACTTTCCCTTATCTTGATAATATAACTATTGCAGGAAAAGAGCAAGTTGAACATGATGAAAATGTACAACGGTTTTTAGATGTTGTACATTCTAAAAATAGTAAGATTAAACGAGAACTTACCAAGTTTGAAGGTTGATCTGTATTTTACGAGGAGTCGCGGTGAGGGATTTCGTGAAGACCCCGCCAACACGCATGCGCGGCATCCTTCAAAGCAGCGGTGTGGAATCACAGAATCCAAAACCATGACTAAAAATAGTAAGATGAAAAACGTAGAACTACCTGGTTGACCTTATGATAGAGGGTGGGAGCGGTGGGCACGAAATCCCTCACCGCGACTCCTCGTAAAATACAGATCAACCTTCAAACTTGGTAAGTTCTCGTTTAATCTTACTATTTTACTTCGGAGTCACGTGAGTGACTTGTGAAGATTTCAAAGCTCTGTGATTCACGCCCTGGGACAACGTCCATGCTTATCACACTGCCGCCATTCTGATGGAGGAAGATTGTTAATGGAGTTCGGTCGAAATTGGCTGAAAAATCAACACAATTTATTAATCAAATAAACAACAAACCCCTAATTCGGGGACAGGCATTTACTGAACGGTTTCCCAGGATAGCTTCTGCGAATGTCGCAGGGGCGGCCAGAGGCTTGTTATAGAACCGCTGAAAAGTTTTTTCACTGGCCCAGCCCGCAGTGGCGAGAATGTGGTCCATGGGCACCTCCATGGCTCTCGCTGCTGATGTGGATGCAGCCCTGGTGGAATGAGACTTAAAAATGTCAGTAGCGACTCCTGCTGCATCCAGCACCACCCTGAGCCACCTGGCGATCGTCTGTGTAGTCACTCGACGATGCGGAGGTTTATGGCTGATGAGGAGTCCCTGTTCCTTCAACCTGATAACTCCAGTAACTTGGATGTAGTGGTGGAGATGGGTGACTATGCAGAGTGTGGCATCTACAGGGTACGCCCGAAATTCCAGCTGCAGCCCATGCGCCCCTGGCCTGTGCTGTTTTAATAATTCTTTTGACAAAGAATTTTATTTGACCAGGGTGGCCACCATGCTGTCCAGTCGCAGTTTCTGTAACGTCTGGACTCGTTGGGCTGTCGTCAGTGCCATGAGCATCACCACCTTGAGGGTGGGCTATTTCAATGGTAGCTCATCTATTGGCCCCAGCTCCTCAGTAGGGTCAGCACGATCCCCACATCCCACGTTACTGTATATCTGGGTCGTGGAGGGTTGGTGTTGAACACTCCCCTCATTAGTTTAGACACCAGGTGGTTGGAGCTGACACCTATATCCAGGTATGAAGACAGCGCACTCCTGGCGCTGTTGATGGCACTGTAGCTGAGGCCAGCATCAAAATGGAGGCCTGCTAGAAACTCCAACATATCTGGTATTGTTGCCAAGTTGGAAGACTTGTTGGTCCGGGCACAGAAAACCTCCCACTTTCTGATTTGAGTGAGGTATTGTTTCTGGGTTGATTCCCGGCACGATGCAGCAATAAGGTTTATGGCTCTTGACGAGATGCCTGCCCGGATGAGCGGTCTTTTCAGAACCTGCAAGCCAACAAGTTTAAATGACCATGGCAAGGATGACTGATCCCTGTAATAGGGTGAGTAATCAATTTGGGATGTTTCCCAATCGCCATCCATGGCTGTTTTAAAAATTTTTCAACCATCGGGTACCATGGTTGTGTAGGCCAGTCGGGAATGATAAATATACCAGTTTGCAGAGTCTAGTTTAATTTTCTGCAATACCCGACTGATGAGGCAGAATGGGGGAAATTGCGTAGCAAAACCATTTCCCCCAATGGATCGAAAACGCATCCATTGCTATTGCCCCAGGGTCCTGGTTCCCATGACACATACGTTGGTATCTGATGGTTCAACCTGGACGCAAATAGGTCAATATCTCGTGTCCCAAAATGAGCTATAATATCTCTAAAAATTTGGGGATTCAACATCCACTCGATTGTTGTCATTAAAGACTCGTGACCTGGTGTCCGCCACTGTAATTAAGCTTCCCAGGCAAATAGGTCGCAGTAATCCAAATGTTTTCTTTCAATGCACCAGTGCCAAATTGTATTAGCCAATTCATCACAAAGATAGCGACCTGATACCACCCATATGATTGATGTAAGCCACCACTGTATTTATCTATTTGAAGGCGGACATGTAAATCCTGTGAATTAGTACAGTAAGCCCGCAGTCCATGAAATGCTCCCAGCATTTCCTATATAATTTATCCCATGTGACTCCAGGAATGTAGACTCATGAGAGTTCCATCTGCCACCACAACTGGACATCGTATCAGTTGCTCCCCAGCCTTGTGCGCTTGCGTCAGTTTGTAACACAACATCAGGGTTTCCCACTATGATAGGTCTATGACATTCTCTAATATTGTCAACCCACCATTGTAGCTCATTTCTAGCTTCTGATGATAGCCGAATTGGCCGATCAAAGTGACCAGCTGTGATTTTTGATCTTTGTAAATTTCGGTAGTGTAGCAGTCCGAATCGTGCAGCTGGGAATGCAGCTACCAATTTTTGCTGTTTGCCGAATAGTCGGTACCCTGGCGCAAGTAAGACTGTGGCACTCTTCTATTATAGCAGTAGCTTTATTAGTTAGGATGGTAATCTTCATTAAATTGGTGTCTAGGGTGAACCCCAAATAATCCATAACCCGTACCGGGTGCAATTTTGATTTGTCTGGATGGATTACGAATCCCAGCTTCTCAAACAGAGCCTTGGTTGCAGCCACTCCTTGAATCGCCAATTGGAGGGTCGGACCCACTATAAGGATATCATCTAAATATGCCATTACTATATAACTTTGTTGACGGAGAAGAGCCAATATAGGTTTTACCAATTTGGTAAACAGCGTAGGAGCTGTGGTGATTCCATTGGGCAATGCCTTATATTCCCATAACTGACCCTTCCAGACAAACTTCAAAAATTTTCCTATAAGCCTTAGCAATGGGTACCGGTATAGTATGCATCTTTCAAAATCGATGCATGCCATAAAGTACCCTGGGTAAAGCATCTGCTTAGCTGTTTCAAACATATCCATTTTGAAATGGGTGTATTGTACAAAATTGTTCAATTCAGTTAAGTCTATTATTATCCGACACCCCCCATCTTTTTTAATCCTAGAGAAGATGTTAGACACAAACTCAATTGGTTCATGCTTGGTTTTTACCCCAATTTTACCCCTTTTTCTGCTAACCGTATAATTTCAGCTTGTCCTGCCTCCACCTCTTTTTGAGATAGAGTAAATTTTCTACGAGGCGAAATGCTGAGTAGGGGGATTTATACCTTCAATAAATTCTATAACATATCCTTGAACACTTTGTAAAATAAACTCATCCGTGGTGACAGTTTTACAAATGTCCAAGAAAGCCCGCAATCGCCCACCTATTCGTGCAGGAGGGGGATGCTATGGCGTGAGAAGAACCAGACCCCCTTACCTCCAAGGTTAACGGCGGTTCCGTACGTACGGTGTTTTGAGTGGGCGTTGTGGATGTTGACGAGTCGGCGGCCCACATTTTCCATGCAGGCCGTTGCTGGCCTTGCCCTAAAAAAGGTCGTTGCACTTGTTGGGGATGGAGGTGGGTAGGATCTCTGTGCCCTTTCCGGCAGCCATGTTCTCCAGATGAATTAGGCTGTTGCCGTTGATATGGTGAGGTCTGGTCAGTGGAGGCTTCATGAGGCCAGCTGTTTTGGCCTCCTCATCCAGTTCCTTCACCTGTTTGGATAAGTCTCCAAACAACTGATGCGGCGGTGGAGCGGTTGATGGTCGGCACAACCCCGCGAATTTGGGGTTGAGTGTGGGCTTTATGGAGCTCTTACGCAGGCAGTTTATTTCATATTGGGCGTTGCATAGGAGTGCCAGTGCGTCTTGCTGATCGCTCGACACATTATCCCCGTCCAGGGTCCTAGCAAACGCCGTTATGCCCATGGAGAGAACTTTTAATATATGCTGGAGGCGGACATCCTGCATCCTGGTGGCCGTATTCAAGTGTCCCCAGATCTGGGCGTTAACCAAGGGCACACTGAGGTTGATGCAGTTCTCGGGCGGTTTTATTTTCTCCAAGGTATCATTGAGAACCTGACTCTGGAGTTGGTGCGTAGTCAGGTAATCAATGGTGCCCGCCAATTTGTGGTGCAGAGGTTCACCTGTCTGGGTGGTAGCGGCAAACTTACTCACCACTTCCAGCATATCCTCCTCATGCTCTGGCTCAGCGGCTACTGGCTGCCCCGGGTCGTCTTCAAACACAGCAGCTGGGCAATCCCTCATGCTTCCTGCTGGAGACGATGAGATGCTGAGTGGAGTCCTCGCTCGGCTGGTAGATGCCCGCGAGTCCCGTTCTTCTCGTTCCCGGTCCCGTTGGAGGAGTTGCTCCACTAAGAGCTCCAACCGCTCTATGCGACCGTCCCTGCTATGTGCAGCGGACAAGCCGACTTCCCCAGGCCCTGCGAATTCACTGGGGCTTCCACCATCGGACCACACCCCCTTAGGATGCTGTCTAGGGTCCAATGGCAGGTCGTCGTGACCTACATCCCAAGTAGGATCATACGACTCCCGCACGGACTCTCCGCTAGCCTGTCTTCTCCCAGACTGTGGCGGCCCACCTGTCTGATAAGAAGACAGGTGAGTTGAATCGGTGCCGGCCCCCGGAACCTGGCTCCCCGGAGTCCGTGCAGGCTTACCTCCACACTTGCCCTTCTTTTGGCGTGGAGGCGCATGGTCGGCCGCTCCCAGAGCTGAGCTGACCGACCGCTTCCTGCTGCCACCTCCGCCCTTGACCGCAGCCTGACGGGGTGTGTTGTCGGTGGTATCTGCTCCAGCAGGCCTACTCGACGCAGCAGTGATATTGCCAGGCTGCACTACGGCAGATTTCCCTGGCTGCGGTACATTTTTGCACTTTGCAGGGCTCCCCTGTTGTGCGGCTGTCCCCCGGCCCAGCCCCCTCGGGTCTTCTGGAGCTCGGGGAGGGGTTGCTTGTAAAAAGCGAGACCCCTTGCCACGTACCTGTTTCCCCCCTCTTTTCTTGGGGGAAGGGGGCTCGAAGTCTGGATCCGATGCATCCAGCTCCGGAGCGGTAAACCATTCAGGTGAGTCGGCCCCTGAATCAGCGGGAGCACCCGACTTCCGCATTCCTGCCCCCACACGCCTCGAAGCTGCTGGTGTTGCTTGCAGCTCCGGAGACAAGGGCCGTTGGCTGGTCGAAGCTCGACTTCTCGATAGAGCCTTTCTCTTGCCCTTGTCCATCCTGTAGGATAAAAGAAATACTTACCTACCGGCCTTTATGAAGGAGCCAGAGGAGGGAGCGCACTCCCCCCCCCAGCCTGCCGATGCAAATGCGCGCGACGATATGCCGCGCATGCGTGTTGGCGGGGTCTTCACGAAGTCACTCACGTGACTCCGAAGTAAAATCTAACATTAAATGAGGCTAAGTCAATAACATCAGTGTCATCAATTAATATTCTTGGTTATTGGGTTGGAAATGATATAATCAAGCCTGATCCAGAAAGACTCCGCCCACTCCAAGAGATACCTGTTCCAGTTACATTAAACTCTCTACGAAGGGTCCTTGGGATGTTTGCATATTATGCAAAATGGATACCAAATTTTTCTGACAAAATTCAGCCTTTGATTAGAGCAAAATCTTTCCCCCTAGACTCTACAGCAATTGGTGCTTTTACTTCTTTAAAGAAACAATTGGAATCTGCGACATTACATGCCATTGACGAGGATCTCCCCTTTGTTATTGAATGTGATGCCTCTGATTTAGCAGTATCAGCAACATTAAATCAAGGAGGACGTCCAGTGGCTTTCATGTCTCGTACTCTCCAAGGTAGTGAGTTGCACTACCCACCTGTCGAAAAGGAAGCTACAGCAATTATTGAAGCAGTGAGAAAAATTGAGTCATTTCCTTGCTCGCCAGCACTTCACTTTGATAACAGATCAGCGTTCAGTAGCTTTTATGCTGGATAATCGAAAACGAATAAAGATTAAGAACAGTAAAATTCATGAATGGAGGATTGAATTATCTGCATATAGTTATTCAATTGAGTACCGCCCTGGTAAGGATAATGTTGCTCCGGATACATTAACCCGAGCATTTTGTGCCTCTGTTCATTCTTCTGCACTCACTGATCTTCACAATGGGCTATGTCATCCTGGAGTCACTCGTTTATTCACTATGTTCGTTCCAAAAATTTACCTTTCTCTACAGAAGATGTGAAGATGACGTGTGCTTCATGTAGAATCTGTGCTGAATTAAAACCAAGGTTCTTCCGTCCTGAAGAAGGAAGATTGATCAAAGCTACTCAACCTATGGAACGTTTGAGTATTGACTTCAAAGGGCCTTTACCATCCTCCTCTCGAAATGTTTATATACTTACCTTAGTTGACGAATATTCGAGGTTCCCATTTGCTTTTTCCTTGTCCAATATGTCAGCTGCTATGGTTATCAAATGTTTAGATCAGCTGTTTTCTTTCTGTGGATTTCCAAGTTACATACATTCTGATAGGGGCACCTCATTCATGTCGAAAGATTTAAAGGACTACCTTTCTAAGAGAGGAATTGCAACAAGTAAAAACTTACACCATATCATCCTATTGGAAATGGTCAGTTTGAGAGGTATAACGGAATCATTTGGAAAGCAGTGAAACTGGCTTTAAAGTCAAATGACATACCAGATCAGCATTGGGAATGTGTTCTACCAGATGCATTACACTCCATCAGATCTCTACTGTCAACTGCTACCAATACTACTCCACATGAGCGGTTCTTTAACTTCAAACGGCGTTCTTCTAGTGGTACTTCTCTGCCATCATGGTTGACTAGCCCAGGGACCGTGTTGCTTCGTCGTTATGTCCGATTAAATAAGAACAAGCCTTTTGTTCATGAAGTTGAACTGACTGATGTCAACCCCATCTTATGCAACTATCAAGTATCAGGATGGACGCCAGTCAACTGTCTCACTTTGTGACCTTACACCATGTCCGTCTTCTCCATCAGCTCTGTCACTTCTTGATAACACTAATCGAGAACTTCCTCCAACACTTCCAGCATCCCTATGGAAACTTCTATAAGAAATTCTAAAATTGTAAATCTAAATAACAATATGAGTGAAATTGATGACCAAGCAATATATCTACCACCAGCTATTGAAACGCCATTACCTCCTGAAGCTCCAGTTCTGCGACGGTCATCAAGATGTATTAAACCTCCTGACCGTCTCAACTTATAAATAGGAGGGGAGAATGAAGTGGGCGCATGTGCGGGGTTCTTCCAGAGTGTGCGCATGCGCAGGACATTCCCGGAGTGTGCGCATGTGCAAAGTATTTCGGGCGGGAAAGGCCTGCGGAATCAGCCATGTTTGCCAGACGTTTCTGAGTAATGTATTAAAGAAATAAGTTGCTTAAAGCTTAAATAAAGTTAAGTAAATTACAAGTAGTGAAAGTTTCATTTACCTCACAACATGCAGTCTAGCACCCGGGCCAACTCATCATTCCCCAGCCATGGCCAAGCCGATCCACGAATTGCTGTCGGAAATTTGCCCCTTATTTTGACCCTTTGTCCCTTATTTGGGAGTGAGAGAGTTAGCAAACCTAACAAAGAGGCACCAGCGGGGGTGCGGGGGTGGGCGCGCCAAGAAGGAAGAGGGATGTGGCGGGTAGGGGGACAGGGAGCGCCGAGAACAAAGGGGCCTGTCGGATGTGGCAACTCTTTGCAAACTACCTGGGTGAAGTTTGCTGCAATGATGTTTCCAGATTGCATGCAAAAAACAAAGAACTTCACTGTACCTTGGTACATGTGACAATAAAGTGTAATTGAATCATTGAATTATGAAAATAAACCGGTATAGTGCAAGCAGGCCAAGAAAGTGATGCTGTCTAAAAAAAACATGGTTGGCATGGAGATAATGGGCATAATGGCCTCCCTCCAACTTGTTCAATGCCATTCGGAGAACAATTGCATTCCGGCCTCAAATGCTGGGATATATGTATGTATATATGTATGTATATATGTATATGTATATATATATATGTGTGTGTGTGGGTATATATTTATATGTGCGTGTGTGTGTATGTATACACCAATATATATACGCAAACACATATATATATACATGTGTATACATATACGCACACACATATAATATATATATACTGATAAAATATATATATATGTGTGTGTGTATACATATGTAATGTATAATACATATGTGTGTGTATATATATGTGTGTGTGTGTGTTATACATACACACATATATATATATATATATACATGCACACACACACACACACATATAGAAATATATACACACACACACACATATATATATTATATATAATATATATATTATATATTATATATATATATATAAAATATATATGTATATATAAATAATGTGGTTCCTGTAGTACGTTGCATTTTCAATTTTTCAATTCGGGTGTGCACCCTGTGCGCGGCGCTGTTTCCCCGCAGTGAGTGGGGACAGTGCAAGGCGCAGGAGCGGAGCTGGAGCGGTGCCCGGGTCAGAGTTCCACTGTGTCGTGTGTGGGAGCGACTCGGATCGGCCCTGAGCGCTGCTGGCGGCCGCAGGAGGGCCGGGTGAGTGTGGGGCTGTGGGGGTGAGTGGGGGTGGGGGGGGGTGGGTGGGGGGCGGTCAGCACGTTGCACCGAGCTGCAGGCAAGCTTCGCTTCAAAACAAAAACACGCTTTATTTTTTACAAAAATAATTAATTCCGGGTGCAAAGATCCCCTGCTGATCGTCGGTGCAGTTTGCACCGTGGCTTCGTGCAAATCGTTTTCTGCACTTCAGCTCAATTTTGTTTTTTTACTTTCGCTTTGAGCGGCGCAGATGGAAAGCGGCCACTCGGCCCATTCGCCTGTGCTAGCTCCGCGAAAACCCCCAGACCAGACTCGGGTCGTAAAGTTTCCCTTGATCATAGCTGAGAGCTAAATAACGCTGAGTGTTTACACTGGAGGTTCAGTGTTGATGTGAACTTACCCCGTAAGCAAAAGGGGAAAATAATATATACACACACACACACACAGGTAAAGGTTTTTAGGGATAAGGGCCTAACGCAGGCAAATGGGACTAAAATGTAAAAGGGGGGCATCTTGGCCAACATGGAGGGCCTATTATGTACTGTGTGACTCTAGATCTGAGGAAGGTTGCTGAAGCAACCTTTGACAGGTTTATCTTTCCACAGATGCTGCTTGCCTCGCTGAGTTCTTCATGCATTTCTGATTGTCTCATCAAATCAAAATGTTGGTCTTGTTTCTCAATCCGCTGATGCTGTCTGACCTACAGAGTATTTTCAGCATTGTCTGTTGTTATTTTAAGTTCCCACTACATATATTTACATATACAATAGAACTTTATCCCAGGAAGGAAATTGATCTGCCAACAGTCATAAAAACATAAAATACATGAAATTAAATGTATATTTCATGGGGTAGATTGAGACAGCCCCCCTCCCCCCAATCTTTGCACATTACTAATCCTTTCCACTCGACACTTTAATTTCATGTATTTTGTGTTTTTATGACTGGCAGAAATTGGCAGATCAATTTCCCTCCTGGAATAGATAAAGTTCTATTTTGTGGGAACTTAAAATAACAACAGACAATGCTGAAAATACTCTGAAGGTCAGGCAGCATCAGCAGATTGAGAAACAACCAACATTTTGATTTGATGAAACAATCAGAAATGCATGAAGAACTCAGCGAGGCAAGCAGCATCTATGGAAAGATAAACCTGTCAAAGGTTGCTTCAGCAACCTTCCTCAGAACTAGAGTCACACAGTACAGAAATAAGCCCTCCGTTGGCCAAGATGCCCTCTTTTACACTAGTCCCATTTGCCCGAGTTAGGCCCTTATCCCTAAAAACCTTTACCTGTGTAAATGTTTCTTATATAATGTTATATAAACCAGTCGACCATTTCCTCTAGTAGCTCATTCAATGTATGTTCCACCCTCTGTGTGAAAGAAAATGAATTGTCAGGTTTATTTTACATCTTTCCCCTCTCACCTTTAACCTATGCTCTCCAGTTCTTGATTTCCTTCTCTAGGAAAAATATTTTATGCATTCTATGCCACTAGAAATTGTATTCACCCCCATAAGGTCATCCATTACTTTACAGTGCTCCAAGAAATAAAGTGCAAGTCTGTCAAATCTCTTCCTATAAGCCAGTCTGTCAAGTCATGGCAATATCTTCAAAATCTTTTATATACTCTTTATAGTTTAATGGCAACTTTTCTGGAGCCGGTTGATCAAAATTGAACATAATACTCCAGGTGTGGCCTCACTCACGTATTGCGTGCAGTTCTGGTCACCCTATGACAGGAAGGATATAGAGGCTTTGGAGAGGGTGCAGAAGAGGATTACTGGAATGCTGCATGCATTAGGGGCTATTAACTACAAGGAGATATTGGACAATCTTGGATTGTTTTCTCCCGAATGCCGGAGGTCGAGGGAAGGCATATAAAATTATGGATCACGACTTTTCAGGTCAGGACCTTTCTTCAGATTCAGACTCAGTCTGAAGTAGGATCCCGACCCACCTGGATTACGTAGGACCTTGCACATGCAAGTCTGAATCTTTAGTGAATAATATAGAATCCAGGGGCAGTGCAGTGGTAGACTAGCTGCCTCACAGCGCCAGAGAGGGGAGTAAAATATTTAATTGCCCAGTAGAGGTCAGCGCACGAGACTACCACGGCACCTCCCTTGTTGGCGGGTTTGTTAGAATGTCGGGGTTGCTGCAGAATAAAAATATTTTTAAAAGAAGCGTCTCGACCCATGGCGGTAGAGTTGCTGCCTGACAGCACATGCAGTGCCGGAGACCCGGGTTCGATCCCGGCTATGGGTGCTGTCTGTACGGAGTTTGTACGTGACCTGTGTGGGTTTTCTCAGAGATCTTCGGTTTCCTCCCACACTTCAAAGACATACAAGTTTGTAGGTTAATTGGCTTGGTAAATGGAAAAAGGGCCGTAGTGGGTGTAGGATAGTGTTGGTGTGTGGGGATCGCTGGGCGGCGCGGACCCGGTGGTCCGAAGGGCCCGTTTCTGCGCTGTATCTCTGAACTAAATCTAAACGTCACCCATTCCTTCTCTCCAGAGATGCTGCCTGTCCTGCTGAGTTACTCCAACATTTTGTGTCTACACCGTGCCAGAGTCCTGGGTTGGAGGCATAAAACTGGCAGTGGTTTTCTTAGGTCATGTCGTCAGACTTTCAGTAGGTCTGGAATGCCTCCTGACTCCCAGCAAACATTCTATGTCTGTCGTTACTATCAACCATCGTTCCAGCAGATTATTTTTCTGCCCTTGCTCTATTCATAACTACTGCAGATTAAATAGCTCCCATTAACAAACCTCCAGCATCTTTTTCCCTTGTAGGGAAACAGCATGTTAATATAAACGATACATTAAAAGCATTAATATACAGAGGGATGTGACTTTGCCTTGGACAATAACTCCCTGAAAGTAGCTACACACGCAGATAAAAAAAAGACACATGGTATGCTTGCTTTCAGAGGTCAGCATTGAGTATAACTGTCAGAAAGTCATGATGCAGCTTTATCGGACTTTGGTTTGGCCACATTTGGAGTATTGTGTGCAGTTCTGGTCACCACTGTGGGAACAATGTGGGAGCTTTGGAAAGGGTTTACCAGAATTACGCCGGGAGTAGGGGGTATTAGCCACAGCAAGCGGTAGGACAGACTTGGATTCTTTTCTCTGGAACGCTGGAGGTTGCGGGGTTGCCTGACATATGAGAGGCATAGGTATGGTAGACAGTCAGAACCTATTTGGATGGAATAAAATTACTAGAGGCTTTAATGTGAGAGGGACAAAGTTTAAAGGAGATGTGTTAGGCAGGCAGATAAGGATTTGTCTTGGCATGTCTGGCACACTGTGGGTCGAAGAGCCTATTCCTGTGCTATACTATTCTGTTCTATATTTGTAATTGTAATTAATCTATTAGCCAAGTATGTAAAAACCATACAAGGATTACCAATACCATACCATAGTCATACCAAAAAAGCAACAAGCCAGACAACTACATAAAAATGAACATGAACATCCACCACAGCGCACTGTGATGGAAGGCAAAAACGTATTATCTTCTTCCCTCCTTTTCTCCCACGGTCGGGGTAGTCGAACCATCTGCAGTCAGGGATCGAAACTCCCGCGTCCGGGCGATCCGAGCTCCCGCGATCGGGGCGATCGCAGCTCCCGCGATTGAACCGGTCGAAGCTCCTGCGATCGCGCTGGTCAAAGCTCCCGCAGTCCATACCCAAGGGACCGTGAGCTCCACGATGTTACGTCCGCAGGCCCCCACGGTCGGAGCTCCCGAGGTCGATCCCTGACAAAGGGACCGCATGCTCCACGATGTTAAGTCCACAGGCTCCCGCCGTTGGAGCTTCCGAAGTCGATCCCTGACAAAGGGACCGCCAGCTCCACAATGTTAGGCCGCAGTGCGGACAGAGATACGATATGGAAAAGTCTGTCGAGGAAAGAGATTTTTTTTTTAAGTTTCCCACGCCCCCCACATAATACAAAACTAAAGATACACTTTAGACAACAGACTAAAAACAACGAAAGAAGAAAAGGACGAGACAGACCGTTGGCGAGGCTGCCATCGTACGGCGCCACCTGGTGGTCAAGAGTGCATGTTCCCTGTGTTTCTTCGTTCTCTGCAGGTTTAAGAATGTTAGTTTTATAAATGTTCCTCGTTAAGAGTTAACCTAAAAAGGACCATTGGTGTTATCTCGTGTTTCTCTTTCCGCAAATAGTACGAGACCTGCTTAATTTTTTCCATTACATTAAAAAAAAATCAGCTTTCCAGCAATTCTTACGATCGCCAAGTATCATAATATAATTTTGTGTATCTCCGCAGGTACTTCAAACCGCTCAAGAAAATGGAATCGGACTGGGCAGAGAGGACCATCGTTGTGTCCGGCTTTCCTGTGGACGTTTTTGCAAACACTGTCATGATTGATAAGCTCACCATTCACTTTTTAAGGCCAAGGAACGGAGGTGGTGAGGTGGACAGTGTTATCTATCCAACTGATATTGCTGGTGCTGCTTATGTCACGTTTGAAAAGAAGGAAGGTGAGTTTATAGAGCCATGAACAGAAGGAGTGACCTCAAAACCATAAATGCATCTCAAAATACCAGTGGATTTTCAGTGGTGTTTCCCAAAGAATCCGAGGGCTAGGTGAATTTTCCTTGAGCAACACCATTATTACAGCTATGGAGCTCGCATGTTATAGGAGGAGAATTAAGCCATTTGGCCCATCGAGTCTACTCCACCATTCAATCATGACTGATCTCTGCCTCCTAATCCCATTTTCCTGCCTTCTACCCATAACCCTTAACGCTCATTTTAATCAAGGCCTTGTCTATCTCTGCCTTAAAAATATCCACTGATTTGGCCTTCATAGCTCTCTGGGGCAATGAGTTACACAGATTAACTACTCTCTTACTGAAGAAGTTCCTCCTCACCTCACCTAATCTGCAGAGTAGTCACTGTCTGCCACTCTGAAAGGGACCCGTTAATCCCTACTCTTTGTTTCCTGTCTGTCAACCAATTTTCTATCCATGTCAATACCCTACCCCCAATACCATGTGCTCTTATTTTGCCCACTAATCTGTGTGGGACCTTATCAAATGCTTTCTGAAAGTCCAGGTACAATACATCCACTGGCTCTCCCTTGTCCTTTACTTGTTACATCCTCAAAAAATTCCAGATTTGTCAAGCATGATTTCCCCTTCGTAAATCCATGATGACTTGGACCGATCCTGTTACTGCTTTCCAAATGCGCCGCTATGACATGTTTGATAATCAACTCCAGCTTCTTCCCCACCACTGATATCAGAATAACTGGTCTATAATTCCCTGCTTTCTCTCTTCCTTCTTTCTTGAAAAGTGGGTTGACATTAGCTACCCTCCAATCCACAGGGACTGATCCAGAATCAATAGAACATTGGAAAATGATCACCCATGTGTCCACGATTTCTAGCCACCCCCTTGAGTACCCTGGGATGCAGACCATCAGGCCCTGGGAATTTATCAGCCTTCAATCCCATCAGTCTACCCAACACCATTTCCTGACTATTGTGAATTTCCTTCAGTTACTCCATCGCCCTTGGTCCTTGGTCCCCTAGTGCATCTGGGAGATTGTTTGTGTCTTCCTTAGTGAAGACAGAACCAAAGTACCAGTTCAACTCGTCTGCCATTTCCTTGTTCCCCATAATAAATTCACCTGTTTCTGTCTTCAAGGGACCTACATTTGTCTTAACTATATTTTTCCTCTTCACATACCTAAAGAAGCTTTATATTCTTGGAGGCTTACCTTGGTACTTCATCTTTTCTCCCCATATTTACCCATCCAATTTCTTAGTTCTATCCATGATGACTCTACATCTTCTGACTGTCACCCCTCGCAAGGAACTGAATTTCATTCCTTACCAACAGAGCCAACCCACCCCCTCTGCCCAGCTGTCTGTCTTTTCGATAGGACATATACCCCTGAATATTCAGTTCCCAGCTCTGATCCTCTTGCAGCCATGTCTCTGTAATTCTCACAACATCATACTCACCAATTTCTAACTGAGCCTCAAGCTCATCCACTTTATTTCTTATACTTTGCGCATTCATATATACATTTTTTTATTCGGTATTCACCTCCCCTTACACTGGTTCCTCTTTCACCTGACCTTACTCTCTTATCCCTTCTTGAACTTTCCGTCCCATTAAATTGGGTGTACTCTCTTCTCCTTTAACTCCATCCTTATACTGCCAATTTGTCAACCCCTCCTCCCCACTATTTAGTTTAAACCCACCTGTGTAGCACTAGCAAACCTGAATGTCGGTCCCCCTTCAAGTCAAGTCAAGAGAGTTTATTGTCATGTGTCCCAGATAGGACAATGACATTCTTGCTTGGTGTAAGGTGTAACCCGTCCCTTTTGTATAGGCCACTCCTACCCCAGAAGAGGTCCCAGTGGTCTATAAATCTAAATCCCTGCACCAGCCCCTCAGCCACCCATTCAGATCCCCTATCTCCCTGTTCCTGCCCTCACTAGACAAGGTCCTGGAAGAAATCCAGAGATAACCACCGGAGAAGTCCTGCTTTTCAGCCTTCTTCCTAACTCTCTAAACTCACGTTGCAGAATCCCCTTCAACTTCTTTCCGACGTCGTTTGTGCCCACATGCACAACTACTTCTGGCTGCTCACCTTCCCGCTCGAGGATGTTCTGAACTTGGTCCGAGACATCTTGAACCCTAGCACCAGGGAGGCAACAGACCATCCTCGAGTTTCACCTGCCGCTACAGAATCTCCTGTCCGTATCTCGGACAATGGAGTCACACACCACTCTGGCGATGTCGGTCTCGCCAGTCGGGCCTCATCACTAGGATTGGAGCCACCGACCTGTCCGCCACTCAGACTGAAAGCGTTGTCTAGCCCGACAGCTCCCAAGAGGGTGTACCTGTTTTCATTAGGTATAGCCACTGGGGCCTCCTGCACTCCATGTTTACTCTTCTTTCTCACAGTCACTCACCTTTGCTCCTTTGGTGTGCTTGGTGTTAGAACTGAAGGTCTTGTCCAGGAAACTCGTTTTCCCGGATGGCCCTGAGGTCATCCAGCTATTAATTCAGGAGCAGCATCTGAACACAATTTCTGCAGGCGTAGTTTCCAGAAGCACCAGCGGCGTCCCTGACTTCCCACTTCCTGCAGGAAACACACTGGACTAAGTTGCCTGCCATTTCTTCAATGGACAAAAAAATCCCAAATTTCAATCAAGTGTAGCCTCCTTGACTCAGCCACCGCGCCGAAGACTCTTGAGCCAAAGACTCACACTTTACTCACCAAGGCGTTTCCCAAAGACTCATACTTTACTCATCAAGGCACTTCACCTCAACAAGGCCACGCCCCCTCAAGCAAGCCCTGCTTTTATTTGCTGTTGAATTAACTGATTAGCTAATTTACAGATTTAGTTACCGGTTTTTAAGTGACCCGCTCTTGAAAACTCACCAAGGCTTTAACTTCTGCAGCCAATCCCCCGCGTTCGCTCCTTCACCTGCCGCTCCTCTGCCGACCTTGAAAGTAAGTTCTTAGAGGTTTGGACAGGATGGATGCAGGAAAAATGTTCCCGATGTTCGGGGGGGGGGGGTTCAGAACCAGGGGTCACAGTTTAAGAATAAGGGGTAGGCCATTTATGACTGAGATGAGGAAAAACCTTTTCATCCAGAGAGTTGTGAATCTGTGGATTTCTCTGCCACAGAAGGCAGTGGAGGCCAATTCACTGGATGTTTTCAAGAGAGAGTTAGATTTAGCTCTTAGGGTTAAGGGAATCAAGGGGTATGTGGAAAAAGCCGGAACGGGTTACTGATTTTGGATGATCAGCCATGATCATATTGAATGGTGGTGCTGGCTTGAAAAATACTCCTGCATCTATTTTCTATGTTCGTATCCCTTAAATGTATTGTCTGTAACACCATTATAGCAGCACAGAGTTGTTGTATTTTTATTTTTGTTTCTCAACCCAATGTTTTTTTATTAAGGATGGTCTTTTGTGGCTCTTTCTCTCTATTTTCCTGGGGTTAACCACCAACACCACTGTTTTCAAGTGCCTTACAGTAGGCCATCTTATCTGCTCAATGACTCACCGTGGTTTGGCTTGCTGGTCATAACATGGATCTTTGCATTGTGTTCTTGATGGATCGGCCCTATCAGGAGACTTTTTTCATTTACAGGATTTTAAAGGCGCAGATCAAGCCATTTATCTTGTCCCTCTTTAATCACCCTTTAGCTGGCCTCTTGAATTACTATGGTCCTTCCGGGTGAAGGTGCGTCCACTCTTGGATTGGATCAGATGTTTATCAAGATTTAAATCCATTAATGATGAAGAACCAATGTTATTTCCCCGCTGGTAAACCTGTGTTTCACAGAGCCTGCTGCTGTTATCTTTCCAGGTAACATAAGTAGTAGGTTTGTGAGATGCTGTCGGAATAGCTGGGGAGTGAGTAATGACACTGCATTTTGTAATTGGTTCACACCGTGCCAGTGTTGGAGGAAATGGGGGGGGTTACCAGGCAAGTAGAATATTGTCTCCTGGATGTTGTAAATTTGGAGTCACACTCATCTAAGCAAGAGGATAGTATCTCCTTGTCTTCCTGACATATGCCTTGTAGATGTTGGAAGGGCTCAAGGAGTCGGGACATGAGGCACTACCACATGGTACCCATTGGCTGTCTGCTTTTGCAGCTACACCACCTTGTGGTTGTTCCAGTTTTGTTTATGGTTGAAGGTGACATCCCAGCGTAGGATGGAAATTGCAGAGCTTTTGGGATAGTAATCTGATTAATGTCAAAGGTAGATGGTTCGACTCTCTTGCAGGGGATGGCCATTGTGTGGTGCGAATTTTACTTGCCACATAATAACTCTTGGCTGAATGCAATTTAGGTGTTCCTGAATGCAGGCGAGGATTGCTCCATTGGTTAATGTAATTGGACAGATAGTACATAGAACACTAGCACACAGGAACAGGCACTTTGGCCCAAAGTGTCCGCGCCAAACATGATGCCAAGTTAAACTAATCCCCTCTGCCTGTATGTTATCCAGATCCTCCCATTCCCAAAGCCTCTTAATTTCTGACTCCACCATTATCCCTGGCAGCACATTCCAGGCACCACCAATCTCTGTGCAACAAAAACTTGGCCTGCATATATGGATAGGAAATGTTTAGAGGGATATGAGCTAAATGCAGGCAAATGGGTCCAGCCCAGAATGTCACCTTGTTCAGCATGAACAAGGTGAGCTGGAGGCTCTGTTTCCATGTTGTAAAGCTCTGTGACTCTATGAATGAAATTGAAAATTCTAAAAACATTGGCAAGGATCCAAAAAAAGGTGGTGAGCAGGGCACTGAAACACCATGTTTGGGACCGATTGATACATGTTAATGTTCTTCATTTGATATTGCTGACCCTTTGTCGACTAACCTTACGTTGCTTTGGTTTATTTGATATGTATGCTAATTTTCCTCCCCTACCCTCGCTTCCCCACATAACTGAGACTCCTGAATATGACTCTGTATTGCAAAAGCTCGCACATAATATCCACTTCCCATCCACTGAAATAATATTGCATTTTTCACAGACTATTTGCTTATCGTAAAATGCATTTGTTTTTAAAGTTGTGGATAGCGTCCTGCGACAGGATCAGCAATTATTTGAAGACAAACAGCTCCCAAAGAAATATCCGCTGAAAGTTTCACAGAATCATATGGATGTAAGTGCCTGCAACCAGATCTGCTGCTTGCTTTATTCTAAGTTCTTATTCACCAGTACATCTGTTAAAATTTCTTATTCTTGCATTTAAATCGCTCCACAGCCTTGGCACTCCCTGCATCTGTAATCTTCCCAGCACTACAAGCCTCCTATAACTTTGTTCCTCCAACTCTGACACCTTGTCTTTACTGCACTTTACCGCACTTTTTCTTGCACTATACATTCCCTTTTATTCCGTATCTGTGCACTGTGGGCGGCTTAATTGTAATCATGTGCAGTTTTTCCGCTGATTACAAGCAACCTCGGTACACGTGACAATAAACTTAATCTAAACTTGTGCATGCTCCTCTGTCCACCCCACCTTTGTCCTCAATCAGCTAGGTTGTGGGGCCTGTAAATCCCTTCTCTGTCCTCTGTATATTTTTCAACACTCTTTAAACCTCTCTCTTTAGTCTGAACTCACTTTAGTCTGTCCATTCTAATAATATTGTACAATCATATGGATTGTCTTGGGGGATTCACCTTTATGTACATTTTTAGGTAAAAGCAAGTTGTTGTGAATACTTAACATCATTTAAAAAAATAAACAAAAATTGCTGCAATATATAGTCGCCATAAAATAAGGAAAGAAAATTGTTATTATCTATTGGGTATTTGAAAAAAATGTGAGAGATTGGGTACTGTCGATGCCAGAACAAGAAGGTTAAGAGGGACAATGGTACATTAGTCTTATGAGGAGAGAATTTCAGTACAGTAGTAAGGACTGTATTATATGTTTGTTATTATATAGGGGCTTGGAGAGATTGCACCTGGGGTGTTCTGTACAAGTTGTGGCCTCCTTACGTAAGAAAGAACATACTTTCTAAAGTAGAGTGAAATACTAATTCACGAGACTGCTTCTAGGAATGGCAGATACAAAGAGAGATTAAAAAAACTGGGGCTGCATTCTTTAGGGTTCAGAAAATGACAGAGGATTCATCTTAAAGCATTTAATGCAATGATGATGTTTCCTCTGCCTGAAAAATCTGGGATTAGAGGGCTCATTATGGGATATATCATGTAGGATTGTAACACGGAGTAATGTTGTCACTTAAAGGCTGAGACCCAATCTTTGTGTTTATTCTACACACAGAACCAGAGATTGCTGAACATTAAAAAAAACCAAGGATTATAGAGAGAAAGGAAAATGAGAGTGAGATAGATTCTCCATTAGAAACATAGAAAATAGGTTGAGGAATAGGCCATTCAGTCCTTCGACCCAGCACCAATATGATGGCTGATCTCCAAAATCAGTACCCCGTTCCTGCTTTCTCCCCATATCCTTTGATTCTGTTAGCCCTAAGAACTATATCTAACTCTCTTGAAAACACACAGTGAATTGGCCTCCACTGCCTTCTGTGGCAGAGAATTCCACAGATTCACAACTCTCTGGGTGAAAAAGTTTTTCCTCATCTCAGTCCATTATTCTTAAACTGTGACCCCTGGTTCTGGACTCCCCCAACAACGGGAACAAAATTCCTGCATTTAGCCTGTCCAATCCCTTAAGAATTTTATATGTTTCTATAAGATCCCCTCTCAATTCTAAATTCCTTCTAAATTCCAAGGAATATAAACCCAATTGATTCATTCTTTCATCATCATGTCACTCCCGCCATCCCGGGAATTATGCTGGTGAACCTACGCTACACTCCCTCAATAGCAAGAATGTCCTTCCACAAATTAGGAGACCAAAACAGCACACAATACTCCAGGTGCGGTCTCATGATATTGAAGAGTGGATGAGCAAACAGGGGAGCCAAAGGGGAACTCCATATTTTGTATGTAAAACACAAAGTGCTGAATTAACTCGGTGGGTCAGCTGCATCTCTGGGGGAAATGGACAGACGATGTTTCGGGTTGGGAATTTTCTTCAGACATTGTTCCCTCTACATATGCTGCCTGACTCGCTGAGTTCCAACAACTCTTTGTGTTTTACTCAAGATTTCCAGCATCTGCAGTTTCTTGTGTCTCTCATTTCATACGCCCTGTTCTTATGTCAAAAGATCCATTCCCAAGGCCCGCCAAGATAGTATTCACTATCAGTTAGATTTATTTGAGCAATATACCTTTTACAGTTTAAAACATTCCTGGGCATCCACCAGCACAATAATACACAGTAATGAACTCCCTTTCACAATAGATTTCACCGGACTCTATCGCTCAATTTACAGTGGCCAATTAACCCACCAACTGGCATGTCTTTGGGATACAGGGAAGTCAGGGCAGAACTTTTCCTCTTCACATTAAACCTAAGTCCTCTGGTATTTGACACCTGGAAATATGATGTTGTGGCAATCAGTGAAACATGGTTGCAGGAGGGCTGTGATTGGAAACTAAATATTCCAGGATTTTGTTGCTTCAGGTGTGATAGAATTGGAGGGACCAGAGGGGGAGGTGTTGCATTGCTTGTCAGAGAAGATATTACAGCAGTGCTTTGGCAGGATAGATTAGAGGGCTCGTCTAGGGAGGCTATTTGGGTGGAACTGAGAAGTGGGAACGGTGTAGCAACACTTTTAGGGGTGTATTATAGACCGCCAAATGGGGAGCGTGAATTGGAAGAGCAAATATGTAAGGAAATAGCAGATATTAGTAGTAAGCACAAGGTAGTGATTGTGGGAGATTTCAATTTTACAAAAATAGACTGGGAAACACATTCTGTAAATGGGCTGGATGGTTTGGAGTTTGTAAAATGTGTGCAGGATAGTTTTTTGCAGCAGTACATAGAGGTATCGACCAGAGAAGGGGCAGTGCTGGACCTCCTGTTAGGAAATGAGGCAGGTCAGGTGACGGAGGTATGCGTTGGTGAGCACTTCGGGACCAGTGATCACAATACCATTAGTTTCAATATAATTATGGAGAGAGAACTGGACCTAGGGTAGAGATTTTTGATTGGAGAAAGGCTAACTTTGAGGGAATGCGTAAGGATTTTAAAGGAGTGAATTGGGACACTTTGTTTCATGGGAAGGATGTAGAAGAGAAATGGAGGACATTTAAAGGGGAAATTGTAAGAGTACAGAATCTTTATGTCCCTGTTAGGTTGAAAGGAAATAGTAAAAAATTGGAAAGAGCCATGGTTTTCAAGGGAAATTGGACACTTGTTTCGAAAAAAGAGAGATATCTACAATAATTATAGGAGGCATGGAGTAAATGAGGTGCTAGAGGAGTATAAAGAATGTAAAAAGAATCTTAAGAAAGAAATTAGGAAGGCTAAAAGAAGATATGAGGTTGCTTTGACAAGAAAGGTGAAAGTAAACCCAAAGGGTTTCTACAGCTATATTAATAGTAAAAGGATAACGAGGGATAAAATTGGACCATTAGAGAACCAGAATGGACAGCTATCTGCAGAGCCAAAAGAGATGGGGGAGATATTGAACAATTTCTTTTCTTCGGTATTCACCAAGGAGAAGGATATTGAACTCGGTGAGTTAAGGGGAAAGAGTAGAGTAGCTATGGAAACTATGAGATTCAAAGAGGAGGAAGTACTGACACTTTTGAAAAATATAAAAGTGGATAAGTCTCCAGGTCCTGACAGGATATTCCCTAGGACATTGAGGGAAGTTAGTGTAGAAATAGCAGGAGCTATGACAGAAATATTTCAAATGTCATTAGAAACGGGAATAGTGCCGGAGGATTGGCGTACTGCGCATGTTGTTCCATTGTTTAAAAAGGGTTCAAAGAATAAACCTAGCAATTATAGACCTATTAGTTTGACGTCAGTGGTGGGCAAATTAATGGAAAGGATACTTAGAGATAATATATATAAGCATTGGATAAACAGGGTCTGATCAGGAACAGTCAACATGGATTTGTGCCTGGAAGGTCATGTTTGACAAAACCTTCTTGAATTTTTTGAAGCGGTAACTAGGGAAATTGATGAGGGTAAAGCAGTGGATGTTGTCTATATGGATTTCAGTAAGGCCTTTGACAAGGTTCCCCATGGAAGGTTGGTTAAGAAGGTTCAATCTTTGGGTGTTAATGGCGGAGTAGCAAGATGGATTCAACAGTGGCTGAATGGGAGATGTCAGAGAGTTATGGTGGATGGCTGTTTGTCAGGTTGGAAGCCGGTGACCAGTGGGTGCCTCAGGGATCTGTGTTGGGTCCACTGTTGTTTGTCATGTACATCAATGATCTGGATGATGGGGTGGAAAATTGGATAAGTAAGTATGCAGATGATACTAAGATAGGTGGTGTTTGTGGATAATGAAGTAGATTTTCAAAGTCTACAGAGAGATTTGGGCCATTTGGAAAAGTGGGCTGAAAGATGGCAGATGGAGTTTAATGCTGATAAGTGTGAAGTGCTACATCTTGCAGGAAAATCAAAATAGGACGTACATGGTAAATGGTAGGGAATTGAGGAATGCTGTGGAACAGAGGGATCTAGGAATAACTGTGCATAGTTCCCTGAAGGTGGAATCGCATGTAGATAGGGTGGTAAAGAAAGCCTTTGGTGTGCTGGCCTTTATAAATCAGAGCATTGAATATAGGAGTAGGGAAGTAATGTTAAAATTGTACAAGGCATTGGTAAGACCAATTCTGGAGTATGGTGTACAATTTTGGTCGCCTAGTTATAGGAAGGATGTCAACAAAATAGAGAGAGTACAGAGGAGATTTACTAGAATGTTGCCAGGGTTCCAGCAACTATGTTACAGAGAAAGGTTGAACAAGTTAGGTCTTTATTCTTTGGAGCGCAGAAGGTTAAGGGGGGACTTGATTGAGGTCTTTAAAATTATGAAAGGGATAGACAGAGTTGACGTGGATACGTTTTTCCCATTGAGGGTAGGGAAGATTCAAACAAGAGGCATGACATGAGAATTAAGGGACAGAGGTTTCGGTGTAACGTGAGGGGGAACTTCTTTACTCAGAGGTTGGTGGCTGTGTGGAATCAGCTTCCAGCAGAAGTGGTGGAGGCAGGATCGATTTTAACATTTAAGAGTAAAGTGGATAGGTATATGGACGTGAAGGGAATGGAGGGGTATGGTCTGAGTGCAGGTAGATGGGACTAGGGGAAAACAAATGGTCGGCACGGACTGGAAGGGCCGAGAGGGCCTGTTTCCGTGCTGTAATTGTTATATGGTTATATGGTTATTTGATTCCCCTACACGAGGCAAGAGACTGTGCATCTACCCCGCCTATTCCTCTCATGATTTTATTCTTGTTCTACGTAGATTAGTAGCCCTTCGAGTGGTCACCTGGGTACTATTTAAATGGCAGAAGGAGACTTGTTGCTATTGGTTCATGTGTCCTGAGATACAGTAAAACGCAATTAAGTTAGGCCATACTGTACATGAGTACAATACAGATACAAACAAATACAACAGATAATTCAAAGCGAAAAATAGCAGAGTGCAGAACATAAATGTCCAGGCATTGTAACATTACGGTTGCAGAGAGAATATCCAATGTCTACGATGAGGCATTTTTTAAGATCGGGACTACATACTACCTTATGAGAGGACTGTGACGGCTGTCATTTGATATTGGAACCAATAGTCGACTAATGATTGAACTAATGACTGTTCAATAGTCTGAAAACAGAGGGGGAGTATCTGTTACTGAGCTGTTCCTGAGTATTCCTATGAAACTTAGCTTTACATAGCCTAGTTCAATTTGCCAAACTATGCAACATATAAAATAATGGTTAAACTGTTGTGCTTCCACAGGTCTTTTTAGACACCTCGGTTGAATTGGACTCCTTGGCATTTGAAAAGCGTCCGGAGTTAAATAACATTTTGTGGGAAGGTATGAGCAAAAGCAAAATCTTGCAAATTACCACAGGCCGTGATGGAAGGCTCTGCATTACTGGTTCTTTCCCTGCCTTAAAGGAATTGAGGAAGGAACTTCATAAAAAAATAGCTGAACTTCAAGGTATTAATTTTCAAGACTCGACATGGAAATCTGGAATAAGTGGCTTTGAAGAAAATCGTGCAAAGTCTCTGTCTAATAATGCAACAGGGGTGACTGAACCCGAGAAGTTTACAGCCCCACCGAGTTACGGAGATGAGGTTGCCTTGAATCCAGGTGTCCTCAAGGATGAATGCACCATCATGCTGGATGCAGATATTTTTACGTACATTGATAAGATTGGTAAAAAACAGTATGAAGGCATACTTAGGGATAATTGTGTAACCGCAAAAACAACAAACTACAATAACATAATATTTCTCCAGCTGTTCGAAACCGGTGAATCGCGGAAGCAATCTCAACTAATAATGGCAAAACAGGAACTGGAACTGTTCATCAACGAAATGCAGAAAAGTTTAGTGATTGAAAAGATTAGACTGGATGGAGATGGACGGATGAACAAGCTGTTGATAATACGTGATAAAATTATGCAACACTTCCCCAAAGTGTTTGTCTGTTTTGCTGATGATTGTGTGACGCTCATAGGCAACCAAGACGATTGCAAAGAGTTCACGAGGAAAGTGGATGAGGCCATGCGTGCAGAATTTGATCCGGCTTCCAGAAAATGCGTAGGTAGTCTGAACCCAACTAAGAACATGCAGCAGTTTGCTCAGAGAACGGGTTCAGACACTGCATATACATTGCCAATGCCCAGGCCTGTTGAGAACAATCTGCAGAGCAATTGTCAGTATATGAAGGGTCAGGTTAACAGTTCAGCTGGAATGGTCCAGCCCTATAGCTGGATTGATTCACGTGGGAAGCAGGGAAGTTCCCATTATGGTGTAGGTTCATTGGATAGGGGGTCGTCATCTTTACAACCTTTACACAGTGTCAGCTTGAGTACCACAGAAGAGAGGCAGTCAAGAATAGATTCAAGGTCTGATAGACCTCCAAACTCAATGCACTACTGAGTAGACAGTCATTTTGGATTGGGTAAACATGTAGGTTAATTTGACGATCGTGGTTGACGCACTTTTTCTAAAATCACATGGAAAAAAAGAACATGCAACTTGTGTGTCCTGGTCACAATTCCAGGAAATATATTGTAAAGTAACCACACTTATATCCAATTTAGCATTAGGCAGCCAAACATTCTGTAACAGAAGCTACGCTGCTTCTAGACAACTGACAATCTTGCATCTGCCATCTCGCGCCAAGGTGAGGAGATGGACCATTAGCAAGCATGGGGTTACTGTGCAAGTTCTCTCAAGTTTTCCACAGTATACTGTATATATTGTGTACCAATGGACTGACTAATTTCTGATTCACGGTGAAATTATAATTCTAAAAGTAAAACATATTTTGCACAAAGTGCTGGAGTAACTCAGCGGGTCATGCAGATCCCTGGAGAACATGGATAGGTGACATTTGCGGGTCGGGACCCTTCTTCAGACCGATTACCCCTTCTTCAGGGATGCTGCATGACTTGCTGAAATACTACAGGACTTTGTGTCTTTTTTTCGTAAAATCATAATCTGCAGTTCCTTGTTTCTACTACAAAGAAAAGTTGCACATATTGTTTTTAGATTCAGTGTTATTTTAAAATATTCACATTATTTTTATTGATTTTCTGATTAATAATTTATTTTTAAGTGTTGAAGTTCCAAAATTGAAGCCAAACCAATAAGAATATGTTATGGTGTAAATTTTCTCGGTGTTTGTGATGGGCCTATATTTTCAGAAAGGAATTACTTATAACTTTCATTAGCTGAAATGTTTTGACCAACTTTATTTGAACTAAATTTCCCTAAAAAGCAAAATTACGTGTTTTCTTTAAATGCAGATGGTCGTTTTAATAGATATCTTTATAATGGTGGCAGTATGGAAAACAAACATCTGTATTTGTTATCTAATGTATCATAAAATATTCCCTAATATTCAGCTTTGTGTGTTGTTTAATTTGGGACAGTTCGGACAAAGTCAATAACAGATAAATCCTTTCTTCCCGTGACCTGCGTGGGTTTTCTCCGGGATCGCCGGATTTATCTCACCATCCAAAGACGTACGTGAATGTAGGATAATTGGCTTAGTATTATTGTAAATTGTCCTTGGTGTGTAGGAAGGATATTTTTAGTGTACGGGGATCGCTGGTCGGCGCGGACCCGGTGAGCGGAAGGTCCTGTATCTCTAAACTAAACTAAAATTAGTGGGGGGGGGGGACGGACGGACGACTGAAAGATATTAGCTCGCAATTTTACTTCGGAGTCACGTGAGTGACTTCGTGAAGACCCCGCCAGCAGGCATGCACGGCATATCGTCGCACGCATCAGCAGCGGCAGCTGGGGGGGAGTGCGCTCTCCCCACCGGCCTCCTTCACAAGACCGGCAGGTAAGTATTACCTTCCTTTACAGCATGGACAAGGGCCGCAGGACGACGCTGTCGGGGAGCTGAGTTGAGCTGCGGCCAGCCGACGGCCTTTGTCCCCGGAGCTGCGCGGAACGCCGGCAGCTTCAACGCAACGGTGGGGGCAGGAATGAGTAAGTCGGGCGCGGAGCTGAGCTGCGGCCAGCCGACGGCCCTTGTCCCCAGAGCTGCGCGGAACGCCGGCAGCTTTAAAGCAACGGTGGGGGCAGGAATGCGGAAGTCGGGCGCTCCCGCTAATACAGGGGCCGACTCACCCGAATGGGTTACCGCTATGGAGCTGCAAGCGACAGGTCCAGACTCCGAGCCCCCGTCCCCCAAGAGAATAAGGGGGGATACAGGTACGTGGCAAGGGGTCTTGTTTTCTTTTACAGGCAACCTCTCCCCGAGCTCCAGTAGACCCGAGGGGCTGGGCCGGGGGGACAGCCGCACGACGGGAGCCCTGCAAAGTGCATTGCGTGCCGCAGCCAGGGATATCTGCCATCGGGTGCAGCCCGGGCATAACACTGCTGCGTCGTGTAGGCCTGCTGGAGCAGATACCGCCGACAACACACCCCGTCAGGCTGCGGTCAAGGGCGGAGGTGGCAGCAGAAGCGGTCGGTCAGCTCAGCACTGCGAGCGGCCGACCATGCGCTCCACGCCAAGTAATGGTGTAAGTGTGGAGGTAAGCTTGCACGGACTCCGGGGAGCCAGGTTCCGGGTGCCGGCGCCGAGTCAACTCACCTGCCTTCTTATCTGCCAGGTGGGCCTGCCAACAGTTTGGGAGAAGACATACTACGGAGAGTCCGTGCGGAGTCGTATGACCCTACTTTGGGCTGTAGGTCACGACGACCTGCCATTGGACATAGACCCTAAGGGGGTGAGGTCCGATGGTGGAAGCCCCAGTGAATTCGCAGGGCCTGGGGAAGTCGGCTTGTCCGCTGCATATAGCAGGACGGTCGCATTGAGCGGTTGGAACTCTTAAATGGTCCAACATCTCCAGCGGGACCGAGAACGAGAAAAACGGCATCACCTAGCCGTGCAAGGACTCCGCTCAGCTCCTCATCGTCTCCAGCCAGATGCATTAATGATTGCCCAGCTGCTGATTTTGACGACACCAGGGAACAGCCATGACCGCTGAACCAGAGCATGAGGAGGATGCTGGATGTGGTGAGTGAAGTTTGCCGTTTCTACCGCAGACAGGTGAACCCTGCACCACGAATTGGCGGGCACCATTGATTGCCTACGTATGCACCAACCTCTGAGTCAGATTCTCAATAAGACCTTGGAGAAAGGTCTCCACGGCATAAACGGCGTTTGCTAACCCTGGTCGGGATAATGTTTCCAGTAAATAGCATGATGCACTGGCACTCCTATGGCAACACCCAGTATGAGATATATTGCCTGCGTAAGTGCTCATATACCCACACTGAACCCCAAATTTCGCGGGGTTGTGCCGACCATTACCGCTCCACCGCCGCATCATTGCTTTGGAAGACCTGTCAAAACAGGTGGAAGGGACTGGACAAAGGAGGCCAAAATCATGGGCATCGTGAAACTCCATCGTCAGACTTCACCCATACACCGGCAACAGCCTAGATACAACCTGTGAACCATGGCTGCCGGATAGGGCACAAAGATCTACATACCCTCCCGCATCTCATAAATAGCAACATCTGTTTAGGGCAAGGCCAACAGCGGCCTGCATGGGAAATGCGGCGCCGGCGTCAACCTCCCAACGTCAACCCGAAGCACCGTATCTTATGGAACCGCCGTTCACTTATGGAGGTAAGAGGGGTCTGGCTCTCTCACGCCTATACCCTCCTTACAATAGGTGGGCGATTGGGCGGGCGGCCTTGACATATGGGGGTATACTGTAACCACAGATGAGTTTTATTTACAAAGAGTTAAAGGGTATATAATTCTGGGAGGTATAGATCCCATACCCACATTCGCCTCGTAGGATTTACTCTATCCGAAAAGAGGTGGAGGCAGGCATGCTGAAATTTAATGGCGAGCAGGAAAAGTGGTAATTGGCATAACCAAGGCATGGACCATATTGAGTTGAGCCTAATATGTTCACCAGCAGTAAAAATAAGAGGAATGTCTGGTTATAAATCGATTTAGCTGAGTTGAACAGATTTGTACAATATACCCATGTCAAATGATGCTTTCGGACAGCTAGGGAGGATGCTTACTCAGGGTACTTTTATGGCATGTATCAGTTGGGAAGAAGCAGGCTATCGTGCCCATCCTGAGCTCACAGGGGACTTCTGGAAGTTGTCTGGAAGGGTGGCAGTGTGCCTAATGGAACCATCACAAGGCTTAGGCTGTTTACCCGTTGGGTATTACGTGTATTGGCTCTTCTCCCGACAACAAGATTATAGTGATGCTGGTTGGATGGGAATGCCATATAATGGGGCGCAAGCCCTTCCAATTGGCAATTCGAAGGAGGGTGGCGCACCAAGGCTCACTGCTTGAGAAGATGGGTTGTAATCCATGCCAGACAAATCAAAACTGCACCCCTACAGGTTTATGGTTTTGGTTTCACCTTAGACCTAATTTAATGAAGTTTATCATCACCACTATAAAGCTTCTGCTGTATATCAGAAGAGTGCCACAATCTTGCTTGCGCCAGGGTAATCGACCATTGTGGCAAACCAGCAAAAGTTATTGGTCTTGGTAAGCTCTAAATTGGTAACTACATTTCCCAGCTGCACTTCGGGACCGCTGCACCACGAAATTCACAAAGGTCACAAATCACAGCATTAAAAAACAAATCAGGCTGCTTAGATCGGGGCCACTTTGGTTACCACCGGAAGCTAGAAACAAGCTATATTGGCGGGTAGATAATATTAATGAATGTCATTGACCTATTATATGGGCAACCCTAAGTTGTCTAATGGAACTGAGCATGTGCACCAGGCTGTGGAGCAACAGGACGATGTCCCAGTTGTGTGGAAGATGGAACTCTCATGGTCTACATTTCCTGGAGTCACATGGGATAACCTATATAAAATGTCTGGGGGTATTCAATGGGCTGCGGGCTTCTGTGACTAAATTCTAAGGGATATTACATGTCCGATTCGTTCGTATAGATAATGATACAATAATGGTTTACATCATCATATGCGGTTGTATTAGTTCGTAAAGGTTTTGGTAATGAATTGGCTAATACAATTTGCACTGGTGCATTGAAAGAAATTTGGATTACTGCGACCTATTGCCTGGGAAGCTTAATCAGTGGCGGGACAGCAGCACGTGTCTTCAATGTACAACATTGAGTGGCTGTTGAACCCCAGATTTGGAGATATATAGCTCAAATTGGGACCACCAGATATTGACCTATTTGCGTCCCAGGCTGAACCATCGAATACCAACGTAGGTGTTTGTGGAACCAGACCCTGGGGTAATAGCTGTGGAGGCTTTGTATCAATTGGGGGGAAATGGGTTGCTACGCGTTTCCCCCATGCTGCCTCACCAGTCGGGTTTTGCTGTAAATATAAACTGACTCTGCAACGTGACATAGTGATCATTCCCGACTGGCCTAACAACCATGGTACCGGATGTTGTAGAAATGTACAACAACCAAGATGCGATTTGGAAACATCCCAAATGAATCTCACTTCCATTACAGGGGGGTCAGTCATCCTGCCATGGTCATTAAATCTTGTTATGCTTTTCATGGTTCCTGTAAAGACCGCTCAACCGCAGGCATCTCGTCACAGAGCATTGAACCTTATTGCAGCAATCGTGTCGGAATCCACCCGACATACAGATATCTCAATCAAACAAAAGTGGGAGGTTCTGTGCGAACAACAGAGTACTCCACTCGGGCAACAATATGATGTGTTGGAGTTAGCTAGCAGCCTCCATTTGATGTCAGGCCTCAGCGACAGTGCCATCAACAGCGACAGAGTATGGCTGTTATTCATACCTGGATATAAGTAATCATGCACCCACCGACCTGGTGTCTAAAACTGATGAGGGGAGTAATCAATACCAATCCCTCCACGACCCAGATTACAGTAACGTGGGATGTGGGGATCATTGACGCCTACTGAGAGCCGGGCTCCAATAGATGAGTCTACGTTTTGAAACAGCTCACACCTTAAGGTGGGATGATGTCCCTCATGGCACTGGCTACAGCCCAACGAGTCCAGATGTTACCAAAAACTGCGACCCCCCCCCCCTGGACACAAGGTGGCCAACCCAGGTCAAAGAAATTCATTGTAAAGATTATAAAACAGGAGTTGCTATCTAACGTTTTTTTAAGTCTTATTCACCAGGGCTGGCAGCCCGCCCCGCGAGATGCCATGGAGTGCCATGGACCACATTTTCCGCCACAGCAGGGCTGGGCCAGTGGGGGAAAAACTTTCAACGGTTCTATCACAAGTCTCTGGCCGTCCGGCGACATCGCAGAAGCTATCCTGGTACCCCGCTAGTAAATGTCTGCCCCCGAATTAGGGGTTGTTGTTTAGTTGATTAATAAATTGTGTTGAGTTTTCAGCCGCTTGTCAACAGAACTCCATTAACAGTCCTTACTCCATCAGAATGGCGGCAGTGTATAAGCATGGACGTTGTTCAGGGCGTGAAATCACATAGCTTAGAAATCTTCACGAAGTCCTCCCTGACGTCCGAGTAAAATAGTAAGATTAAACGAGAACTTACCATTATTTTTTTTATTTTTTTACGGAGGGTGTCGCGGTGTGGGATTTCGTGGTCCACGCTCCCACCTCATATCATAGGTCAACCAGGTAGTTCTACGGTTCATCTTACTATTTTCAGTTCATGGTTTGGTTCTGTGATTCCACACCGCTGCTTTGAAGGGGATGCCGTGCATGCCTGCGGCGGGGTTCTTCACGAAATCCCTCACCGCGACTCCTCGTAAAATACAGATCAAACTTCAAACTTGGTAAGTTCTCGTTTAATCTTACTAATTTGGCTTCGAAAGTCAGCTATGGGAATGGATCTACCGGCTGTAGCCGGGCCGGAGTTCCAGAGCCCTGGCCGCAGGGGGCAACTTCAACTCGGCGATCGGCATAGAAGTCTCAATGAGGTTGAGATTTGCTGCCTCATCTCGATCTAGGCACCACATTTTTGGAGAAGGACTTCTAGGAGTGATTTCAAGTGCGCTCTCGTAATTTTCCCCGGATTTGAGGGGGTGCCGGACCACCGGTTGTCGGAAAACCTTTCCCCCCAACTATTTCACTTTGTACTTTCAGGGTGTATAAGTACTGTGGAACAATTAGTGTTCAACTCTGCCATCATGCAAGCAGATCCTTAGAAATAACGACTAGATCAAACCAATTCATCTCCTTTAGTGCCATTAATGTAGTATAATTGGTTTGCTCATTCAAATAAAGTTATTTTTATTTGTACCTTTGTACATTTGTTTGCAGATGAACTATTGCCACTACAGCTGCTGTCATCTTATAGCACTCGACACTCTATAGCTTTTAGTATTTAAGAGCCCTTTAGCACTAGCTCCAAAATTAAATGTTTCACCTTGTACAGCTCCCGCCCCCTTCCCAATCTCAACACACACTTTTTTTGGTTGAAAGTATTTATATGGCTTTAGTTATGCAATTGTCATTCCTCCTAGCTCCATTTACTGAACTATAAATAAGTTATAGGTTTGATTGCTTTTTAAGTGTTCATGTGCTTGTATCTCATAGGATCTGATAATTAAATCAGGGTCGCAGTTGCCTTTGCAAAACAAAAATCTATTGAGGTACACTTCTACATTATAGAACAAGAACTATACAGCACAGGAACATGCCCTTTGACCTATATTGTCCATGCCAAAGTTAAAACTAATCTCCACTGCCTGCATGTGATCCACATCCCTCCATTCTCTGCCTATCCATGTGCTTATGTAAAAGCATTGAAAATAAAAACATTCAAACTCCGCACAGAAAGCACCAGGGGTTGGGATCGAACCAGGGTATCTGGGGTTGTGAAGCTGCTCCACAAATAAATGATTACAATTACAGATGTTAAGGGCCATAATTCATCTCGCATAGATCTGAACTCTTAACTTCCCAAATGAGCTGATGTATGAGATGCCAAAGTGTCTTAATAATTAAACTTATTAATACAATAATAAGAACACATAGCAGTCATTTCATGGATCACTTGGTATTGACGTAGACACTGAATTTGGATGAAGTAGTTGCCATCACAATTGATCTGGCAAAGTCCTCAAACGTGGGGAATTCACTGGAAAGGGACCGTAGCAGGGATGACGGTGGAACAGCAATGGCAGGAATTTGTGGGAATAAGTTGACGATGCAGGATCTTTTCATTCCAAAGAGGAAGAAATATTCTAGGGGGAGAAAGAGGCGACCGTGGCTGACAAGGGAAGGTAAAGACAGTATAAACCTAAAGGAGAAGGCATATAACATTTACAAACAAGAGCGGAAAGCCAGAGGATTGGGAAGCTTTTAAAGAACAACAAAAGGTAACTGGAAAGGCAATACGAGGAGACAGGATTAAATACGAGAAGGTAAGCCAGCCAATACTATAAAAGGGGATAGCAAGAGTTTCTTCAGTTATATAAAGAGCAAGAAAGAGGCAAGAGAAGATGTTGGACCGCTGGAGAATGATGCAGGAGAAGTGATAATGGGGAATAAAGAAGTGGCAGTGGAGCTGAATAACTATTTTGCATCAAAAATCGTCACAGTGGAAGACATCAGCAATGTGCCTGACATTCAAGAGAGTCAGGGGGTGGAAGTTAATGGAGTGGTTATTACTAGGGAGAAGATGCTTGGGAAGCTGAAAGGGCTGAAGGTGGATAAATGACCTGTAATGGACTGCACACTCGGGTTCTGATAGAGGTGTTTTTAGAGATTTTGGAGGCACTGATAGTGATATTTCAAGAATCACAAGAGTCAGGAGTGGTCCCAGATGATTGGAAAATTGCCAATATTACCCTGCTGCACAACATAGAAACATAGAAAATAGGTGCAGGAGTAGGCCATTCGGCCCTTCGAGCCTGCACCGCCATTCAATGTGATCATGGCTGATCATCCAACTCAGTAATCTGTACCTGCCTTCTCTCCATACCCCATGATCCCTATAGCCACGAGGGCCACATCTAACTCCCTCTTAAATATAGCCAATGAACTACCTTCTGTGGCAGAGAATTCCAGAGATTCACCACTCTCACCACAAGAAGGGAGCAAGGCAGAATAATGGAAATTATAGGCCGTTAGTCTGACTTCAGTGGTTGGAGTATTTTAGAGTCTACTAGACCAAGGGGGACCCATTGGGTCCCGTCCCCTCAACGTGAGGGGGGGGGGGGGTGCTGTGGTGCTACTAACACACAGTAACCACCCACACACAGACACTACCCCCCCCCCCCCAACACACACACTAACCAGCCCCTTGATATTATAATTAATATTATTCATTAGCTCCTTTTACCCCATCCATTGCCCTATCCACTCACTCATAGCTCCCAACTCGGATGGCGCGGCTACAGATGGAGAGGGGGGCAGGTGCAGAGGGAATGGGCAGAGGAAGAGGATGGCAGTGGGCAGAGGGAGGGCAAAGGGAGTGGGGGCAGAGAGGGAGGGGGGTAGAATTTGAGGGGTGCGGGGGCGTTGTGTCATGGGAGGGCTGGTTCCCGAATGCAATACTCCCTCACTCCAGCTCCGGGCTCCAGCTCCGGCCTCCAGCTCCGGGCTTCAGCTCCAGGTGCCAGAGCAAAGCTGGGTGGGGGAGGGGGGGGGGAGAGAATGTTCAGCTATGATCTTTGGTCTCTCTTTTGAATAACGGGCGGGCAGCGAGCGCTAGCGGGCGGCCGGGCAACGTCACTCGCAGCACGTGAACACAGCGTGCAGCCATTGTGACGTCATCAGCCAAAGCCGCTCGATTTTATTTTCTAAGTTCTTTCATATTTTTGAACATTTTGATTAATTACTTGAGAAATAATGCATGACATTTTCAGATAAGGCGATTTTTGACTTCACGGCATAAATCTCTATCAGAATATGTAAAAACATCACTGTTAGCACGTCGTTTTTTCGAGAAGATGTGAATGTTTACTTAGACTTTCAGAAAACATTTGATAAAGTGCCACACGTTAGGCTGCTAAGGAAGATGAGAGCCCATGATTTCAACAGGCAGATACTAGCATGGATAGCAGGTTGGCTGGATGGCAGAAGACAAAGAGTGGCAATAAAGCAAGCTTTTCTGATTGGTTGTCAGTGACTAGTGGAGTTCCGCAAGGGTCAGTGCTGGGGCCTCTACTCATAACGTTGTATATTAATGATTTGGATGATGGGGATTGAAGGCTTTGTGGCCAAGTTTGTGGATGATACGACAATAGATGGAGGGTCAGGTCGTGTAGAGAAAGCAGTGATTCTGCAGAAGGACTTGGACAGATCGCGAGAGTGGGCAGAGAAGTGGCAGATGGAATATAGTGTAACAAAGTATGGAGACATGCATTTTGGTGGTAGGAATAAAGGCATAGACTATTTTCTAGGGGGGTGAGAATCCAGAAATAGGAGGTGCAAAGGGACTTGGGAGTGTTGGTGCAGGATTTCAAAAAAGTTATTCTGCAAGTTGAATCAGTAGTAAGAAAGCAAACTCAATTACACCTAAGGGGCGCTGCACGATGGCAGCCTCGCCAACAATCTGTCTGTCTTTTTGTCTTTTTTTGGGGTTTTTTTGTGAGTTTTAAAAGTTTGTGTTAATGTTCTCTGGTTTGTTTTATGTGGGGGATGGGGGTGGGGGTTCAGAGGAAATCTTTTTTCAATCTCTTACCTTGCCGGAGATGCGACTGTTGAGGTAACATCGTGGAGCTGGAGGCCTTGCTCGGGACTGACTTTGAGCCCCACCGCGGGGCGTGGACTCACCATCTAAGCCGATTCCTTGCCTGGGATTGATGCTCCAACCGCGCCCTGCAGAATTTAACATCAGGAGGTCGCAGTCTCGGGTTGAGACCAACGTCGGGAAGCTCCAAAAGCCACACGATGTTTGACTAGCCCCGACCCGGGGTAGATTGCCCGGCACGGGGGAGCTGAGTTTCCACCCCCCTCCCCCCCGATGCAGGAGATTGATCGCCCCGATGAGGAGGCCCACCGTTGGCTACGGAAGTAAGATCGTCCTATCAACGGAAGGTTAGAGGCCCCCGACCGCTAGAGGACAAAGAAGGGAGAGATTGAACTTTATTTCGCCTTCCATCACAGTGAGGAATGCGGAGGAGTCACTATTATGGATGTTCATGTTAAAATGTATTTTGTGTGTTCTGTTTGCTTTTCATTGTTATGACTGTATGGCAAATGAAATTCCTCATATGTTACAAAAAAAAACAAAGTGTTGATATACCTGCTTCATTTCTCACCACACCCATCCCCCAGTCCCTAAATCGGTTTAATTCCAAAGTTGTGTTGCACCATACTATCTTTGTAATGAATCAATGAAAGGAGCCCATATCTGAAAATTGCTCTGATTTTCCTGCTAAGACAAGTCTCATATCTTCAAGATGTAGCGTCTGAGACACGTTTGTAAAACACATTTTAAGAGTTGGGGGAGATGTATTTATTCCAAAATTTAAGTATACGTTTTTTCGTCATTATTAGGCCATAATTAAGGAAATTAAAATATTGATAGCTCAGGGCAGGCTCCTGCTGTTCCAAAAAGAATCAGTTCTATATGGGGGTCCAGTTTTGTTTTTTAATAATTTTGAGAAAATTTCTATGATTTCTTTGCAAAAGTTATGGAGTTCTATGCAAGAGGCAAAGGAGTGTGTAATAGTTGCTTCTTGAGAGAGACATTTGTCGCAAACAGGAGATACATTTGAAAAAAATCTTTTCAGTTTAGTTTTTGCGTAGTAGTCTGTGGAGTATTTTGAATTGGATTAAAATGTGTCTAACATTAATCGAACAATTTTATTTATATATATATATATATATATATATATATATATATATATATATATATATATATATATATTATAATATAAATGAGAGATATTTTTTCCCATATGTCTTTGGAGATTTTACGGCCTAATTCATCTTCCCATTCTCTTCTAATTACGTCTGACGATGGGATTTCTATGTTTAGAAGGATATTGTACAAGTACGATATTAGATTGTTTGCGTCAGAGTTTCTATTGATACCTTTGTCTAATATATCTGGCAGCAGAGTTTGATAATCGTGGGTATATGTTTTCAAAGAATCTCGAATTTGAAGATATCTAAAATAGTGATTACCTTACAGATTGTATTTCAACTGTAATTTCTGGAATGATAGGAGGTTTCCCATCGCGTACAAATCTCCAACCTTTTTAATTCCTAATCTTTCCCAATAAATAAACGTTTTATCTATAATAGATGGCTTGAATGACGGGTTATTAGCTATTGGTGAAAGAAGAGATAGATTTCTTAGTATAAAAGTAGATTTTACTTGTCTCCAAATTTGTAAAGTGCTGTGAATAATCGGATTTTTCTTATATATTGTGTTCTTCAACTTTATTGGGGAGATAAGGATTGTGCCTATATTAAAAGGCGAGCAATCCTCTCCCTCCATTACTAACCAGTCTACATGTTGGCATGAATTATCCAACCAGTAAATTACATTTTTAATATTCGGTGCCCAATAGTAGTATAAGAAATTGGGGAGTGCCAATCCACCCATTTCTTTGGGTTTACATAGATGACGTTTATGAATTCTACGTGATTTTAAGATCTCAAATTTTAAGATCTCAAATAAAGTTTGTAATCCAAAATTAAAAAAATTAAAAGATTTAAAAAAAAATTATTGGTATTGATTGAAATAAGTAGAGAATTTGTGGGAGGAAAATCATTTTTATGGCATTTATTCTGCCTATTAGAGACATCGGAATTGTTTTCCAGAATTGAATAAGAGTGTTTAATTTAGTAACTAAAGGTGGAAAGTTTGCATTGAATAAAGAGTTATATTTTCTGGTTATTTGGATACCCAGATATTTGAATTTTTCTGTAGCAATTCTAAAAGGGAATTTTAAGATTTGTGTCGGCTCTTGCGGTTTTATTGCCATAATTTCACTTTTGTGCCAGTTTATTCTATATCCTGAGAAGGAACCGAATTCCTCTATAAGATTTAATATATTTGGAATACTAACTTGAGAATTGGTGATGTATAATAGTACATCATCTGCATATAATGATATTTTATTATTGGAATGTTTAGTATTATAGCTGTGAATGTTCTTATACTTTCCGCTAAGGGTTCAATCGCAAGGGCTAATAACTGGGGTGATAATGCACAACCCTGTCTATTGCCCCTGGATAGTTGAAATTTCTGAGAAAGTATGTGGTTGGTCAGTATTCTGGCAACGGCCTATCATATAGTAATTTTATCCATGAAATAAAATTCTCTCCCATCTGAAATGTCTGCAGAACTGTGAAAAGGCATTTCCATTCTACTTGGTCAAATGCTTTTTCTGCATCTAATGAAATAATTGATAAGTCTTCAATTTTGTGTGAGTACATTATATTAAAAAGATGTCCAAATCATTAAATTAATGTCTCTTGGGTATGAACCCCGTTTGATCTGAATGTATTAATTTATTAACGTATTTGCTTAATCTTCTTCCCAAATTTTCGCTAATATTTTCTGATCTGTATTTAGCAGGGCAATTGCTCTATATTAACTAGGGTCTTCTAGATCTTTATCTTTTTTGGGTATAAATGTGATAATTGATTCAGCTTGTGTTTGTGGTAATGTCTGTTCTTTAAATGCATATGTAAAAACTTGTGTAAACGTGGTGAAATTACCTCGTGAAATATTTTATAAAATTTATTACGGAATCCGTCTGGTCCCGGTGTTTTACCATTCTTCAGTGAATTTATTGTCTCTTCTATTTCTTTGATTGAAACCTGTGCTCCTAATTCCTCTTGTTCCAGCAGGTTAAGTGTTGGGAGATTACTGTTGTCCAGAAAGTTTGTAATTTTACTGCTTTCTGCTGATGTTTTAGATGTATATAAATTTTGATAAAATTGGGCAAATCTTTCGATAATGTCTTTGGGCAGCATTAACAATTTGCCTTTGTCTGATTTAATTTTTAGAATAGTCTGATCCTTTTCAACTTTTTTCAGCTGACATGCCAAAAGTTTGTGTGGCTTGTTGCCAAATTCGAAATTTTCCTGTTTTGTAATTTGAAATAATCTAATAACTCTTGCAGATAATATTTGGTTTAGTTTAAATTTCAATATTGCTATCTTGTTGTGTTTATCTATAGTTGGATCTATCGCATTTTCTAAATCAAGTTGTGTAATCTGTTCTTCTAGTTGCAATTGTTCCGTCCTAGTCTTTTTATTTTGAAAAGCTTGGTATGAAATAATAGAACCTCTAATAAACGCCTTAAAAGATTCCCATAATAGGGAGGGTGAGATATCTGGGGTATCATTAGTCTCAAAGAAAAGTTCCATCTGTTGTTTTAAATATTTACAACCATCCTCAAATATTTAGTATTTGAGGATTAAACCTCCAAAATGATTTTTTATTGAACATTCCTTCTAGTTTTAGGGAAAAGGTAAGCGGAGAATGATCAGAGATGACTATTATGGTATTTAGGGTTAGTTGTAAAGGGGATTAATTTTGTGTCCACTAGGAAATAGTCAATATGTGTATAGGTTGTATGTACTGATGAATAAAAGGAGTATTCTCTTCCGGCAGGGTTTGCAATCCTCCATACATCTGTTATATTTGTATTTTTTATGTATGTATTTAAAAGTTCACTGGATTTTGATTTTATATTAAGTCTCTTTTGAGGGGAAGATTTATCAAGGTATTGATCCAGAACGCAATTGAAATCTCCCCCGATTATCACGTTTTGGTGATTGGACTCAGAAATTATATTCAGGATTTTATTAAAGAATTGCGGGTTATCAAAATTAGGAGCATAAATATTTACCATGGTGAGTGGGGTAGAGTGTATCTCTCCAGAGACTATAACATACCTCCCCTCTTTGTTTACGATGGTATTTTTATGTTTAAATGGTATGCCTTTACGAATTATAATTGCGGTACCCCTGGATTTAGAGATATAGGAGTGATATGTTTGACCGATCCAATTTGCCTTCAGCCTGGTCTGAGTTTGAAATTTCAGGTGTGTTTCCTGTAGAAATATTATATCGGCATTGAGTGATTTTAATTGGGCAAGAATCTTACCCCTTTTAATTGGCTCATTAGCGGCCCTTATATTCCAGCTACAAAATGTAATTCCTCCAATTTTCTTTTGAGGGTCGTCTTGCATTGTAAGTTACATTGGTTCATTTATTTCAGATGATGCAACACAATACCTCAACCTTCTGGGTGTTGGGTGGGGTGCTCCCAGTTGCTGAACTCTGTAGGTATATCCCTTGAAAATGTGCCCTAAAAATAAAAATCAAAAAAAGTGCTAAATAACATAAATGATATGAAAAGACAGTATTTAAAAATACTGTGTGAAAAAGGGGTTAACTAAGAATTCAGTCTTGGATCCAGGTCTTGGCTGCCTGCCAGGTTTCAGCTTTACAGAAGAATGAATCATCATTCAGTTATGATATTACATATGTTAAAATAAATGTTAGTCCAATTATTTATGTTAGTATATTATTGATTATATTGTTTATTAGCAGATTATTAGTAAATTATTACATTGTGCTCCGTTTGATTTGTTTTCTATACTACATAATTCCATTTTATTAAATCTTTCTTTCAAAAACGTCGCGGTCTTGAAGTTGTTTACGTACATTCCAAACCTGATGAGGAGTCTGGACATTAGCAGAGACTTTAAGACTTTGCCTTCCATCACAGTGAGGAGGTGTTTGGTGAACTCACTGTGGTGGATGTTAAATTTGTGTTTACTGAGTGTTTCTGTCATTTTTTAAATTATATGTATGACTGCAGGGGAACGAAATTTCGTTCAGACCGAAAGGTCTGAATAACAAATAAATTCAATTCAATTCAATTCAAAAAACACTAAAAGGTGGAAGAATTTAGGTAACCTTCCATAGGTGTAAATTACATTTAGCTCCATTCCCTATGAACAAGTATTATGGAAGAAAAAGAACAGGCCTGAACAGGATAATATATTCAAAGAGAAAACAATCAAGCATGTACAGGTAGTTCATCTAATAGCTTAAACTAAATACATATTTACTATTTAATTGCTGTATTTAACTTAAAAGACAAACCCCGATGTTTTGGTTTGTTAATAAACATCATATTTAGAAAAGAATCATCTGGCTGGAAGGGGTTAACTAAGAATTCAGTCTTGGATCCAGGTCTTGGCTGCCTGCCAGGTTTCAGCTTTACAGAAGAATGAATCATTATTCAGTTATAATATTACATATTAGGTTAAAATGAATGAGTTAGTCCAATAATTTATGAGTTAGTCCAATTATTTATGAGTTAGTATATTATTGATTATATCGTTTATTATTAGATTATTAGTAAATTATTACGTTCTGCTCCATTTGATTTGTTTTCTATACTACATAATTCCATTTTATTAAATCTTTCTTTCAAAAACATCGCGGCCTTGAAGTTGTTTACGTACATTCCAAACCTGATAAGGAGTCTAGACATTAGCACATGCAAATTAGTCGGCCATCTTATCTGCAACATGTATACTTCTTTATATGTAAAGAGGCATATTCTCTCAGTTTACCCCTTATAAATATATATAAAAGGTATACATCAGCAAAGCCATGGAATTTTACTTATCCTTTAATGTCCTTTTTTAAGTCTTGCGCGTATTTGAATGCTTCTTCTGGATCAATAAAGAAATGCTCCAAGTCATTATATGTGACCCTCAGTTTGGCAGGATATATTATTCCATATCTCAGGTGTGGAATTCCTTTAAGAATTAGCCGGGTCTTTGTGAAAAGGGCACGTTTCTTCGCCACTTAACCATATAACTATATAACAATTACAGCACGGAAAAAGGCCCTCTCGGCCCTTCCAGTCCGTGCCGACCATTTGTTTTCCCCTAGTCCCATCTACCTGCACTCAGACCATACCCCTCCATTCCCTTCACGTCCATATACCTATCCACTTTACTCTTAAATGTTAAAATCGATCCTGCCTCCACCACTTCTGCTGGAAGCTCATTCCACACAGCCACCACCCTCTGAGTAAAGAAGTTCCCCCTCACGTTACCCCGAAACCTCTGTCCCTTAATTCTCATGTCATGCCCTCTTGTTTGAATCTTCCCTACCCTCAATGGGAAAAACGTATCCACGTCAACTCTGTCTATCCCTTTCATCATTTTAAAGACCTCAATCAAGTCCCCCCTTAACCTTCTGCGCTCCAAAGAATAAAGACCTAACTTGTTCAACCTTTCTCTGTAACATAGTTGCTGGAACCCTGGCAACATTCTAGTAAATCTCCTCTGTACTCTCGCTATTTTGTTGACATCCTTCCTATAACTAGGCGACCAAAATTGTACACCATACTCCAGAATTGGTCTTACCAATGCCTTGTACAATTTTAACATTACTTCCCTACTCCTATATTCAATGCTCTGATTTATAAAGGCCAGCACACCAAAGGCTTTCTTTACCACCCCTATCTACATGCGATTCCACCTTCAGGGAACTATGCACAGTTATTCCTAGATCCCTCTGTTCCACAGCATTCCTCAATTCCCTACCATTTACCATGTACGTCCTATTTTGATTTGTCCTGCCAAGATGTAGCACTTCACACTTATCAGCATTAAACTCCATCTGCCATCTTTCAGCCCACTTTTCCAAATGGCCCAAATCTCTCTGTAGACTTTGAAAATCTACTTCATTACCCACAACACCACCTACCTTAGTATCTTCTGCATACTTACTTATCCAATTTTCCACCCCATCATCCAGATCATTGATGTACATGACAAACAACAGTGGACCCAACACAGATCCCTGAGGCACCCCACTGGTCACCGGCTTGCAACCTGACAAACAGCCATCCACCATTACTCTCTGACATCTCCCATTCAGCCACTGTTGAATCCATCTTGCTACTCCGCCATTAACACCCAAAGATTGAACCTTCTTAACCAACCTTCCATGGGGAACCTTGTCAAAGGCCTTACTGAAATCCATATAGACAACATCCACTGCTTTACCCTCATCAATTTCCCTAGTTACCGCTTCAAAAAATTCAAGAAGGTTTGTCAAACATGACCTTCCAGGCACAAATCCATGTTGACTGTTCCTGATCAGACCCTGTTTATCCAGATGCTTATATATATTATCTCTAAGTATCCTTTCCATTAATTTGCCCACCACCGACGTCAAACTAATAGGTCTATAATTGCTAGGGAATATCCTGTCAGGACCTGGAGACTTATCCACTTTTATATTTTTCAAAAGTGTCAGTAGTTCCTCCTCTTTGAATCTCATAGTTTCCATAGCTACTCTACTTTTTCCCCTTAACTCACAGAGTTCAATATCCTTCTCCTTGGTGAATACCGAAGAAAAGAAATTGTTCAATATCTCCCCCATCTCTTTTGGCTCTGCAGATAGCTGTCCATTCTGGTTCTCTAATGGTCCAATTTTATCCCTCGTTATCCTTTTGCTATTAATATAGCTGTAGAAACCCTTTGGGTTTACTTTCACCTTTCTTGCCAAAGCAACCTCATATTCTTCTTTTAGCCTTCCTAATTTCTTTCTTACGATTCTTTTTACATTCTTTATACTCCTCTTGCACCTCATTTACTCCATGCCTCCTATAATTATTGTAGATATCTCTCTTTTTTTCGAAACAAGTGTCCAATTTCCCTTGAAAACCATGGCTCTTTCCAATTTTTACTATTTACTTTCAACCTAACAGGGACATAAAGATTCTGCACTCTTACAATTTTCCCCTTTAAATGTCCTCCATTTCTCTTCTACATCCTTCCCATGAAACAAAGTGTCCCAATTCACTCCTTTAAAATCCTTACGCATTCCCTCAAAGTTAGCCTTTCTCCAATCAAAAATCTCCACCCTAGGTCCAGTTCTGACTCTCTCCATAATTATATTGAAACTAATGGTATTGTGATCACTGGTCCCGAAGTGCTCACCAACGCATACCTCCGTCACCTGACCTGCCTCATTTCCTAACAGGAGGTCCAGCACTGCCCCTTCTCTGGTCGATACCTCTATGTACTGCTGCAAAAAACTATCCTGCACACATTTTACAAACTCCAAACCATCCAGTCCATTTACAGAATGTGTTTCCCAGTCTAATTTTTGGAAAATTGAAATCTCCCACAATCACTACCATGTGCTTACTACTAATTATCTGCTATCTCCTTACATATTTGCTCTTCCAATTCACGCTCCCCATTTGGCGGTCTATAATACACCCCTAAAAGTGTTGCTACACCGTTCCCACTTCTCAGTTCCACCCAAATAGCCTCCCTAGACGAGCCCTCTAATCTATCCTGCCAAAGCACTGCTGTAATATCTTCTCTGACAAGCAATGCAACACCTCCCCCTCTGGTCCCTCCAATTCTATCACACATGAAGCACCGAAATCCTGGAATATTTTAGTTTCCAATCACAGCCTTCCTGCAACCATGTTTCACTGATTGCCACAACATCATATTTCCAGGTGTCAATCCAGGCTCTAAGTTCGTCCACCTTACTTACAATGCTCCTAGCATTAAAATATACACATTTCAGAAACCCACCATCCCTTATTCTCTGTCTATTATCTTTTTCATCTTTCTCGCCTACATTTTGGATCCGAGTGCTTCCCTTCTCTGCCTCTTGCCCCACACCCTGACCCCTAGCCCCCTCTACCCGCGTCCCTCCCCCCAGCCTTTCTAGTTTAAAGTCTCCCCAGTAGCCTTTGCAAATCTCCCTGCCAGGATATTGGTCCCCCTCTGCAGGATAGTCTCTGAAGAATCTTACACTTTCTCCTTCGAACATCAAATGTTTTCCAAATGGTATTTTCTTCATATTGTCTTCAAGAACTGCTATGTCATGAAGTTTCAGGATAATCTGTCTTGGTGGAGCTCCGACCTTTGAGTGTGCTCTCTGAACTCTGTGTGCAACATCTACTTTCGGTCTTTCAGACAGCTTGAATACTTGTTGAAGTATGTTGGCAGTAAAAACCCGAGGGTCTATTCCAGTTTCCTTCCTTTCTTTCACTCCAACAATCCTTAAATGTTGCCGTCTGGACCGAGCCTCGAGATCGATACATTTATCTGTCATTCTCGCCAGTCGCCCAGAAACTCGGTCTAGATCTTCTTTCATTCTTCTCATCGTTTCAGGCATATCCAAAGTCATAGTTTCAAGTTCTTTAATAGCTTTGTTTTGTTCTGCAGAAGTAATGAGAACGGGGTCCAGCGTTTTATTACAATCTTCTTCAACCCATTGAATTTCTTCCCTTAAATCGGTATCTACTTCTTCAATACGGTCCCGTAGAATACCCATTCCATCGACAATCTCCTTATTCCCGGCATCCATTCTTGTTTCTAACTTTCCCAGCTGAGTAGATAGCAGGGCAATCTAAGTCCTTAGGCAACATCTCACCAAAGTCCTTTGTCGCAGCTTCTCTTAAAGATTGTTCTTGTTCTTGTTTTTTTGCCTCCATATCAGCAATAAATCCTTGTCCTTCAGTTTCCTCTTCAGATCCTTCCGGTGTTGTTTGAAGTGTTTTCTCCAACTCTTGTGACCCGCAGACTGGTTAGAGGTCTTGTCGGGGGCTTTTTTTGGTAAATTCCGATTTGGCATTTAAAAGTGCCGGTATCCCCTGTTAGTTTGTGGCGATTTCTGATGACGTCACTTACGCAACGTCAGGTATACCCGGTGAGTGTTTTTGAATTCGTCCGTTTTTCTTTTGCAGGCTTTTTAGCGCTTTTAGCGCATTTTCGGGAGCGGAGCTAAATGGAGCGCCTCTTACTGCTCCATGGCGCCACCGGAAGTCTTTCGGAAACCTCATTCAAACATACAAAATAGTGATAGGTGTGGATAGAGTGGATGTGGAGAGGATGTTTCCACTAGTGGGAGTGTCTAAGACTAGAGGTTATAGCCTCAGAATGAAATAATGTTCTTTTAGGAAGCAGTTGAGGAGAAATGTATTTAGTCAGAGGGTGGTGAATCTGTGGAATTCTTTGCCACAGCAGGCTGCGGAGGCCGTCAGTGGATATTTTTAAGGCAGAGATAGATAGATTTGTGAATAGTCATGGGGAGAAGGCAGGAGAATGGACTTAGGAGGGAGAGGTAGATCAGCCAAATTAAGCTCCTATCCCTTATGACTGTACAAAATGATATCTAGTCATAGAGTCATAGTCTTACAGGGTGGAAACAAGCCCTTCGGCCCGACTTACCTACACCAGCCAACACGTCCCATCTACACTAGTCCCACCTGCTTGTTTGGTTCATATCCCTCTAAACCTGTCCTATCCATGTACCTGTCTAAATGATTCTTAAACGTTGCGATAGGACCTGCCTCAACTACCTCCTCTGGCAGCTTTGTGCACCCACCGCCCTTTGAAAAATTACCCCTCAGATTCCTATTAAGTCTTTCCCTCCTCACCATAAACCTATGTCCTTTGGTTCTTGATTCCCCTACTCAGGGCAAGAGACTCTGCGTCTACTCGATCTATTCCTCGCATTATTTTTTTTTACACAATAATATAAAGTCAAATATAAGAGAGTTATCCCACTGATTTGTTAGATAGTTATACTCATATAATCGTAACTTATAGGCGCTGGACACCTTGTGGCAACCCCAGGGTGGTCCTTGGCCCTCCAGAAGAGTAGACCTGGCAGAGCGGAGGAGGGAGCTGCCCTTGAGGTTCTCAGCATTGACACCAGACCCCAGGAAGTAACATGACATTTGCCTGCATGGCGATTGATATGGTGATCCAGTTAGATGTTGCAGAAGTCTTCAGAGCATAAATAGCAACCTGCAGTAGAAGGATCAAATAGCCTGCCTTTCTGCCACATTGAGACGTATGAAGCACAGAATCAGACCCTTCGACCCAACGCGTTCATGCCGACAAAGCCTACCTGAGCTGGGCCCGATTGCTTGTGTTTGTCCAATATCCCACCAACCGTTCCTGTCCATGTACCTATCTTTGTGTCTTTTAAATGTCCTAATTGTACCTACCTCTATCTCTTCCTCTGGCAACGGGTTCCAAATGCCCATCTCTCTTGTGTGTGAAAATATTGCCCCTCAGAACCCCTTTAAATATTTATCCTGTTACCTTAAACCTATACCCTCTAATTTCAGATTCTCCTACCTGATGAAAATAAAATCAATGACATCCAAAAGTGAACAATAGTTTAAAATGTTCAAAAGTAAAAAAAACACAACAAAAAGCATCATAGATTCATACAGAGTGGAAAGACCCATCGGCCCAACTTGCCCTTTAACCGTGATGTTCATGGTTTTATATGCCTCATAAAGTCATCCTCTGCTTCTTAAACATTTCCTAGCCTTCAAGGAAAACTATCCCAGTCTATCCAGTTACTCATAACTTAAGCCTTCTAGACCTGGTAACATCCTCGTGAATCTTCTCTGCACCCTTTCTGGTTTAATGACCCCCTATAGCTCGGCAATCAGAACTAATAATAATAATAATAAATAAATACTTTATTGATCCCCTCAGGGAAATTCAGATGTCCAGAAGCCAACAACCAACAAACCCACACATTCAGAACGAAAGCAGAAAAAAAGTACATACTGCACAAAATATGCTGAAAAATGTTGTGATTTATATTCCAATTGGTTTGGTATATATCTCAATTTGCTCAACAAATACTTCCTGTAGCAAATTGCATTATTGCAATCGCAGTGATTATATATGATCTGGATTACTAATAGTTCTGGTGTTGTGAGGATTAAGGAAAGACACAAATGCTGGAGTAACTCAGCGGGCCAGGCAACACCCCTGTAGAACATGGTTAGTTGACATTTCGTAACGTCATAGGAGACCCTTCTTCAGGCTGAATCAGTCTGAATCCGCTGAGTTACATTGCCAAGGCTTTGAGTATAGGAGCAGGGAGGTTCTACTGTAGTTGTACAGGGTTTTGGTGAGACCACACCTGGAGTATTACGTACAGTTTTGGTCTCCAAATCTGAGGAAAGACATTCTTGCCATAGAGGGGGTTCAGAGAAGGTTCACCAGACTGATTCCTGGGATGTCAGGACTTTAATATGAGGAAAGACTAGATAGACTCGGCTTGTACTCACTAGAATTTAGAAGATTGAGGGGGGATCTTATAGAAACGTACAAAATTCTTAAAGGGTTGGACAGGCTAGATGCAGGAAGATTGTTCCCGATGTTGGGGAGGTCCAGAACAAGGGGTCACAGTTTAAGGATAAGGGGGAATTCCTTTAGGACCGAGATGAGTAAAACATTTTTCACACAGAGAGTGGTGAGTCTCTGGAATTCTCTGCCACAGAAGGTAGTTGAGGCCAGTTCATTGGCTATATTTAAGAGGGAGTTAGATGTGGCCCTTGTGGCTAAAGGGATCAGGGGGTATGGAGAGAAGGCAGGTACAGGATACTGAGTTGAATGATCAGCCATGATCATATTGAATGGTGGTGCAGGTTCAAAGGGCCGAATGGCCTGCTCCTGCACCTATTTTCTATGTTTCTATGTTTCAATTGATTTTGTGGCCTCTATTGCCATCTGCTGGAAATTGCAATTGAATGCATTGAAATTTTGATGTACAGAATCTAAACAAACATTTGACTGTGAGCATTGCTATAATTATATTGGTTTTGTCATCTGGTCATTGTCTAGTAGAGGTCTTTTTAGACCATCCCAGTTATTAAATGATTTTGTTAATGATAATCTCAGCAATCTCATTCCAAACACAAGTGCTACTCTAGGATAGGTAAGTTTTTGATTGATCTTAAAGAGGTGTATAATGATCTTATAGAGGCGTATAAAATCATGGGAGGAATAGATCAGGTAGATGCACAGAGTCTCTTGCCCAGAGTAGGTGAATCAAGGACCAGAGGGCATAGAACGGGTCCCTTTCAGAATGGCAGGCAGTGACTAGTGGTGTACCACAAGGTTCGGTGCTGGGACCGCAGCTATTTACAATATATATTAATGATTTAGATGAAGGGATTACGTAACATTAGCATATTTGCAGATGACACAAAGCTGGGTGGCAGTGTGAACTGTGAGGAGGATGCTATGAGGATGCAGAATGAATTGAACAGGTTAGGTGAGTGGGCAGATGCATGGCAGATGCAGTTTAATGTGGATAAATGTGAGGTTATCCACTTTGGTGGCAAAAACAGGAAGGCAGATTATTATCTGAATGGTGTCAAGTTGAGAAAAGGGGAAATACAACGAGATCTGGAGGTCCTTGTTCACCAGTCACTGAAAGTAAGCATGCAGGTACAGTAGGCAGTGAAGAAAGTGAACGGCATAGTGGCCTTCATAACAAGGGTAGTTGAATATAGGAACAAGGAGTTCCTTCTGCAGTTGTACAGGGCCCTAGTGAGACCACACCTGGAGTATTGTGCACAGTTTTGGTCTCCCAATTTGAGGAAGGATATTCTTGCTATTGAGGGAGTGCAGAGTAGGTTTACAAGGTCAATTCCCGGGATGGTGGGACTGTCATATGTTTATAGAATGGATCGGCTGGGCTAGTATACTCTGGAATTTAGAAGGATGAGTGGTTCTTTTTGAAACATATAAGATTATTATGAGTTTGGACACGCTAGAGGCAGGAAACATGTTCCCGATATTGGGGGAGTCCAGAACCAGGGGCCACAGTTTAAGAATAAGGGGTAAGCCAATTAGAACGGAGATGAGGAAAAACATTTTCACACAGAAGGTTGTGAATCTGAGGAATTCTCTGTCTCAGAAGGCAGTGGAGGCCAATGCTTTCAAGAGAGAGTTAGATGGAGCTCTTAAAGATAGTGCTGTCAGGGGATATGGGGAGAAGGCAGGAATGGGGTACTGATTGTGGATGATCAGCCATGATCACAGTGAATGGCGGTGCTGGCTCGAAGGGCCGAATGGCCTACTCCTGCACCTATTGTCTATTGTCTATTGAAGGGAAAAATATTTAATAGGAGTCTGAGAGGTAACTTTTTCGCACAAAGGGTGGCGGGTGTATGGAACAAGCTGCCAGAGGAGGTTGTTGAGGCTGGGACTATCCCAACGTCCAAGAAGCTGTTAGACAGGAACACGGATAGGACAGGTTTGGAGGAATATAGACCAAACTCAGGCAGGTGGGACTAGTGTAGCTGGGATATTTTGACTGGTGTGAGCAAATTGGGCAGAAGGACCTGTTTCCACACTGTATCTATCACTCTATAATTCTCCATAACGCTATGATGCTTTTTGTTGATGTTTTTGTACTTTTGAATGCTTTGAACTTTTATTGTCATTGATTTTATTTTCATCAGTTTCTGTTTCCTTTCAGAGTAAAAAAGTTTTTGCTTTTGAGACCCTTATTTTATTTGCGTACGGACTCCAGCATTTTTTGTCCACAGCAAGCCAACCCTGAATTGAGGAGGCAGTTAAAAGTCAAGTATATTTCATATTAACATGATTTTACACTGAATAAAATAGTGTGTTCATGACACTTCTGCCAAATGTTTCGCCCAATTTAAGTTCAAGATGCCGCAAGTGGAGTGATTATTTTCTACAGAGGGCCACATCACTGGCAGAGCAGGTTAATCTAGTATGTCCAGGTACATTCCTCTCATTTTGTCTACCTCCCTTTCACCCACCCTTTGAACTTTTCACCTCATTCAGCTCATAATTGAACTTAAATGCATATTGTAGATTAACCCTTATTAATTCATGCCATTTATAATCTCCACTACAAATATGTGCATGCCACCCTTTACATGGTATTATGGTACAATACAGCTTTACACTAGCAAGGTCAGCCAGCTCTCTCTCTCTCTCTCTCTCTCTCTCTCTCTCTCTCTCTCTCTCTCTCTCTCTCTCTCTCTCTCTCTCTCTCTCTCTCTCTCTCTCTCTCTCTCTCTCTCTGTCTCTGTCTCTGTCTCTGTCTCTGTCTCTGTCTCTGTCTCTGTCTCTGTCTCTGTCTCTGTCTCTGTCTCTGTCTCTGTCTCTGTCTCTGTCTCTGTCTCTCTCTCTGTCTCTCTCTCTGTCTCTGTCTCTCTGTCTTTCTTCCCCTATTCTGTCGTCTATTCCTTCTCTCCATAGATGCTGCCTCACCCGCTCAGTTTCTCCAGCATTTTTTGACCACCTATTTATGTTCTTCAGAGAAGCTACCTGTCCTGCTGAATTACTCCAGCACTTTGTATCTTTTGTTTTGTCAAATACACCTGCAATTCCTTATTTCTACATTTTAAATGCAGATGTAATTGGACAAACCAGTACAAAGGCTAAGGGATTTTAAGCATGAGTTTTACATCAACATTCACTTACTTTGGTGTTTACTGTTTAACCTTTCCAGTTTAAGATTCAGTTTGTCCAGATCAACATTCTCTTGCAAACTGTCCAAACCTCAGGGTTCACTTGAGATTTTATTTTCTGCAGCTTACACCGATTCAGAAGAGTTCTTTGAACAACCACTAGAAGGCACACTGAGAATAAAACAGTCAAGGTTTTTTTCAACCATTTGTTGATAATATATCGGGTTATTTACAGCTGGAGGAATGATCAGCTCTAATGACAATGTTTAGCAAGTTGTTGTTGGTGATCAGTTGATTCACGGCTAGAGAACTGGGCAGCCTCATTGACAATGTTTTGCAGATATTCTGTTGCTGAACCAACTAAACTGATCAGATTTTGACTTTAATATTTCAAAGAATACCTCAATGAGGTTTTAAAAAAGGTTGTTGCCTTCTACCACACCCACCTGATAGTGGCTGCTTTGGGAAGACTTAAGGGTCTGTCGCACTTGGGCGTCATTTGCTTGCCAAGATTTTGTGAATCCCAAAATCCTGAGTCGCCGCGAGCGACCGCGCGTCACTGCCTACGCCACCACATCTCGTCACGCGCCATCCGTGCGTAATGCACGCCATGTGCGCGTCACGTGTGCGTCACGATGCGTACGTGACGCATAAATGATGTCGCTTCGTGCATCGTGACACGTAAATGACCCTCTTTCTTTCCATCCACATCTCCAACTAATGTCTCATGGATCTTTCATTCTTTCCATCCTCTCCCACTTCATTCCTCTGCCTCACCCTTTTACCTTTTACCATCTGAAGATGGGTCCCTACCAAAAACATCCTCCAGAGAGGCTGCCTGATCCGTTGAGTTACTCCAGCATTTTGTGTCTTTCTTTGGTATAAGCCAACATCTGCTGTTCTTTATTATTACCTTTTATGTCCTGTCCCCATGCCATTCTTTTCTTTCGCAAACCCACAACATATTCCCTTTTCCTCTCACTTTTCTCTTCCTACTTTTCCGCTATCACAGCAGCATCCTTCTCTTCCCTTTTTCTACGTCATTATTTTCCTCTCCTCTGCTTTTCCTACATTTACCATACTCGTATCATTAGGTGGAGCAGTATTACAACCCTCTGTCCTCCCCAGAGCTTTTCATTCTTCCCCCTCCCACTCTTCACCCTCTTCCCACTCTGCAGTATAATCGGTTATATCTCAACCCTCCCTCTGGCTCCACATTTCGATCCTCGCCTCCCTCTTTGGCACTTTTTGTCACCATTTCATCTCCAGCCTTTGTCACTTACCTCACCTGTATCCACCGTCACTTGCCAGCCTTTCTCCCACCCTTACCACTTTCTCCTCCCTTCTACAATCAGTCCGAAAAAATTACCTGGCCCGAAACATCAACTGGCCATTCACTCCAGAGATGCTGCCTGACCTATGCTGCCGAGTTACTACAGGACTCCGTGCTTTGCTGAAGATTCCAACATCTGCAGTACTTTGTATCTCACCGTTTTCTTTTTCATCTATCATCCCCCGCATTCTCACTAACTAGGCCTCTAGTTTTTCCCACCTGCCCTTTTCCCCACCACCAGCCGTAATATACTCCCACTCTTTCTTCACTACTCCTATAATTCATTATCAGTGAATTTGGGCAAATTTGGGCCTCATATCTGAGGAAGGATGTGATGGCTCTGGAGAGGGTCTGGAGGAGGTTTACAAGAATGAGTGGGTAAGCATATAATGAGCATTTGACAGCACTGGGCCTCTGCTCACTGGAGTTTAGAAGGTTGAGAGGGGACCTCATTCAACCTTACAGAATAATGAAAGGCATAGATAGAGTGGATGTGGAAAGAATGTTTCCACTGGTAGAAAGGAGGTGGTAGAAAGGAGGTGAGGAGGAACTTCTTTAGTCAGAGGGTAGTTAATCTGTGGAACATTGGCACAGAGGGCTGTGGAGGCCAAGTCAGTGGATATTTATGGCAGGGATAGACACATTCTTGATTAGAACAGGTGTCATGGGTTATGGGGAGAAGGCAGGAAAACGGGACTTAGGTGGCAGAGATACGCCATGATTGAACTCCTCCTGTAACTTGTGAATGAACTCCCTCCACCCCAGCCCCCCCGCCCCACCCCATACCCGAACCTCTTGATCTCCTTCTCCTTAGGCAAGGCCTAATCCTCGATCATTTGCCCTCCTCTCTGCCCTCAGCACATTCTGCATTATTCCCTGCCATACAGCCTCTAATTGCCCATCACAATCCTCTTCTGGGTTCTAATCCTATATAGTCACATCTGGTGCCCAGCTTGGCAGCTCTCTGTTGATCCTAGTGCAATTCTCCTGCGTTGGCCTTGTGATCTAAATACTTTCCCTCAAATCCCTCTGCGAATTGCCATGGGAGGTCAAGCAGCATTAAAGTTTATGTGAACATCTGGAAAATAAAAGTTCCCATTCTTTGGACCTTTGGTGGCCTTTTACTTTGTGTTTATAGCAAGTTATAGCGATGAAGTGTTGCCACATTCAGGTCCTTGTTTTTGCCTGCTACGGGAAGTCAAAATAATGTGTGCACAAATTGCAATAATTTAGAATTTTCCTTTATTATCTGCAGCATGTTATCTCCTCCTAAGATCTCATCATTTTATAAATTTAAGAGACCAGGATTCATTTTGCAATCAATCTGGCAATTTCTCCCAAGATCAGTAAGTACTATCCATGCCATCTAAAATAGCGTAACATGGGTCCTAATTTGTACGGCATGGTGGCACAGGGGTGGCACAGTGGGGCAACGGTAGAGTTGCTGCCTTACAGCAGCAGATACCCAGGTTCGATCCTGACTACGGGCGCTGTCTGTACGAAGTTTGTACATTCTCCCTGTGACCGCATGGGTTTCCCACGGGTGCTCAGGTTACTTCCCACACTCCAAAGGTGTGCAGGTTTGTAGGTTAATTGGCTTTGGTAAAAATTGTAAATTGTCCCCAATGTGTAAGCCAGTGCTAGTGTAACGGGGATCAGTGATGGGCGTGGACTCAGTAAGTTGAAGGGCCTGTTTCCACGCTGTATCTCTCAACTAAACAAAACTAAACAAAACTAAACTAAACTAAACTTACTTTATCTTGCTACAAGACAAAGTAATGCTGCAGCTATACAAATTTCTGGTTGGAACACACCAAGAGCAGCGCAGAGTACCATACTTTGGCAGTACTTACTGATCTCGGAGAAATTGCAAGATAGATTGCCAAAATTAATCCTGGTCTCTTAGGTTATTCAAATGAGGAGATATTAGGAGGAGAAATTTAAGGGTACATTCCCTGGAATTTAGAATTAGGAATTTGATCATTTTTAAAATATTTTAATTTCCGACGGCACAATGGCACACGGTAGAGTTGCTGCCTTATAGCGCCAGAGACTCGGCTTGGATCCTGACTGTGGATGCTGTATGTTGGCCGTGTGGGTTTTCTCAGAATGCTCCGGTTTCCTCCCACATTCGAAAGACGTGCAGGTTTGTAGGTTAATTGGCTATTGTAAAAATTGTAAAATTGTCCAGAGTGTCGCCGCCTTGGTGGGGCCGACGGGCCTGGTTTCGGCACTGTGCCTCTAGAGTCTAAAGTGATAGCTTCAGAGGGCAAAGTCGCAAAGGTATAATCAGATTTCAGTAATCTGAAATTCAGGAGGAATTTATTTTTAGAGTGATGAATTTGTAGAAGTCATTGCCACAGTTGGCCATGGAGGCCAAGACATTGAGTATTTTTAAAGCAGAGATTAACGGGGATGGCAAGAGAGTGGGGTGAAAGGGGAAAATAGATCAGCCATGATCAAATGGTAGAGCAGACTCGATGAGTCGAATGGCCTAATTCTGCTCCTATGTCTTATGTTAGCACACCTTTCTTTAGGTATAGTGTAGTTTAAATTTGCAGCATGTGATATTTGGTTCTTTTTTGTTTTGGGATTGAGATTGATATATTTTTGTCAAGTAAAATTATTAAGGGAGAGGTCACAAATTTACTGAATAGCTGGAGGGGTTTCATAGCCTTGACCAGGCTCATGTTTCCAATGTTCCTTGAAAACACTGTCTTAGCGTTAAGTTGCAGATCATGTCTGTAAACCAGGAGACCGATCAGATCTGACAGCTGTTGCAAGCCTGGAAGAGAATTGAAGGCTGTAAATTCTTGCTGCTTTGCCTTTGAAGTACTGATCAAATACATGCATTGAAGCACCATGAAATGGAATCCACTGCAGCTTCTTCCTTGCAAGTTTTTGCACAAGCAGTGTGCTTACAAGACAAGTACATGACATTCTTTAATTAGCGAGTGCAGAACAGCCATGATCTAGGTGAGTAGTGGAACAGGCTCAGATGGCTTCACCCTGAGCATGTGTTCTCACCCTTCTAGTGTGAAGTGGACACCACAACGTAATATTAATGTAACAACAGCGCAAAATCAGTGACTGTTCTAAAAGTTTATTTGAGAGTCTGATAGATCATTCCTGACAGTCGTCGAGTTTGAGGATATAGATTCAACCAGAGAAATGGAAGAACGTTTACAAGATGATACCGGGAATAAGGTGCAGCTGTCAAGAAAGACAGAAAGGAGTGTTGCTAATTTCTCCAGAAAGTAACGTCTAAAGAGTGACATAACGGCGGTGAATATTAAAGAGTTTGAATAGGGAGATGCACAAAGTTATATCTATTCATTAAAAACAAACTGCTAAAGGAACTCAGGGGGTCAGGCAGCGTCTGTGGAGCAAATGGACAGGCGATATTTCAGGTTGGGACCTTTCTTTAAGGCTGGAATACAAGGTAGATAGCTGGTAGATAGAGGTTAGGGAACGTTTTCCCTGTGGTTTTCCCATGGGTTTTCTCCGAGATCTTCGCTTTCCTCCCACACTCCAAAGACGTACAGGTTTGAGGGTTAATTGGCTTAGTATAAATGTAAATTGTCCCTAGTGTGTGTAGGATAGTGTTAGTATGTGGGGATCGCTGGACGGTGCGGACTCGGTGGGCCAAACGGCCTGTTTCGGTCACTGTATCTCTAAACTAAACTAGCAAGGTGGAGCAAGTGTTAGCAAGTGATAGGTGGATCGAGGTAAGGAGTGATTGATTGGCAGAGGAGTCGGGTGGGGGTGAGAAGCGTGTAGATAGTCACAAAGGCTGGAGGTGATAGACAAAGAGCTGCAGTTGGTAGAAACTGATAAAGAAGGGAGGTGAAGACTAAAATGGATAACCAGAGGGAGGGGTGATGGTTAGATGTGAACAGGGGAAGTGGTGGAATGGGGAATAGGGGGCCTGAAGGGGCTAGGGGAGGGTGATACACAGACAGAGGAGGTGGAGGATGAGAAAGGAACTGAGTGATGGTGATAGTGGAGAGAAAGCTGTGTGTGAGAGGGTCTTGTCAGAAAGAGAAAGGGGAGTGTGGGTTTTACCGAAATTGGAGAACTCAATGTTCATTCTGTTGGGTTGTTGGCTATCCAGGAGGAATAGGACGTGCTGTTCTTCCAGTTTGCTTCAATATGATCTATTCAATTAGGCCAAGAACAAACCGGTCAGTATGAAGATGGAATTGAAAGGGCTGATAACTGAGAGATCGAGCAGGCCCTAGCCTGTGTTAAGTGTTAGTTAAAGTGGTTTGTGTTAGTGCAAGTGTTAGTTAAAGTGGTATGCCTGCTCTAAGCTTGCTCTCGCTGATGTAGAGAGCACCAAATGCAGCCTGACTCACCTGGAAGTGCTGTTTGGGTTGCTAAATGGAGGTCGGAGAGGAGGTGCAGGGACAGTTGTCAGTTAACGATTGTGGTTTTGAAACCCATATACTATTTTCCATTCCATAAGTAGAATTGAGTGGTTTGTTAAATCGAATTAGAGCTCCTTGAAACTCTCGACTCTCAGCCCTGATGCAGGGTCTTGACCAGAATTGCTGACTATCGGGTCAGGCCAGCATCATTGGAGAAAAGCAATAGGTGGCGTTTCGGGTTGAGACCCTTCTTCAGACTGAGAGTCAGAGGAAAGGGAAATGGGAGTTACAGACAGTGAGAGAGTATAGAACAAATGGATGAAAGATATGCAAAAATGTAACAATTATCAAGGAGAGGTGGAGCCCACAATGATCCATTGTTGGCTGTGGGTGTGGGCTAGGTGATAATGAGCTATGCAGGCACTGAAACTCAATTGGAAGACCAAAATGTTCTACTAATAAAATTGATTTCTACTCAAAAGACAAGGGAACACTAATACTATGAATGAAATATTATCCTCAACACTTGCACCATCCATGCATTTTACTGGCTCTTTCTCATCTGAGTAAACTGCTGTTAATGATTACAAAGACATGGCTTATAATAAGGCCATAAGGTCACAAGGAATAGGAGTAGAATAGGCCATTCGGTCCACCAAGTCTACTCCGGCATTCAATCATGGCTGATCTATATCTCCCTCCTAACCCTATTCTCCTGGCATCTCCCTATAACCGCTGACACTTGTGCTACTCAAGGATCTCTCTAAAGGGCCTGTCCCACTTGGGTGTCATTTGCGCGTCATTCACGCAACATCATTTACGTGTCGTGACGCGCATGTGACGCGTGCATGGCGTGCATTACGCGCGCGTGGAGCTTGGTGAGGCGTGGTGGCGAGGCAGTGACGAGCGGTTGCCCGTGGCGCCCCAGAAATTTGGGATTCACAAAATCTTCGTGTGCCACCTGCGTGACGCGCAAATGATGCCCAAGAGGGACAGGCCCTTAAGCCTTACAAACAAATAATTCCACTGACTTGGCCTCCACAGCCTTCTGTGGCAATAATGAAAGTAGTATGCTGGCTACTTCGTCAATAATTATGCTAAGCTTTCCTATTTAACGAGCTCTGCCGATTTCAACCAGGCAGAGTTTAATGCATCTGTTTGCACCTTATTAAAGTGGGATTAATTTCATGTCGAGTTTCTGAATAAAATACTCGGAGTTACAAGTGGCTGTTGGTATTTGGAGAATTCTCGTTATTTACACACAGACCGGTTTCATTATTCTTTGTTTACTCAATCAGCTCATGCAGCAGGCAAATCTTTTTTCGACATATTGAAAAATTTGCTGCAACCACAATGAGGCCACGTAGGTTCCCAGAATGCGGGAATTCCTCGCGACCATGAAGGAGACTCACGCTAGACCACCAGCGAACATGTGGCGAACATGTGGCGCCCATGTGGCAATCATGTGGCGAGCGCAGAGTCTCCTGCCCTCTCCTAAAAAGTTGCATAAGTGGGACAGGCCCTTAACCCTAGACAAAACTGGCCCCCCTTCCAGAGCTGCCCACAGCTGGAGCCGCTTTGGGACCGACTGTGGGCTCCGTAAGTGTGGCCGCTCAGTGAGTCCACCTCGACCAGCATGCCCGCCTGGATCATCATGATGATGATGGGAGCACGCCGCCCGGGCTGCCTTCAGCACCCCCATAGCGCAGGCGCCGTCAGTCCGCCCGCTCGCTCGCTTGCTGCAACACCAGCCGGCCGACAGCCCGTCCGACCCCTCCCAGCATCCAACAGCGGCCCGACAGACCGACCGACGCCCTCGCAGCACTCACCGGCGGACTGACAGCCCAATCGACCCGTTGCAGCACTTACTGGCAGCCCGAAGGATCCTTCGCAGCATCCACCGGCCTACCGACATCCTGACTGCCCGACCGACCGACTGACCAACTGACCGACTGACTGACCCTAATCCTAATCCTAACCCTAGCTCTACATTTTTATTTATCATTTTTATTTAACAGTTCACATCATAACTTTATAAAGATAAATCAATTGTAAAACATAATTATCAACAAGGTTAGCATTACCTTTATGCCTTCAAAACCTTGCTATTGTTTTGATGTAATTAGGTGGCAGGCATGATCCCAGAGTGCTCGCTGCCTAGCTACCATGAAACAAAGCGTGTGATTGGTAAATTTGTGTCCGACGCAATGTCAAACTTGATTGGACAATTACCGCTCAGAAAATTGGAGGTTTATCCTTATAATTTTAAAATATGTGCAGGTTTTGTTCTTGACAAGTTTCAGGTATGATTTCTATAATATTTTTACACAATATGTTAAAAATACAGGTAGATTGTGATTTGGGGTCACAAAATGAAATGAAAAAGCACCTCGGCCCACAGCCTAGTTGTGTGGGAAGGGCATTATTCAGACCTCATGTCTATGACCAGCGGAGTTCTCTAGGAAGATAGACACAAAATACTGGAGTAACTCAGCGGGACTGGCAGCATCTCTGGAGAGAAGGAATGGGTGGTGTTTTGTGTCGAGACCCTTCTTCAGACTGACAAAAAAGTGCTGGGACCTCTTTTGTTTGTGACACCACATAACTGATTTAGACATAAACGTGGATGGATTGGTTAGTAAGTTTGCAGATGACATCAAGTTGGATGGAGTTGTGGACTGTGAGGAAGGCTGTCAATGTATACAGCAGGATATAGCTCAGCTGTCAACATGGGCAAATAAATGGCAGATGGAGTTTAATACATCAGAGGCCCACAGGAGCCATTGGAAGAGAAGGAGGGGGAGGAGCGACACCCGACCGGTAAACTTAAAAATCCAGCGCGGGGCTTGTTTTTTCAGAGGCCCACAGGAGCCATTGGAAGAGCAGGTGGGGTAGGAGCGACACCCGACCGGTAAACTTAAAAATCCAGCACGGGGCTTGCTTTTACCGAAATCCATAACGTTCCATTCGGAGAAGTGGTTTTTTGAGGAAGCCGCTGATTGGTGGGAAGTGGACTAGGGTATGCAGCTGATTGGCAGTCAGATTCCAGCAGTTTGTTGTGTACTTTGTATTGTGTTGATATTGTATCCTGTGTAAGGGGGGAGTATGAAGGCCAGGACAGTGTACTGTTGTGGATGTCAGATGTGGGAGGTCAAGGAATCTGATAGGCCTCCAGACATCCACATCTGTGCCAGGTGTGTCGAGATGGGGCTCCTAAAGGACTGTGTTAGGAACCTGGAGCAGCAGCTCAATGACCTCCGTCTGGTCAGGGAGAGTGAGGAGGTCATAGAGAGGAGCTACAGGGAGGTAGTCACTCCAAAACCACAGGAGGCAGACAAGTGGGTCACAGTTAGGAAGGGCAAGGGGCAGAGGCAGGGGCTAGAGAGTACCTCTGTGACTGTACACCTTGAAAATAGGTACTCCAGTTTGAGTGCTGTTGGGGTGGACTGCCTACCTGGGGATAGCAACAGCGACCGGGCCTCCGGTACAGAGACTGGCCCTTATGCTCAGAAGCATAAGGAAAAGAAGAGGAGGGCATTAGTAATAGGGGACTCCATAGTTAGGGGGTCAGATTGGCGATCTGTGGACGCAGTACGGAGACCCAAATGGTAGTTTGCCTCCCTGGTGCCAGGGTCCGGGATGTGTCTGAACGTGTCCAAGATATAATGAAAAGGGAGGGAGACGAGCCTGAGGTCGTGGTACATATTGGTACCAATGACATAGGTAAAAAAAGAGAAGAGGTCCTAAAAGGAGAATTTAGGGAGTTAGGAAGAGAGCTATGGAAAAGGACCAGAAAGATAACAATCTCAGGACTACTTCCTGTGCCACGCGACAGTGAGAGTAGGAATGGAGCAAGGTGGAGGATAAACGCGTGGCTGAAGGACTGGTGTGCAGGGCAGGGATTCAAGTTTCTGGATCATTGGAACCTCTTTCGGGGAAGGAGTGACCTGTATAAAAAGGACGGGTTGCACTTGAACCCAAGGGGGACCAGTATCTTGGCGGGGAAATTTGCAACGGCTACTGGGGGGACTTTAAACTAGATAGGTTGGGGGCAGGGACTCAAATAGAGATAGCTAGAAGACGGTGTCTGAGGCAGGAGGCAGAGAAGGGAAGCACTCAGACCCAACATGTACGGGGGAAGAAGAAAAAAATAATAATAAACAGAGAATAAGAGGTGGTGGGTGTCTTAAAGGTGTGAGCAGAGAGAAAGAGGGGTATAAAATGACAATAGAAGCAAGTGGTAGCAAGGTGAAAATTAATAGTGGCTGGCAGACAAATCCAGGAAAAAAAATCAAAAGGGGCCACTTGTCAACATAATTGTATAAAGGGTAAAAGTGTTGTAAAAACAAGCCTGAAGGCTTTGTGTCTCAATGCGAGGAGCATTCGTAATAAGGTGGATGAGTTGAATGTGCAGATAGCTATTAATGACTATGCTATAGTTGGGATCACGGAGACATGGCTCCAGGGTGACCAAGGCTGGGAGCTGAACATCCAGGGATATACAATATTCAGGAGGGATAGACGGAAAGGAAAAGGAGGTGGGGTAGCGTTGCTGGTGAGAGAGGAGACTATTGCAATAGAAAGGAAGGACATTAGCATGGAGGATGTGGAATCGATATGGGTAGAGCTGCAAAACTCTAAGGGGCAGAAAACGCTAGTGGGAGTTGTGTACAGGCCACCTAACAGTAGTAATGGAGTTGGGGATGGCATCAAACAGGAAATTAGAAGTGCGTGCAACAAGGGTAACACACTTATAATCGGTGACTTCAATCTGCATATAGATTGGGTGAATCAAATTGGCAGGGGTGCCGAGGAAGACGATTTCTTGGAATATGTGCGGGATAGTTTTCTAAACCAGCATTTGGAGGAACCAACGAGACAGGCTATTCTAGACTGGGTATTGAGTAATGAGGAAGGGTTAGTTAGCAGCCTTGTTGTGCGTGGCCCCTTGGGCAAGAGTGACATAATATGATTGAGTTCTTCATTAGGATGGAGAGTGACATAATTAAGTCAGAAACAAGGGTTCTGAACTTAAACAAAGGTAACTTTGAAGGTATGAGCTATGAATTGGCTAAGATAGACTGGCAGGTGAGTCTTAAAGGGTTGACATTAGATGTGCAATGGAAGGTATTTAAAGACTGCATGGATGAAGTACAAAAGTTGTTCATACCAGTTTGGCAAAAGAATAAATCAGGGAAGGTGGTGCATCCGTGGATAACGAGAGAAATCAGGGATAGTATAAAAACTAAAGATGAGGCATACAAATTGGCCAAAAAAAGCAGCCTACCAGAGGACTGGGAGAAATTCAGAATACAGCAGAGGAGGACAAAGGGTTTAATTAGGAAAGGGAAAATAGATTACAAAAGGAAACTGGCAGGGAACATAAAAACTGACTGCAAAAGTTTTTATAGATATGTGAAGAGAAAGAGACTAGTTAGAACAAATGTTGGTCCCTTGCGGTCAGAAGCAAGTGAATTGGTCATGGGGAACAAGGACATGGCAGACCAATTGAATAACTACTTTGGTTCTGTCTTCACTCAGGAAGACATAAATAATCTGCCGGAAATAGCAGTAGACCGAACGTCAAATAAGATGGCGGAAATAAGTGAAATCCTGGTTACCCGGGAAGTGGTGTTGGGTAAATTGAACGGATTAAAGGCCGATAAATCCCCAGGGCCAGATAGTCTGTATCCCAGTGCTCAAGGAGGTAGCCACGGAAATAGTGGATGCATTAGTGATAATTTTTCAAAACTCCTTAGATTCTGGAGTAGTTCCTTAGGATTGGAGGATAGCTAATGTAACCCCACTTTTTAAAAAAGGAGGGAGAGAGAAAGCGGGGAATTACAGACCAGTTAGTCTAACATCGGTAATGGGGAAAATGCTAGAGTCAGTTATTAAAGATGGGATAGCAGCGCAATTGGAAAGTGGTGAAATAATTGGACAATGTCAGCAATTACAAAAGGAAAATCATGTCTGACGAATCTTATAGAATTTTTCGAGGATGTAACTAGTAGAGTGGATAAGCGAGAGCCAGTGGATGTGTTATATCTAGACTTTCAGAAGACTTTCAACAAGGTCCCATATAAGAGATTAGTATATAAACTTAAAGCACACGGTATTGGTGGTTCAATAATGATGTGGATAGAGAACTGGCTGGCAGACAGGAAGCAAAGGGTATGAGTAAACGGGTCCTTTTCAAAATGGCAGGCAGTGAGTAGTGGGGTTCCGCAAGGCTCAGTGCTGGGACCCCAGCTATTTACAATATACATTAATGATTTGGACGAGGGAATTGAATGCAACATTTCCAAATTTGCAGATGACACCAAGCTGGGGGGTATAGTTAGGTGTGAAAGGATTTGAGTATAGGAGCAGGGAGGTTCTACTGCAGTTGTACAGGGTTTTGGTAAGACCACACCTGGAGTATTGCGTACAGTTGTGGTCTCCAAATCTGAGGAAAGACATTCTTGCCATAGAGGGGGTTCAAAGAAGGTTCTCCAGACTGATTCCTGGGATGGCAGGACTTTAATATGAGGAAAGACTGGATGGACTCGGCTTGTATTCACTGGAATTTAGAAGATTGAGGGGGGATCTTCTAGAAACTTACAAAATTCTTAAGGGGTTGGACAAGCTAGATGCAGGAAGATTGTTCCCGATGTTGGGGGAGTCCAGAACAAGGGGTCACAGTCTAAGGATAAGGGGGAATTCCTTTAGGACCGAGATGAGGAAAACATTCTTTACACAGAGAGTGGTGAGTCTTTGGAATTCTCTGCCACAGAAGGTCGTTGAGGCCAGTTCATTGGCTATATTCAAGAGGGAGTTGGATGTGGCTCTTATGGCTAAAGGGATCAGGGGGTATGGAGAGAAGGCAGGTACGGGATACTGAGTTGGATGATCAGCCATGATCATTTTGAATGGCGGTGCAGGCTCGAAGGGCCGAATGGCCTACTCCTGCACCTATTTTTCCATGTTTCTATATTTCTAATACGAGCAAGTGTGAGAGGCTGCTGGTTTTCCTAAATCAATCTTACTGAGCCAAATCATTTGATCCTTGAAATATTCCTGTCGGTGGGAGCATGTTTTGTATAAATTTTGGTATTGAAGTATTGTGTGCAGTTCTGGTTGCCTCACTATAGGAAGTGTGTGGTAGCACTGGATAGAGGGCAGAGGCGATTTATCAGGATACTGCTTGGATTAAAGGACTTCAGTTATGGGGAGAGATTGGATAGGCGGAGTTTGTTTTTTTCTGGAGCAAAAGAGGCTGAGGAGGTGACCTAACAGAGGTATATAAAATTATAAGAGGCACAGATAGAGTAGGTAGACAGAATCATTTTCTCGTGGATCATCAAAACATGAGGGCATTGGTTTAACTTGAGAGGATGATGTTTTAAAGGGAATTTGAGGGGATTTTGAAATGCAGGGAGGGATGATTAATATCTGGAATTCACTGCCCGAAAAGGTGGTAGAATTAGATACAATCTAATACAATCAAGAGACCCTTAGACCCGTACTTGAAGGGCAAGGCATAGAACGATACTGAGTTAATGTGGGCAAATGGAATAAATGTAGTAATGAGATAATGGCAAAGAATCGACATGGATGTGATGGGATGATCGACCAGTTTCTGTGCTGTGCCAACTCTGAAATTGGCTGTCACATACTCTAAACTACTGGTATATTTCATAATACTTCATTGCATTTGGAAAACCCTGGAAGGGATGGAAACTGTGCTGTGGAAATACAAACATTTTTCCCACTGAATGGTATCAGCATGAAGTAGGCTGTTCGCTACATGAAGTGAACTGGTAGGCCCTGGAGAGTATTGTGGGGCAGAGGGATCTGGGAATAAAAGTCGAGAGATATGGGCTAAATGCACACAGCAGGGAAAGGAGTGGCAACCTTGAGATCCTGGGGAGGTGAGGAGGGAGTGTGGGGCGATTGAGTGAGGGGGGGAAGGGAGGGAGAGGGGGGAAATTGGGGGAAGTGAGGAGGGAGAGTGGGGGAGGAGGGGAAATAGAGGGAGAGGAGTGGGGGTAGTAGGAAGTGGGGAATAGAGGGAGAGGAGAGCAGTGGGGGAGGTGAGGGGGATAGTGGGGGGGATAGGGGGAGGTGAGGTATGGGGGATAAAGGGATAGGAGGGGGGTAGGGAGGGGAGAGACTGAGGGTAGGGGAAAGGAGAGGGAGGGAGAGGTGAGGGAGGGATTGGGAAGGGGTGAAAAAGAGGGGAAAGAAGAGGGAGGGTGGGGGATGGGCATGGAGTGTTAGGGGATGAGGGGAAACGAGCCGTACCTGCGCAGTTGGGGTCTAAGGGTGAGTGATGGAATATTACATTGGGGGAAAACGGATTGCTTTGGGAAACCAGGCCTCCCATGTGACAGAGACCCAATGGGTCCCACTTAGTCTAGTATGTATATACACACATATACTGTATATATACATACACACACATACTCAAAAAACAAACAATAGTAGTGCATTAATAATAATAACAATAATAATAATAATAATAACAATAATAATAATAATAAAAGTCTAATGATGGTGTGGGTCTCTGATGATGCTGGCTGCCATTTTGAGGCAGCGTTTCTGATAAATCTCTTCGATAGTGGGGAGGTCAGAGCCGATGATGGACTGGGCAGTGTTCACAACTTATTACAGTCTTTTCCGTTCCCGGGCGTTCAAGTTGCCGAACCAGGCCATGATGCAGCCAGTCAATGTGCCCTCTACTGTACACCTGTAGAAGACTACTTTCGCAACTGCTTTCGCAAATAGAGAGGATGGCACGTTAGCCCTCATAGTCACTGAACTGAATCAGATTGACCATAACCTGCATGGGTTTTTCCCAGGGATCTCTGGTTTCCTCCCACATTCCAAAGACATACAGGTTTGTAGGTTAATTTGCTTGTTAAATTGTAAAATTTGTCCCTAGTGTGTAGGATAATGTTAGTGTGCGTCGGTCATTGGTTGGTGTGGACACAGTGGATCAAGAGGCCTGTTTCCACGCTGTATCTCTAAACTAAAAATTCTTCTTTGCAAACTATTATTTTTCTATCTATGAAGCACATTTGCCAGAAGGGGGAGCTGCAAGCATTTTCACTGGCGCTTTCAGTCTCAATGAACTGCAAACAAAGCAGATGTTATTTAAATGTCTTGTTTAACAGCATGACACATAAATTAAGCTGATTTCTAGATAAATTATTTTGTACCTCAATTGAGATTTTTATTTCGCATTTCAGTCAGGGCCATTGTCTCAATCTACATCTCATTCCTAGATTTAGCCATACTTGCGACTTTATGGTAATAGAAGACAAGAGTATAGACATAAAGGCTGAATTATCCTCCAAAATATTCACTGTAATTAGCAGAGGCAGGGAGTAAATTAGGCACCGAGACCTTCTACCACCTCTTTGTTGGAACTTTATTACCCGAACGATGAATTTTGCTGGTTCTTCTCATTCACTGCCTCCTCTTCCACCAGTAAATTACCTGGTGAATGCCTTAGCCGCATGCGAGGGCCTAAATCAATAAGCCGTTCCTTGCTTCAGTACCACAGCAGGCAGCAACCATCATTGCGCTGTGGAAGAACCTAAAACATTTTAAATTCCACCTAGAATCTACTTTAATTATGTAAGTTGAAAAAAAAAATAAAGCTGCAGATGCTGAAATCCAAATGTTGTTAGTCATGTAGTTAATTGAGTTGGGAAATGAGTTAGGTTGTTTGCCAGGCTATTACTGAAGTCAAATGGCCCATTCAAATGCTCTTGTGATTGACCTAGGATAATCCAACTGTTGAACAGTTTTAGTTATTTACTGGAATGTTGTAACGATAGGTGCCATATATGTTACATATTATATATTACATATGGACATTATGGGCCAATGTGCCTGTTTCTGTGCTAGATGACTCTAAGCTGACAGAAACAAAGTTACTCCCCGCACTTTTTTTGCAAAACTGACACCTGCAGTTTCTTGTTTCTACATTCTGTTTCATAGTTTGACCAGTTGCTCAATGACGTATAATTTCACCAATGAGCCTTGAAATAATTTTCTTTCAGGTGAAGGCTCTATCTCAATTAAAGTTTCTAATGACTTAGTGATTTAATGTTATGGATGTGACAGGAAAATCAGTTTTCATATTCTTCTATTAACTAAAAACAGCTGTGAGTTTAAATCAGGACTCCAAATAACTGAGCCACCATCCAAAGTGTGTACTTTGGCAGAGACTTAAACAATTGAATGAGAGAGTTTTGTACAAAAGTAAAACACCTTATAAACCAGATGCCTATATGACTTGCACTGTGGGAGACGTTTGCTGCCTGTTGAACATATGAGGACAGTGCAGGAAGAAACTGCAGACACTGGTTTACACCAAAGATAGCCACAAAATGCGGAAGTAACTCAGCGGGACAAGCAGCATCTCTGGATTGCAGGAATGGGTGACGTTTCGGGTCGAGACCCAGGATTCAAATTGACCAACCAAGAGGTCTTCCAAAAAAAAAAGACCTCAAATTGCTAATCTGTATTGATGGACAAGGTTTCTAGTGGAAGAATTGTGCAGAAATATGTCCACAAAATGTACTGTACTCACTAAACAAGACTTCTTCAAACAGCTTTCCCCAAACCAGACTGTCTAATGTTTTGAAGGTCAAAGACATCAGGTAAATGGCATACTGCCACCTGCAATTTCCCCTCCATCACACATCACCTTGTCTTTGCAAACATATTTCGTCCACCTTCGCAGGTTGTAAATCCTGGAACTCCTAACGCAACATCACTGCGGGACTGCCTTCGGAAGGACTGCAGCAGTTCAAGAATACAGCCAACTCGAACACAGTAGGGGGATGAACAATAATTGCAGACTATTGCCAGCAACATCTACATCCAGTAACATTATTAAAGCAGATGGAACCTCTGACAGTACAGCACACCTTCAGCACTGAACTGAAGCACGAACTGAGAGGTTTGAGCTTTTTAGTGGGCATTTTTTTGAGATGTTTGTCTTTTTAGAAACATAGAAACATAGAAAATAGGTGCAGGAGGAGGCCATTCAGCCATTCGGCCCTTCGAGCCAGCACCGCCATTCATTGTGATCATGGCTGATCATCCCCTATCAATAACCCGTGCCCGCCTTCTCCCCATATCCCTTGACTCCACTAGCCCCTAGAGGTCTATCTAACTCTCGCTTAAATCCATCCAGTGACTTGGCCGCCGCTGCCCTCTGTGGCTGGGAATTCCATAAATTCACAACTCTGGGTGAAAACGTTTTTTCTCACCTCAGTCTTAAATTACCCCCCCTTTATTCTAAGACTGTGGCCCCTGGTTCTGGACTCACCCAACATTGGGAACATTTTTCCTGCATCTAGCTTGTTTTGAACCTACGGCCAACTGTTTCGAACCTACAGCCAACTGACACGGAGGCACAGGTGCCCATGAAATGTCCCAGGGAATGACACCGATGTGCCCGATTTGCAATGTTGGATTAAATCACGTGTCGAGGTGCAAACCAAGCTTTGCTTTATCTGTCTCCATTGACTTCAACTCAGCTGAATTGTAGGCTGTGGTAATGCCAGCAGTAAATGCAATGCAGCTAGTTTTGTTCCCTCACCCCTCCCTCATTTACATTTCATCCCCAGCTATTTTTTTAATTACTTTTGAATTAATGTCTCGCATGAAAATCATCAACAAACTTAATGATGTGTGTATGGATATCATGCAGTTAAAGAGATAACCAACCGCAATGTCTAATAGTCTAACAGGCACAGAAGTTCAGCAGATGGCTAACGTTGTTTTACATAAATGTTAGGTTGCGTTCTTTATTACTGTTAACAGTGTTTTGCATTAATAAACTGATGATGCTGTAATATTTAGCTGCAGCATATTTGCAAGAAAACCATATTTTCATCTGTCACAAAAGGAAGCAGCAAGTTATCCTAATGAGTCATCTAACACGTTATTAACACAGTAATTAGCCGGTATTTCAAACTTAATAACAAAAAACAACTAGCTTTTTTCCATAAGTAAGCCAAGATTTAACATAGCGATGCCTCACATGTTTACAGAGCTCCATCAGCATGTTAAATAGCAGCAGTGAAAATGTTTTAGATTTGGGTAACACAGAGTAGCACAGCATAGCGACAGTAACATTTGATCACAGCAAGACATCAGGAAGGAGGGAAGGCTGGAAGCAATATCCCCCCCCCCTCCCCCTCCCTTCCCCTCCCCCCCTCTCCTCTCTCACAGCTGAATGTACAGACCCAAGAGAACATGAATTATTCAGCTGCTGAGGAGGTGCAGCATTTTGGGCACTTTCCGCTTAGTTGAGAAGCTTTACATGACAAATGTCAGTATGTACAGAAAGGTCCTGGAATATACAATGTACATTAAGAAAAGCTTTGCCAGTAGTTCCAAAGCTGAAAGCACCAATCCCACTGTTGACCTGCATTGTCTTGCATTACTGATATCAGTGCATACAACGGAACCTGAAACATATTTTAAGAAAAGTGCTGAAAGAGGTTAGTTCAAAGTTAAGGTACATGGGAGACAGAAAATCTATATCATGATTGTTAATTGTCTTCTGTTAAATAGACCCAATTTTCAGACAAAAAGAGGGTATGCTGCTGATACAGTTGTTTCAGTTACCAGTTTAGACTTTACTAAAGAGATACAGCGCAGAAACAGGCCCTCTGAGCCTGCGCTGACCAGTGATCACCCCATACACTAAACTACACACACTAGGGACAATTTTCACAACTTTTCAAAGCCAATTAACCAACAAACCTGTACGTCTTTGGAGTGCGGGAGCACCCGGAGAAAACCCACGCGGTCCCAATGAGAACGTACAACCGCCGTGCAGACAGCACCCATAGTTAAGATCGAACCAGGATCACTGGTGCTGTAAGGCAGTAGCTCCACCGCTGAGCTACTGTGCTGCTCGTTTGCCGAACTAAAGGGCTCGATCTGAATCCCAAGTTCAAATCCCACCATTGCAATTGTGGAATGTATGTTCAGTAAATACTTAAAATAGATTTGAGGGATGATGATCATGAAATTACAGGTTTGTGCTAAATACCCACCAAGGGAGGGAATTTGCTATCCATGGCAAGCCTGGTTTGTATGTGATTTACCATCCAAACAATGTGATTGGTCTTAAATGGTCTAGCAAGCTATTTACTTGTACATTTTGTACAAAAGGAATAAGGCTGTGTCACCCAGCATTGGCACAGAATTCAGATCTGGAAAGCTGCTCCCAATTGACATTACAGCTACCGTATTTCCTGGCAATGAGGACGCTATTTTCTACCCAAAAATAAGGCACGGAAATTTACCAGCATCTTGGAGGCCGAAGGATCTGGTTGTTTTTAGCCAAGAAAGAAGACTTGGCTATCCCTCAGTACAGCAACATCAAGAATGAGGTTGCTTGCTGTACCGACGGATAGCCAAGTCTATCCCTCATTGCTGGCAGTTGATGGGAAGCGGCTGTAAAAGGACAGCGCCGGCCACCACCTCAGCGCCTTCTGCTGCCCCACTCGCCAGCCAACCGCGGTGTCCTTCGGCACAGGCGCAACCGGTGGGGGTGGTGGTTGGCGTGTGGCTTCTGGGCGGTCTCTCTCTCTCTCTCATCCTCTCTTTCCCCCTCTCCCCCCCTCCCTCCCGGGTCAGCCTCTCCCCCTCTCCCTCTCTCCCCTCTCCCCCTCTCCTCCCCCCCTCTCCCCTCTCCCCCTCTCTCCCTCTCTCCTCCTGCGTCATCCCTCTCTCCCTCTCCCCTCCCCCTCTCCCCCCCTCTCCCTCCTCTTCTCCCTCTCCCCCTCTTCCCCCTCCCCCTCCCCTCTCCCTCTCTCCCTCTCCCCCTCAACTCCCTCTCCCCACCCCCTCTCCCCCCTCCCCTCCCCCTCTCTCCTCTCTCCTCTCCATCCAGACTCACCCTCTCCCCCTCTACCCTCCCCCTCTCCCCCTCTCTCTCTCTCTCCCCCGTCTCCTACCTCTCTCCCCCCCCTACCCCCTCTCCCTCTCTCCCCTCGTCCTCCCTCTATCCCTCACTCCCTCTCCCCTCTCCCTCGATCATCCTCTCCCCTCATCACCCCTCTCTCCCTCACCCCCTCCCCCTCATCATCCCTCTCTCCCTCTCCACCCCTCACCCCCCTAACTACCCCTCCTCTCCTCTCTCCCTCCCCCCGTCCCCTCTACGCCTCTCTCCTCTCTCCCTCTCCCCCTCACCCCTCTCCCCCTCTCTCTCTCCCCCTCTCCCCCTCTCCCCCTACCCACACGCCCTCTCCCTCAGCTCCCTCTCCCGCTCTCCTCCTCGCCTCTCTCCCTCTCGCCCTCTCCATCTCCTCCTGCCTCCTTGAAGGAGTTTCACATATTTCTTTCTACGGATCAAACCAAACTCTTGATCCTGTCCCGCCAGCCTTTTTTTTCTCCAAAATTTAGCAACTCAAAATGGGAGTGTGTCTTCATTGTCAGGAAATACGGTATATTAGAATACGGTATATCACAAGTGCTAAGCACAGGCATTTGCAACCAAGTTCAGGTATAAATGCCGAGTGTTTTATCCTCATTTGCTTTCTCCTGAAATCTACCACTTCAAAAGCAATATTCCAGTCCATTTGTCTCACTCTTAGCGATTTAAGGAGCAACTGAAAGAATACGGCACAGCAAAAGCTTTGTCTTAGAGTCATAGTCATACAACTTGGAAACAGGCCCTTCGGCCCAACTTACCGGACTGGATTTTAAACGTGACGAAGTAATTCCAGACTAAGTTGGAGTCACAGTCATAGAGTTATAGATTTTATACAGTGTGGAAACAGGCCCTTTTGTCCAACTTGTCCATGACGACCAACATGCCCCATCTACGCTTGTCCCATCGTCCACGTTTGGCCCATATCCTTTTAAAACTTTCCTATCCATGCACATGCCCAAATGTCTTTTAAAGTCTTTGTGGCCAAAGAATATTCCAAGCATGATACTGAAGACCTATGTACCAGAACTGAAGAATATTCTCTTCGCATAAGCACGAGACCACCACAATTTTCCTGTCCCCCTCCAAGTAACACATGATCCAAACTTGGAAATAAATTTCCGTTTCTTTATCATCACTGAGCCTAAATTGTGGACCTCCCAACTCAACAGCATTGTGGAAGTACCACTAGTTGGCCAGCAGCAATTCAATAAAGTGTCAAACCACTGCCTTTTCATGGGCTATTATGGAAAGGCAATAAATGGTGGCCTTGCCGGTGATAACTAGTTTCTGAAAATGAATTTCAAAAAGTGCCTTCGTTAATCAAGTGGAATTTTTCAGCCATGATATTTATGATTCCTTCAAATCTGACAGCAGCTCCTGCAAAAATAATCATTTTTATTAGCTGTTGCTTGATTTACAAATGGTTCTGATACCTTTACCCAGACACGCAGAAAGATATATGTGAGTTTTCTTTATGAGACCACTCAGCACAATAAAAGGGCATAAAGCCCGATAGCTTTGGACAGAAACCACATCAATTTATATGGGCAGCATTAAAATACTGGAAGTAATTTCAATATCACAAAGGTTTTAAGTCAGTCTAATTTTGGGGGGAATACAGGATATTAGAGGTTAAAAGGTCGTTTTAAAATTCAATTACATACAATGACAGGAGACTTAAAACAAAAGGAGAGATGAAGTTTAACAGCATAAATAACTTTTTTTTGTTTTCATTTTTTATACTCTTATAATGTCTTTGATCTCGTAGTGGAAGATAGCTGGTTTTAGAACATTTTAAGGATCTATCATTTTGCTAGCTTTCTTCTTCTTGCGTATGGCGTGCACAGCCTAAAGTTGTAAGACAACTTGTTCTGTTTGGTCTTCTGTTTGTGCACGCCAGGTTGATTGCATTCGTTTAAACAGGGTGGACCACGTGAAGGTTGCAATTTCCCACCCCTTGCTAGCTTTCTTAAATAAGAATATTTATAGCCCAAGATTATAGCACCAGGAGTGGACCTCTCCATCTCTCAAATCTACCCCAACATTCATAATCAACAACAAACATTAGTGATAATCTTTCAAAACTTTCAAAACTCTTTAGATTCTGGAGTAGTTCCTGAGGATTGGCGGGTAGCAAATGTAACCCCTCTTTTTAAGAAGGGAGGGAGAGAGAAAACGGGGAATTACAGACCAGTTAGTCTAACATCGGTAGTGGGGAAACTGCTAGAGTCAGTTATTAAAGATGGGATAGCAGCACATTTGGAAAGTGGTGAAATCATTGGACAAAGTCAGCATGGATTTACAAAAGGTAAATCATGTCTGACGAATCTTGTGGAATTTTTCGAGATGTAACTAGTAGCGTGGATAAGGGAGAACCATGGATGTGGTATAATCTGGACTTCCAGAAGGCTTTCGACAAGGTCCCACATAAGAGATTAGTATACAAACTTAAAGCATACGGTATTAGGGGTTCAGTATTGATTTGTGGATAGAGAACTGGCTGGCAAACAGGAAGCAAAGAGTAAGAGTAAACGGGTCCTTTTTCACAATGGCAGGCAGTGACTAGTGGGGTACCGCAGGGCTCAGTGCTGGGACCCCAGCTATTTACAATATATATTAATGATCTGGATGAGGGAATTGAAGGCAATATCTCCAAGTTTGCGGATGACACTAAGCTGGGGGCAGTGTTAGCTGTGAGGAGGATGCTAGGAGGACTGCAAGGTGACTTGGATAGGCTGGGTGAGTGGGCAAATGTTTTGGCAGAATGCAGTAAATGTGGATAAATGTGAGGTTATCCACTTTGGTGGCAAAAACAGAAAGCAGACTATTATTTAAATGGTGGCCGATTAGGAAAAGGGAGATGCAGCGAGACCTGGGTGTCATGGTACACCAGTCATTGAAAGTATGGCATGCAGGTGCAGCAGGCAGTGAAAAAAGCGAATGGTATGTTAGCTTTCATAGCAAAAGTATTTGAGTACAGGAGCAGGGAGGTTCTACTTCAGTTGTACATGGGGTCTTGGTGAGACCACACCTGGAGTATTGCGTACAGTTTTGGTTCTCCAAATCTGAGGAAGGACATTATTGCCATAGAGGAGTGCAGAGAAGGTTACACCAGACTGATTCCTGGGATGTCAGGACTGTCTTATGAAGAAAGACTGGATAGACTCGTTTATACTCTCTGGAATTTTAGGAGATTGAGAGGGGATCTTATAGAAACTTACAAAATTCTTAAGGGGTTGGACAGGCTAGATGCAGGAAGATTGTTCCGATGTTGGGGAATCCAGGACAAGGGGTCACAGCTTAAGATAAAGGGGGAAATCCTTAAGACCGAGATGAGAAAGACTTTTTTCACACAGAGAGTGGTGAGTCTCTGGAACTCTCTGCACAGAGGGTAGTTGAGGCCAGTTCAATTGGCTATATTTAAGAGTGAGTTGATGTGGCCCTTGTGGCTAAGGGATCAGAGGGTATGGAGAGAAGGCAGGTGCGGGATACTGAGTTGGATGATCAGCCATGATCATATTGAATGGCGGTGCAGGCTCGAAGGGCTAGAATGGCCTACTCCATGCAGTCTTAAATGTCTTCCATTGTATATCCACCGTCAACCCTTTTAGAATTAATTGCCAGTCAATTTGGCCAATTCACGTCTCATACCCTCAAAGTTACCTTTCTTTAAGTTCAGAACCATTCTTCACTGCCTGCAGCACCTGCATGCCTACTTTCATGACTGGTGTACCATGACACCCAGGTCTCGGTGCATTTCCCCTTTTTCCTAATCTGCCACCATTCAGATAATAGTCTGCCCTCATGTTTTGCCACCAAAGTGGATAACCTCACATTTATCCACATTATACTGCATCTGCCATGCATCTGCTCATTCACTCAACCTATCCAAATCACCCTGTTTGGAGAACATTCTTGAACCCCCTCTATGGCAAAAATGTCTTTCCTCAATATGGAGACCAAAACTGTATGCAAAACCCCAGGTGTGGTCTTAACCAAAACCCTGTACAACTGCAGTAAACCTCCCTGCTCCTATACTCAAATCCTTTCACACCTAACTATACCCCCCAGCTTGGTGTCATCTGCAAATTTGGAGATGTTGCATTCAATTCCCTCTTCCAAATCAGTAATGTATATTGTAAATAGCTGGGGTCCCAGCACTGAGCCTTGCAGTACCCCACTACTCACTGCCTGCCATTCTGAAAAGGACCCGTTTACTCCTACCCTTTGCTTCCTGTCTGCCGGCCAGTTCACTCTCATCCACATCATTATTGAACCACCAATACCGTGTGCTTGTAAGTTTATATACTAACTCGCTTATGTTGGGACCTGTCGAAAGTCTTCTGAAAGTCTAGATATAACACCATCAACTGGCTTTCGCTTATCCACTCTACTCGTTACATCCTCGAAAATATTCTATAAGATTCCGTCAGAGCATGATTTTACCTTTTGTAAATCCATGCTGACTTTGTCCAATGATTTCACCACTTTCCAAATGCGCTGCTATCCCATCTTTAATAACTGACTCTAGCAGTTTCCCCATACCGATGTTAGACTAACTGGGGTCTGTAATTCCCCGCTTTCTCTCTCCCTCCTTTTTTAAAAAGTGGGGTTACATTAGCTATCCTCCAATCCACAGGAACTACTCCAGAATCTAAGGAGTTTTGAAAAATGATCACTAATGCATCCACTATTTCTGTGGCTACCTCCTTGAGCACTGGGATACAGACCATCTGGCCCTGGGGATTTATCGGCCTTTAATCCGTTCAAATTTACCCAACACCACTTCCCGGGTAACCTGGATTTTCACTTATTTCCGCATTTTTATTTGACCTTCGGTCTACTGCTTCATTTCCGGCAGATTATTTATGTCTTCCTGAGTGACGACAGAACCAAAGTAGTTATTCAGCTCGCGAAATTGGTCTGCCATGTCCTTGTTTCCCCATGATCAATTCACCTGCTTCTGACTGCAAGGGACCAACATTTTGTTCTAACTAGTCTCTTTCTCTTCACATATCTATAAAACTTTTTGCAGTCAGTTTTTATGTTCCCTGCCAGTTTCCTTTCGTAATCTATTTTCCCTTTCCTAATTAAACCCTTTGTCCTCCTCAGCTGGATTCTGAATTTCTCCCAGTTTCTGGTAGGCTGCTTTTTTTGGCCAATTTTGTATGCCTCATCTTTAGGTTTTATACTATCCCTGATTTCCCTCGTTATCCACGGATGCACCACCTTCCCTGATTTATTCTTTGTGCCAAAGCTGGTATAACAACTTTTGTACTTCATCCATGCATACTCTTTAAATACCTTCCATTGCACATCTAATGTCAACCCTTTAAGACTCACCTGCCAGTCTATCTTAGCCAATTCATAGCTCATACTTCAAAGTTACCTTTGTTTAAGTAAACCCTTGTTTCTGACTTAATTATGTCACTCTCCATCCTAATGAAGAAAACTCAATCATATTATGTCAACCTCTTGCCCAAGGGGCCACGCACAACAAGGCTGCTAACTAACCCTTCCTCATTACTCAATACCCAGTCTAGAATAGCCTGCTCTCTCCGTTGGTTCCTCCAGAGTGCTGGTTTAGAAAACTATCCCGCATACATTCCAAGAAATCGTCTTCCTCGGCACCCCTGCCAATTTGATTCACCCAATCTATATGCAGATTGAAGTCACCGATTATAAGTGTGTTACCCTTGTTGCACGCACTTCTAATTTCCTGTTTGATGCCATCCCCTACGACTCATTACTACTGTTAGGTGCCCTCTGTACACTCTGGAACTCTCTGCCACAGAGGGTAGTTGAGGCCAGTTCATTGGCTATATTTAAGAGTGAGTTGGATGTGGCCCTTGTGGCTAAGGGGATCAGAGGGTATGGAGAGAAGGCAGGTACGGGATACTGAGTTGGATGATCAGCCATGATCATATTGAATGGCGGTGCAGGCTCGAAGGGCTGAATGGCCTACTCCTGCACCTAATTTCTATGTTCTATGTTTCTATGTTTCAATGTCATCATGGCGGGAAAGCCTCTTCTCTGTCTGTTCCCGGCAGTCCTCAATTTCTTTAGTTTTCAACGTTTTATATTTTTCCTCTTTTATATACTCCCTGTGATCTTCACTTCTGAAGAGAGAAGACAAAATGGCTCTGTTCAGTTTATTTTCCTTACCTCACTCTGCATCATTTCATTTGTCAGTGGGCCTGAGTATTAGGGAAATGTTTAGGTCAATGCTCACATGTTCTATTGTGAAAAGGAACTGTCTCTAGATACAGTATCACAGTGAAAACCAGGTCTAGCTGGCATTAAAACTCTATTGTTCAGTTCAAAGAAGCGAGAGACCTGTCTAAGCCAGCAATGCAGCACAGTGACTGAACTGTGAGCTGCTGTCTCACAGCATCAGGGACGGACTCAAGTGCGATCTTGACTTGGGTACTGCCTGTGTGGTGTTTGCACATTTTCACACTGCGTGGGTTTCTTCCGAGTGCTCCGGTTTCCCCCCACATCTTAAAGATGTGGCAGTTTGTAGGAAAATTGGCTTTAGATTAGTTTAAAGATACAGCATGGAAACCGGCCCTTCGGCCCACTGAGGTCTTGCCGGCCATCGATCACCCATTCACACTAGTTCTATGTTATCCTACTTTCTCAGCCACTCACTACACATTAAGGGGGGATTTACAGAGGCCAATAAAGCTACAAATCTGCATGTCATTGGGATGTGGGAGAAAACCGGAGCACTCGCAGGACAGTGGCGCCCAGGTCGGCTCGCTTGCCCCAGATCTGGCTGCAGTTCCCAGGTCAGCTTGCACTCCAGGTCTGGTGGTAGCGCCCAGGTCGCGAAAACAAATTGAAAAGAAATACGCTTGCGGGCGGATGATTTCGGGTTACGGGCTGGATCCGGCCCTTGGGCCATAGGTTGCCGACCCCTGTCCTAGATGTCAGGCCTCATTGTGTCCCCCCCATTTTTTAAAAGCGATTTCCGCCCATGCAGGAAACCAACGCTGTCACAGAGAGAACGTGCAAACTCCACTCAGACAGCACCCGGGGTCAGTATAAAACCCGGGTCTCTGGCGCTGTGATGCAGCAGCTCTACAAGCTGCACCACTGTGCTGCCCTGCTGCACATACTGCACTACTACTGTGGCTGCATTAGTGAAGAGAACAGAGAGTACTCTATGGCATGGCTCAAGATTAGGATTCTTCTATCACAAGATCTTCACAATTTGAAATCCTCCATTCGACCAACATCTGATGGACACTTAACGATTTAAGTGCACAATTAAAAAATCATGAAGCAATTCTGCACAGATTCTGAGCTGAACATCAAACGACTATTAGCACTAATCCCATATTACACACCATTTTATTCTTGTCATATTCTTCATCAAACCCCCCAGATCCTGAACATTTTGTGGATGTGGGAGGGAACTGGATCACCCGGAAGAAACCCGCACAATCATGGGGAAAACGCATAAACGTCACTTGTGGGAGAGTCTAGGACTAGTGGTCATAACCTCAGAATTAAAGGACATTCTTTCAGGAAGGAAATGAGGGGAAATTTCTTTAGTCAGTGGGTGATGAATCTGTGGAATTCTTTGCCGCAGAAGGCTGTGGAGGCCAAGTCAGTGGATATTTTTAACGAAGAGATAGATAGTTAGATATATTCTTGATTAGTACGGGTGTCAGAGGTTATGAGGAGAAGGCAGGAGAATGGGGTTAGGAGGGAGAGATAGATCAGCCATGATTGATTGGCGGAGTTGACAGGATGGGCTGAATTGCCTCATTCTACTCCTAACAAATACTAAACTCCACACACACAGCATGCCATTGTCGAACAAGGAAAAAAACCTAGGTCTCTATCGTCGTAGCTATGGGCATATCCCCGACCTCGTACCTCGTTACATCGACGACTGCTTTGGTGTCACCAAGCGCGATCCTGCGCTACCCACACCAACTGACTGACTTCATCCATTTCACCACCAACTTCTCATCCGGCACTCAAATACACTTGGATAGACCATTTCTGACATTTCCCTAACCATTCCTTGACCTCAAGGGACCATCTCTATTGCAGGTGATTACACTCCTGACCGACATCCACTAGAACTCCCATCAGCTACCTGACTACTCTTCCCTCCCACCCTGCTTCCTGTAAGGACTCCATCCCCTATTCACAATTCCTCCGTCTACTGCGCATCTGCTCCCATGATGAGGGGTTCCACACCAGGTCATCACAAATGGCCTCATTATCTTCAGGGAACGGGGATTCCCCCGCTCCCCCCACTATAGATGAGGCTCGCACCAGAGTCTCCTCCATAACCCGCCGCAACACTGCCCACTCTCGTCCCATTCCCCCACTCGCAACAAGGTCAGAGTCCCCCTGGTCCTCACCTTTCACCCCACCAGCCGGGCAAATACAACACATAGGACCTCAGCCATTTTTCGCCACCTCCCAACGTGACCCCTCCACTCGCCACATCTTCCCATCTCCCCCCCCTGTCTGCCTTCCTCGCAAAGACCAATGCTTGGCCCGCATCCGCAACTCCCATGTCAATTCTTGACCCTTCCCTCCTGCTCTATACCCCTTCCCCGGGCACTTTTTCGCTTGCAACCGCAAAAATGCTACACTTGGTCCCTTCACACCTCACACCTCCACTCCTTTCAGGGACCCAAGCATCCTTCCAGGTCCGACAGAGGTTCACCTGCACCTCCTCCAACCCTCATCTACTGCATCCGCTGCTCCAGATGCCAGAAGATCAATATCGGTGAGACCAAGCAGAGGATTGGCGGTCGTTTCGCAGAGAAAACACCTTCAGACCTCCGCTCCGTCCGCAATAGACCAACCCTACCACCACCGGTGGCTCAGCACTAACCCGTGGCAAAGTTCAATTCCCCTCCCAATGCCGTATCCGACCCTCTCAGTCCTGGGCCTGCCTCCACGGCCAAAGAGTGAGCAACACCGCAAGTTGGAGGAACAGCACCAAATATTCCGCTTGGGGAGTCTGCATCCTCTGGGCTTGAACATTGAATTTTCTCAATTCCGTTAACCCTTGCTGTCTCCTCCCCTTCCCACCTCTTCCTCAGCCCTCGGGCCCTGGCATTCCCTCTCTCTCTATCTCTCTCCCCCACCCTAGTCGCACTAGCTTCTCATTTTCACACTACAAACAGCTTACAATAGCTTACAATGGCTTGTTCCCTTTATCATCAATACTTTTTTGCATATCTTTCATTCATTGTTTTTTATCTCTCCACATCACCATCTATATCTCTCGTTTCCCTGATCCCTGACCAGTCTGAAGAAGGGTCTCGACCCAAAACGTCGCCTATCTCCTTCGATCCTTAGATGCTGCTGCACCCGCTGAGTTTTTCCAGCCTTTTGTGTACCCTCGATTCTCCAGCATCTGCAGTTCCTTCTTTAACAACTCTCTATCGTCGTGACCAAGTAGAGACCAAGTAAAACCATGAGAAAGTTTCATTGCATTTTTAAGTGAATAACAAGTCAGTCAGTATGGATTGAGAATGTTTGTTTACTTCAGTGAAGTGTGGGTTGCTGGCAAGAGCAAATTTAATTGTTCACCCTTAACTCTCCTTAAAAAGGTGGTGGTGAGATGTTTACTTCAACTGCTGTGGCCCTGATTGTATTCTAGTGTCGTTGCGTAGGAAGATTCAGGTTTTTAACTAGGTAATTGGTTTTAAAAGGCATTATAGAAATGACACAAGATTAATTCTGGGTATGAAGGGGCTATCTTAGAAAATGATTAAGCAGATTATGCCTTTAGTCCCTGAAGTTTCAAAGACGCGAATCTTACTTAAACATAAAATCCTGAGGGGGATTGACAGGAAGGATGCAGACAGGATATTATCTACAATGGGGAACTGGAGAACATTAATGATTGAGCAATTTCTTTCCTGAGAGAACGTTGGAGGCTGAGTCATTAATTATATTCAAAAATGACTGATAGATTTTTTGACTTTAGGGAGAAATCAAAGGTTATGGGATAGGCAGGAAAGTGGAGCTGAGGCCAGGATGAGATCAGCTAAGGTCTTAATAAATGGTGGAATTGTCTTGAAAGGCCATATGGTTTTCTTCTAATATCTCAAGTATTCTTATGAGCAGAAACCTCTTCACCAGGAGGGTTGAATAGCCCTCAGTATTCTCGGTTCCGTAGGGTGGTAAATGCTCTTTTTTTTATACACAAGGCGAAGTTGACAGATTTTTGGACGCTAAAGGAATCAAGAGATTTGAGGATCAGCCAACTCCCGTTGCTTATATTCTCAAAGAGACGATGAGTCAATGGTCCTTTATTGTCACGTGTACCATTTAAGGTATAGTGAAATTTGATTTACCATACAGTCATACCAGAAAAAAGCAACAACTACATAAAAGTTAACATAAACATCCACCACAGTGGCTCCCCCATATTCCTCACTGTGATGGAAGGCAATAAAGTCATTTCTTCTTTCCTCCTTATTCTCTCTCGGACTGGGTAGTCAAACCATCCGCAGTTGGGGCGATTGAAGCTCCCGTGCCGGGGCGATTGAAGCTCCCGTGCCGGGGCGGTCGAAGCTCCTGCAGTTGGAGCTCCCGAATTCGGTCCCTAACCAAAGGACCGCGAGCTCCATGATGTTAAGTCCCGCTGTTGGAGCTCCCGAGGCCGATCCCTGACAAAGGGACCGCAGGCTCCATGATGTTAAGTCCGCAGGCTCCCGTGGTTGGAGCTCCCAAGGTTGATCCCCAGCAAGAGGCCGCCAGTTCCTTGATGTTAGGCCGCAGTGCAGACGGAGATACGATACGGAAAAAATGTGCAACTCTGTCGAGGAAAGAGATTTTAAAAAGTTTCCCCCAACGCCACCCTCCCCCACCCCGCCCCCCCCCCCCCCCACATAATACAAAGCTAAAGATACACTTCTTCTTCTACTTTTCGTGTCCATCTTGTTACAAATGTTGACCTCGATGTCATCGTCCGTCCTGAAAAGGACACAAGCTTCCGGCGACAATCAGTGGAAGCCATCACTTGTCACAATAGATGATGGTGGTAGCAAAATTAGCTCAGGATACTTCCAGTTTCTAGCCCCGTGACGTGGACGCTTCTGCTATGGGGCCAAAGTAACACTAAAACATACATTTAACAACATACTAAAAACAACAAAGAAAGAAAAGGGCGAGACAGACTGTTGGCGAGGCTGCCACTCCGTGGATAATATATGTTTTCAAGACACTGGGATAAGGCGCACTGCCATACTGTGTACAGACTTGTGATGACTAATTTCTATTCAAATGGAAAAGCATAGGACTAAATTATTATTTTGCTGTGCTGTCTTTATCTTTGTAAACTTATATAGGTTTACAACACACGTATGTATGTACCAGTATTACCAGTATTACCAATGTATTGCCTATTCCTCTGTCCCCAGCAATTTCCATATTCATTGGAAATTTCTTGAAACACTTCCTTGAATTACATTGATTTTTTTTTCTTGTTTAACATATTGTTTACAGTGTACTATGTTGACATATTCTGTTGTGGTGCAAGTGTGAATTTCATTGTTCTATCTGGAACTTATGACAATAAAACAGTCTTGACTCTCTTGACTCTAATATTTTCCACCTTGGGTTGGCAAGCAATTTTTCTTAAAATATTTTGAAGCATCGATAGTATTTCTGTGGTAAAAGTTCTTTTTAAAGGCATGTTGTCATCTTTCAATTTATCAGCTGACTGATTTTCTTATGGTGTCTAACCAAAGTGATATAGGTAGATGAAAAGAAAAGGAGTTATATATCAGCAATCAGTTACAAAAAAGCTAATTTATCCTATTTGAGGATATCAGTTTGTTTACCTGACTAACAACTTGTATATGCTAACAGTAAGTCATGAATTTACATAAATACATATTTTCATTTTTGTACAACTTCATACTTTTGGTTCAATAATAAAAGAACAGTGAGAGAAAAAAGAAATAAAGAGCGTCGGAATAGATAGACAAGCGAGTAGAAACAGAAAACAAAAGAAATAAAGGACAGAGATGAGAGGTTAAAAGATTGAAAGATTTTAACTTCTTGAAAGATTATTTGAAAAAGTATATACAAGGATATCAAACTTTAACCCCAGATCTATTGGAGGAAGGAATGAATAGAAAGGCAGAATCAAGCAATTTAATATCTTACTTATATAATATAATTCTAAATATAGAAACACCAACGACAGAGGCAATTAGAAGGGACTGGGAACAAGTGTTATTGATAAAAATTCCGAACGATTGATGGAATAAAAATTTATTATATGTAAACAAATGTTCAATGAATGTAAGACATAACCTAATTCAATTTAAAATTTTACATAGATTATATTATTCAAAAACAAGACTGAATAAAATATTTTCAAATGTTTCCCCCATCTGCGACAAATGTCTAACTCAAAATGCCACTATAGCACATTCCTTTGTCTCTTGTCCAAAACTGTATACATTTTGGAACGACATTTTTGGAATTTTTACAAACTATTTAACACAAAATTGAACCCCAATACTGAATTGATTATCTTTGGATCAATGGAAGAGGGAACTATATTCCAAGAAGCTTTTCTTAATTATGTCTAATAACAGCAAAAACTATATTCCAAGAAGCTTTTCTTAATTATGGTCTAATAACAGCAAAAAAACTTACACTTAAATTTTGGAAAAATGCACCTACGCCAACATTCAAAATGTGGATCTCAAACATGTCTGAAATGCTACATCTTGAAGAAATGAGATTCCTGTTACTAGGCAAAGTAGACCAATTCTTAAAGGTTTGGTCTCCGTTTATCAACTTTTTACAAACATATGGTGCAACATAACATAACCTTAGAAATTAAATGGTTTAGAACTGGGTGACGGATGGGCAAAATATGAGATAGGTAGATCTCTCTGAATGAATTTACATGAATGCACTTTAAATAAAGGATGTTTCCACTGGTGGGAGAGTCTGGGATTAGAGGTGTAGACCTCAGAATTAAAGGACATTCCTTTAGGAAGGAGATGAGAGGAATTTCTTTATTCAGAGGATGGCGAATGTGTGGAATTCACAATGCTTAAAGAATATTTTATCTTCAATTCATTAGACTCTTTGATTGTTTAATCAATAGACGTAAAATGATATACTGAGGCCCATCAAAGGCAGATCTATATATAGTTACTGAACTCTGCCATTATAAACACAAATTTGGCCTTCAACTGCCTGGCACAAGTAGAAACCATAGCAACACATAATTGTATTCATTTCAAAGACACGTAGAAAACCTAGGTATAACATTCTATAAATCCAACCTGCAGATTCCATGATGCTGAACTATTTTTGGTTTGGTAACAGACTTGATATGAATTGATTCAAAACTCATCTATAATTCTTATTATCTAAAAGCAGCATGTGGAATTAATGTTAAGTCATTATGGCTGCGTGGATGATGAGGGACATTTTGAAATTAATGGATTTCCCAAGGTATGCTCCATAACCTTTGTGTTAAATACATTTAGATAACAAGGAACTCGTATCAGGAGTTCTTTCATTATTGAAGTCGATATTCAACATCCAAAATTTCATAAGCCTTTTTAATGTTTTCATAATCATTCCATTAATGCTATCAATTTATAAATGTTAATGAGGGAAAATTACAAAAAATGATGGAAGTCACAAATTCCAGCACCGAAGCTGACAATTGTAAGGATGATTAGAGCCCAAGCATAGGTTTAGTCACAAATCCCAGAAGACTCCTTGAAAAAGAGATGTGGTGCAGGGTCAGTAATTTGTCTGGAGACCTTGATGGCTATTATTGACGGAGCATTAATCTTTCATGACCTGCTGGAAACTTGCAGGCTCATTGCCTCAATCACTGCCTTGAATTGTTTTCAGAAAGTTAAACGAAAGAGCCAAAGAGCCATGGTTTTCCAGGGAAATGACACTTGTTTCGAAAAAAGAGAGATATCTACAATAATTATAGGAGGCATGGAGTAAATGAGGTGCTAGAGGAGTATAAAGAATGTAAAAAGAATCTTAAGAAAGAAATTAGGAAGGCTAAAAGAAGATATGAGGTTGCTTTGGCAAGAAAGGTGAAAGTAAATCCAAAGGGTTTCTACAGCTATATTAATAGCAAAAGGATAACGAGGGATAACATTGGACCATTAGAGAACCAGAATGGACAGCTATCTGCAGAGCCAAAAGAGATGGGGGAGATATTGAACAATTTCTTTTCTTCGGTATTCACCAAGGAGAAGGATATTGAACTCTGTGAGGTAAGGGAAAAAAGTAGAGTAGCTATGGAAACGATGAGATTCAAAGAGGAGGAAGTACTGACACTTTTGAAAATATAAAGGTGGATAAGTCTCCAGGTCCTGACAGGATATTCCCTAGGACATGAGGGAAGTTAGTGTAGAAATAGCAGGAGCTATGACAGAAATATTTCAAATGTCATTAGAAACGGGAATAGTGCCGGAGGATTGGCGTACTGCGCATGTTGTTCCATTGTTTAAAAAGGGTTCAAAGAATAAACCTAGCAATTATAGACCTATTAGTTTAACGTCAGTGGTGGGCAAATTAATGGAAAGGATACTTAGAGATAATATATATAAGCATCTGGATAAACAGGGTCTGATCAGGAACAGTCAACATGGATTTGTGCCTGGAAGGTCATGTTTGACAAACCTTCTAGAATTTTTTGAAGCGGTAACTAGGGAAATTGATGAGGGTAAAGCAGTGGATGTTGTCTATAAGGATTTCAGTAAGGCCTTTGACAAGGTTCCCTATGGAAGGTTGGTTCAGAAGGTTCAATCTTTGTGTGTAAATGGCGGAGTAGCAAGATGGATTCAACAGTGGCTGAATGGGAGATGTCAGAGAGTAATGGTGGATGGCTGTTTGTCAGGTTGGAAGCCGGTGACCAGTGGGGTGCCTCAGGGATCTGTGTTGGGTCCCACTGTTGTTGTCATGTACATCAATGATCTGGATGATGGGGGTGGAAAATTGGATAAGTAAGTATGCAGATGATACTAAGATAGGTGGTATTGTGGATAATGAAGTAGATTCTCAAAGTCTACAGAGAGATTTGGGCCATTTGGAAAAGTGGGCTGAAAGATGGCAGATGGAGATTTAATGCTGATAAGTGTGAAGTGCTACATCTTGGCAGGACAAATCAAAATAGACGTACATGGTAATTGTAGGGAATTGAGGAATGCTGTGGAGCAGAGGGATCTAGGAATAACTGTGCATAGTTCCCTGAAGGTGGATCGCATGTAGATAGGGTGGTTAAAGAAAGCCTTTGGTGTGCTGGCCTTTATAAATCAGAGCATTGATATAGGAGTAGGGAAGTAATGTTAAAATTGTACAAGGCATTGGTAAGACCAATTCTGGAGTATGGTGTACAATTTTGGTCGCCTAGTTATAGGAAGGATGTCAACAAAATAGAGAGAGTACAGAGGAGATTTACTAGAATGTTGCCAGGGTTCCGCAACTATGTTACAGAGAAAGGTTGAACAAGTTAGGTCTTTATCTTTGGAGCGCAGAAGGTTAAGGGGGGACTTGATTGAGGTCTTTAAAATGATGAAAGGGATAGACAGAGTTGACGTGGATAAGCTTTTCCCCATTGAGGGTAGGGAAAGATTCAAACAAATGAGGGCATGAATGAGAATTAAGGGACAGAAGTTTAGGGGTAACGTGGAGGGGGAACTTCTTTACTCAGAGGGTGGGGGCTGTGTGGAATCAGCTTCCAGCAGAGGTGGTGGAGGCAGGATCGATTTTAACATTTAAAAGTAAAGTGGATAGGTATATGGACGTGAAGGGAATGGAGGGGTATGGTCTGAGTGCAGGTAGATGGGACTAGGGGAAAACAAAATGTCGGCACGGACTGGAAGGGCCGAGATGGCCTGTCTCCGTGCTGTAAATTGTTATATGGTTATATGTCATATGGTTATAAGGTATTGCCTGTACACCTTACTGCTCTGTTTAGCCAACACTCACTCTCACAGCATCTTCTGCAGAGTGCTTCAAGCGTACTTTTTCACGAGATACACACAATAAAAGAAAACTGTCACAACTGAGCAAAACACAAAGTGCTGGAGTAACTCATCGGGTTCGGCAACATCTTTGGGGGATATGTATAGGCGACATTTTGAGTCATGAGCTTTCTTCAGCCTGACTGGAAACGTCACCTATCCATTTCCTGCAGAGATGTTGCCCGACCCACTGAGTTACTCCAGCACATTGTATTTTACTCAGGATTACAACACCTGCAGTTCCTTGTGTCTCCAAATTGTCACACCTACTTAGTTTGGAGAACCATAAATTACTGCACTCAAACCAAAGGTTGAAATTCTTTATTGGAGTGGAGAAAGACCTGTTGTGATAAATGATAATGTCTTTACTTTTTAAAAAAACTTTACAGAGCTGCTGCCCAGCTGTAATATTCACGGGCCATGTTATTTTTCTTAACTTGCATGCTCGGCCCTTAAAGCAGAGAAGCATAGGTGACCATTGTTAAAAGGAAAGATCATTCTGCAGGATTCAATCACCAGGCTGTAGGACGTTCGGCGCCCCTGTGACCACTGGGGGCGCCGCACGATGGCAGCCTCTGCCTACAGACTGTCTGTTTTTCTATCTTTTTAAAATTTTGTTTAAAAGTATGTTTTTGAGGATTATTTTTGTATTTCTATGTGGGAGAGGGTAAGGGGGGAAACTGTTTCCCAGTCACCTCCTGGCGAGGATGCAACTATTCTCCAATTCACGTCCTCGCCCCAACCTTGCGGCCTACCAACTGGATTGGCGCGGCCTTTCCTGCCGGGGACCGGACCAAACCTTCAGCAGCGGTGCAGCACTGGATTCACAGCGGAGCGGGCGATGCCTTACCTGGATCACCGTTTGAAGCTCCGGGGTGTTGGGCCTGCTGCTTCAACATCGCAGAGCTGTGGTTTGAAGAGCTTCCAGCGCGGGCGGCGCTGACTTCAAAATCGCGGACTCCTGGGATCCTTTGCCGAGGGCCGCCAGTGTGAATCTCCGCCCAGCTCGGCCTGTGGACTTCGGGAGCCGCGGTCTCCGGTAGGAAGTGGCCGATTCGGAGGTCCGAGCCGCTGAGAATGTTCTCCCGTTCTGACGTCGGAGTTCCATCATCCCGGCGAGAGGGCCTGAACATCGGGCCACCCGTAGCGGCGACAGCGGGGGGGCTCGGGAGGCCCCGACCACGGGTGAACTGCAGAACAACAGAGGAGGATGACTGAACTTTGGCGCCTTCCGTCACAGTGGGAAACTTTGATTCTGCTGTGTGGGGATGTTTGTGTTAAAGACTATCATGTTCTGTGTTCTTTTTTTTTCCATTGGCTGTATGGAGACCACAAATTTCACTGTACCAATTGGTGCATGTGAGAATAAATGTCTCTTGTCTTGTCTTGTCTTGTCTTTGTCTCTTGTCTCTTGTCTCTTGTTTAATAATCAGGCCACAGGACTGGGAGTTGCACTGTTTCATTCAGAGCATGCATTCTGATTTCAGAAGAGAAGGATAAAAGTTCATGTCAATAGTTCCTTGGCTGTGTTAATTCTCAATGTTGTATATCAATAACATGGATTACGGAATTGATGGCATTGTGGCCAAGTTTGCGGATGATAGGAAGATAGTTGGAGGGGCGGGTCGTACAGAGGAAGCAGGGATTCTGCAGAAGACTTGGACAGGTTGGGATAGTGGGCAAAGAAGTAGCAGTTGAGATACAGCACAGAAAATTGTGCAATCATGCACTTTGGTAATAGGAATAACATCTGGAAACTGTTCATCCTGTTTATACAGATGAAGATTAGTTCCTCAGTGTACATGTGTACAGATTGTTCGAAAAAATTGTGACAGGGACTGGAGCTGGTCTCAACCTGTCAGACTGCAAATCTGTACATAATGAGCGGTGGGTCCCTTTATCATCGTTACTTTTTTGCATATCTTTAATTCATTTGTTCTATATCTCGCTATATCACCCTCTACAGTATACCTCTTGTTTCCCTTTCCCCTGACTGTCAGTCTGAAGAAGGGTCTTGATCCGAAACATCGCCTATTTTCTCCAGAGATGTTGTCTGACCCGTTGCTTTTTGTGTCCCTGGGTTGACAACATATTTTTCTAAAGGCCAAAATAGAATTGGGTCATTTGAGCTATAGAAATGTTAAAGATATGGAAGAATAAACCAGTAGGTACTTCAGAAACTTAGTATTATAACACAACTTTCCACTATGGAACTGCTCGTGTTAAGCTGTCAGTCTGGCATGGGAGACATGGATTGTATTAAGCGCACAATTACATTGCATTGGCATCAAAGTCTGCAAGCTTGCATGGTAACAAACTTACATGATGGAAATTGAAGGCATCATCCAACTAGAGGTAATTAGAATTGGTGTATCATAAAATCATAGGATCATTACCTTTTTAAAGTGTGGAAGAAGACATTTGGGCCGTCAAATCTATGCTAGCTCTTCGTGTAACGATGTTGTAATCCCATGCAATGCCAACCTCCATATTGCTGCAATTAATTCTCATATAAGAGCCTCTCAATTCCAATTTTTGATGGCAATGATTGATTCCCTCTCCAAGCGTGGAATTCAGAATTTTGTCCAAACCTCTGCAACCGAACAATGGATAAAATTGCCTAATTCTGCTACCACCATCATCTGTGTGTCAAGATTCCTTCTGATCAGAAGTCATGTTAGACTCCAATCAACAACAGCATCCATTGCCACTGTCTCTTTAAAGAAACATATCTCACCAGCAGATCCCAGCTCTGATCTCTGTGCCCTCACTAACAAAGAAAACAAACCACTCTTGTTAATAACAGACAGGCAGAACCAGGAATTTCAAAGTAATTGGTCAACTCACCACGGAAAAATCAATTCGAACATTTCTGAGCTGCTAGTGCATATAATGCAATTTAATTTCAGCATAGAATTCATCCTGCCTTGTATTCAGAGTTGACAGTTCCATTTAACTTTATTTTTGCCTGTCTTCTGTAAGATTATGCGGAATAATAATGTGTTGCAAGATAAAGGATACTATAATAAATTGTCGGGTATCTCAAGAAAAGAGTGCTTTCTAATCTGTCAAGATATCAGAAGTGCATTTACGAGTGGCTGCATTTAATACAAGGAAAACTGGATCAGGGCACAAAGATTTAGGAATAAAGCTTTGAATGTTACATTAATGTGTTATCTCTACTCTCTTCTCTCCTGTCAGTTGTACTTGGTAATTCATTGGGTCTTTAAAACTTCTCTTTTCCCAGCTGATTAGTTCCTAGTTTACAACTATTCAATATCTCATTAACAACAATTAAAGCAGTTGCCAGAATTATCCCAGGGGTCAGTTTTTTCAAGGTTAATAAATAATAATTGAAACTTGAACCAATCACATATAAAATATTCGCCTGGAATGTAAAGTTGGAAGCCTCGATTGTTTTACATGGTGCGTGTTGGGAGGATGTTGTTCCACTGAATTATTTTCCAAAATCAAGCAATAAAAAAGAGAAATTATGCCAAAGTGCCTGCAAGCTTTCTCACCCGTCTATTGGTTGTCAGGAGAAATGGATTGAGGAAGGTATGTGGAAAAATTCCTGCCAAAATATACCCCATATTTGTCTTGATCTGCATGTAGTAAGCCGTTTAATTACAACCAAGGTGATTATTAGATGATGCTTAGGCTAAAGACCCATAACAATGAAACTGTTCCTATTGTGCAGGAAGGAACTGCAGCTGGTGGTTTAATCTGATGAAATCTGGAGTAACTCAGCGGGTCAGACAACACCTCTGGAGAAAAGGAATCGGGTTGAGACCCTTCTTCTGACTGAGGGAGAGTCCTGTTTTGATTGCTGTGGAATGTTCCATGCTGGATGTCCATGAGAACATGAATGATAGAAAGGGCAGAAGTGGGGGCAGCTTCAACATTTCATGAGATTAAAAAGTCCAAAAAAAGGCATTACAGTGACGCAGCGGTAGAGTAGCTGTCTTACAGCGCCAGAGTCCCGGGTTGGATCCTGCCCACGGGTGCAGTCTCTACTGAATTTGCACATTCTCCCTGTGACCATGTGGGTTTTCTCCGGGTGCTCGGTTTCCACCCACACTCCAAAGAGGTACAGGTTTGTAGGTAGACAAAAATGCTGGAGAAACTCAGCGGGTGAGGCAGCATCTATGGAGCGAAGGAGATAGGCAACGTTTCGGGCCAATTGCTCCATAGATGCTGCCTCACCCGCTGAGTTTCTCCAGCATTTTTGTCTACCTTTGATTTTCCAGCATCTGCAGTTCCTTCTTAAACAGGTTTGTAGGTCAAAATTGGTTGTGGTAAAAATTGTAAAAATCGTCCCTAGTGTGTGGGACAGTGCCAGTGTATGGGGTGATCACTGGTCGGAACGTACTCGGTCTGCTGAAGGGCCTATTTCCGTGCAGTAAAATCTAAAGTGTAAAGTCCATTATTGGTTTTTGGATAATTTGAATGTAACCCGTTTGGCAGAGTAGATATAAAAGACTCCAGCAATTTGTTTTTTTTGCTCAGTTCTATTGAATGCTGGTTTTACATCCTACCCTAGACTTCATTCTAATCATGTGGACTAAAGTAAGTGTAAAGCCAGCATTATGCCTGTCCTGTCAGTTGCCTGACAGGTGATTTATAGCAAAATGCCCTCTAAATGACTTCCTATACTCACGCTTGAAAATAACAACTTGGTGCTTGTTACCAGAATATAATTCTGTATAAAAATTAGAGGTATAAATGTCATATTTTTAAAGATTTATTCATCAACTGAAGACATTATTCTGGATACATGGCAATGTAAAATCTTCAGCAGAAAAATCCCAGATTTAATAAAACATTATGCATCTGGAAAGTCACATATTACTTTCAACTTGAAATAAATGATCATCTAATTCTATGGGTCACTTAGTGGTTCAACCTGTATTTCTCCGACATGGACATCAACTTACAGTGCTAAAGATATCCCAATGTTTAAGAAACAGCATCCGCTACTTAAATTAAATTCTGCGTCAAAAATCTAGACCACAAAAGTTCAATTTGTGTTAGTGATTTATGAAAAAATACATAGAATTCTTCAGAAAAAAATACACTGCTCTCTATTAGTTTTGACATACAGTAAATCACATAATGTGATGGTTTTTTGAAAAAATATCCACCCAAAATAGAAAATACATGATTCATTCAGTACTGACATTTCAGTGCTGCATTTGAATAGTTCACTGGATGTTGTCCATATAACCATATAACCATATAACAATTACAGCACGGAAACAGGCCCTCTCGGCCCTTCCAGTCCGTGCCGACCATTTGTTTTCCCCTAGTCCCATCTACCTGCACTCAGAACATACCCCTCCATTCCCTTCACGTCCATATACCTATCCACTTTACTCTTAAATGTTAAAATCGATCCTGCCTTCACCACTTCTGCTGGAAGCTCATTCCACACAGCCACCACCCTCTGAGTAAAGAAGTTCCCCCTCACGTTACCCCTAAACTTCTGTCCCTTAATTCTCATGTCATGCCCTCTTGTTTGAATCTTCCCTACCCTCAATGGGAAAAACGTATCGACGTCAACTCTGTCTATCCCTTTCATCATTTTAAAGACCTCAATCAAGTCCCCCCTTAACCTTCTGCGCTCCAAAGAATAAAGACCTAACTTGTTCAACCTTTCTCTGTAACATAGTTGCTGGAACCCTGGCAACATTCTAGTAAATCTCCTCTGTACTCTCTCTATTTTGTCCTGTGCAATTATTTTCACTTATGGGATAATGAAAATATAATGACGTTTTCCTTGGTAGGCTGGTGGCTCCACTGTTAAAGGATTGACTTTCACGAGTCTGAATTGAAAACTCACCTTCACCTGAATGAACTCAGAATTTGGCTTGATGTCAACTTCCATTCGTCTTATCCGGAAACGGGTTGGGAGGCTCCTTGGCCTTTTGTGTGACAACTTTTGTTAGTACTGAGAATAGACACAAAAAGCTGGAGTAACTCAGCGAGGCAGGCAACATCACTGAGAGTCTGAAGAAGGGTCTCGACCGGAAACATCACCTATTCCTTTGCTCCAGAGACCCTGCCTGACCCACTCAATCACTCCATCCTTTTGTGCCTATCTTCGGTTTAAACCAGCATCTCCAGTTCCTTCCTACTAATAGAGAGAATATCTGAGGCGACCCTCTCCCGTACCAATTATGAAACTGAGAGAGATATAAAATGGTCAAGGTGCACAAATAATGGGAAAGTAAATTGGGCAGTTGACTTAAATCTTCACCACTTGGCATCTCGGAGACATATTCCAAGAGCAACACCAATTAGTATGCTTGGACTTTCACAATCTGACTAAAGCCTTTGACTTACATAGGAGGAATTATGGAGTGACCACCTCATATTTGGCTGTTTGCAGAAATTATTTTTTCTCTTACTTGATGAGGACATGCAAACCATGGTCTTGTCCAATGGATCCACAATACGGTCAATCTCAGTGAAGACCAATGCATACCAACGCTAACAAGCTTCCTGTTGGAGTGAACTTAATGTACAGGACTAATGGGAAACTGTTCGACCTCTCTCTCACCTCCACGGCAGAAACAAAGTGACCCCAGCCACAGTGGTCAAGTTGCAGTATGCAGATAATATTTATCCGTTTACATGTTTGATGGCTCTGTCACCGAACATGTAAGTGAACGGGCCTTAACCTCAACCTCCACAATACAAAGGTCAATGGTACTTTTGCATACAGTTCAGTGACAATCCTGCTATGCATTTTGGACAATCATGCTCAGTACAATAGTGTGAGATAGTAGACCACACTGAGTCCGTACACAAGAGTCGCTACGTTTTAGGTGCCATCCCGTAACCATCAAGCCTAAACTTTAAAATAAAATGTTCAAGTCTTAAGTTGGCCTTAAAGGCTCCTTGTCCTGGTGGCAGCAATGGGTCGGAGTTGCAGGGATCGTCCTGACCTGGGAACTTATTGATGTTCCCCACTACTGCTCAGCCGCTCCGTGCCGGCAGCGTTCGCCTACCAGTTCCTCCACCAGCACTTCCACACTTTTCAATAAAGGCTCACCGTGATATGACTTTGTTTGATTCAAAACCCCCAGTACCAGAGCAGTACTTCATCCACCTGTGCCACCACCTTCAACGATCCTTGGACTTGGTTTGATTAATTTATTCTCACAGTAACAGAGATGCAGTGAAATGCTTGTTTTGCATGCTATCCGGTCACATCATACACAAGTACAATAGATTCTCTGCTGGAACATAGAAACATAGAAACATAGAAAATAGGTGCAGGAGTAGGCCATTCAGCCCTTCGAGCCAGCACCACCATTCAATATGATCATGGCTGATCATCCAAAATCAGTACCCCTGACCGGCGTTATCCCCACGGACAGGAACGTGGGGTTCATTGCCCCACACAAGCCATAGGTGACTGGACAATCTGAACCCAAGCACCAAGTTGAAAGTGGCCGAAGGTGTGCAGCTCCCACTCTCCCACGGCCACCTTCTGCGGGCTGCGGGTTGGGTGGAGCGGAGGTTTGGGACAATGTTCATGCCTTCACAGTGATGTAATGGATGCGGGGGTCTGGACAAATTGCTAACAAGTCCCGCCCCCTGGCAACGTCAAGTCCATTATTGGACTTTTCAGTTGAGCGGCAGTCGGACCTTTGGCCTGTAGGCGACGCCGCATTTTGGGTACGTGGCGTTTCGACAGCGGCTATTTGGTAAGGTACACAAAAATGGTGCAGAAACTCAGTGGGTGCAGTAGCATCTTTGGAGCGAAGGAAATTGGCAACGTTTCGGGCCAAAACCCTTCTTCAGACTGATAGGGGGTGGGGGGAGGCGGGAAAAAGGAGAAGGAGCCCGAGGGCTGAGGGAGAGGTAGGAATGGGTGGAGACAGCAAGGGTTAGCAGAATTGTGAGAAATCAATGTTCATGCCAAGAGGATGCAGGCTACCCTAGCGGAATATGAGGTGCTCTTCCTCCAATTTCTGGTGTTGGTCACTCTGGCCGTGGAGGAGGCCCAGGACAGAGAGGTCGGATACAGAATGGGAGGGGGAGTTGAAGTGCTGAGCCACCGGGAGGTCAGGTTGGTTAATGCGGATCGAGCGGAGGTGTTCGGTGAAACGATCGCCAAGCCTACGCTTGGTCTCACCGATATAGATCAGCTGACATCTAAAGCAGCGGATGCAATAGATGAGGTTGGAGGAGGTGCAGGTGAACCTGTGTTGCACCTGGAACGACTGCTTGGGTCCTTGAATAGAGTGGAGGGGGGAGGTAAAGCGACAAATGTAGCATCTCTTGCGGTTGCAAGGGAAAGTGCCCGAAAAAGGGGTGGAGCGGGAGGGAAGGGAAGAATTGACAAGGGAGTTACGGAGGGAATGGTCTTTGAGGAAGGAAGACAGAGGGGGAAATGGGAAGATGTGGCGAGTGGTGGGGTCACGTTGGAGGTGGCAAAACTGACGGAGGACTATGTGTTGTATGTGCCGGCTGGTGGGGTGAAAGGTGAGAGGACCAGGGGGACTCTGCCCTTGTTGCGAGTGGGGGGATGGGGAGAGAGAGCAGTGTTATGGGGTATGGAGGAGACCTTGGTGCGGGCCTAATCTATAGTAGGGGAGGGGAACCCCCGTACCCTGAAGAATGAGGACATTTGCGATGACCTGGTGTGGAACACCTCATCCTGGGAGCAGATGTGGCGTAGACGGAGGAATTGGGAATAGGGGATGGAGTCTTTACAGGAAGCAGGGTGGGAGGAAGAGTAGTGAAGATAGCCGTGGGTGTCAATGGGTTTATAGTGGATGTCGGTCAGAAGTCTATCACCTGCGATGGAGATAGTGAGGTCAAGGAATGGTAGGGAAGTATCGGAAATGGTCGAGGTGTATTTGAGTGCCGGATGGAAGTTAGTGGTGAAGCGAATGAAGTCAGTCAGTTGTGTGTGGGTGCAGGAGGTGACACCAAAGTAGTCGTCGATGTAGCGGACGTAGAGGTCGGGGATGGAGTCCTGGTACGCCGAGAACAAGGATTGCTTGATGTGCCCGACAAAGAGGCAGGCGTAGCTGGGGCCCATGCGCGTGCCCATAGCTACGCCTTGTATTTGTACACGCCTTTTGGTAAGTTTGCATTTAGGCATCCATCCTTTCGGTTAGTAGGCGTTTCGTCTACGGACTCTTTCGGTTTATTGTCGTTTCGGCCTCGTTTCCATTCCGTTCTTTGGCTTCGACTTCTTTGCTTTGGCCTCTCGTCCATCGGCGCCATGTCCGCACACGGGCGATGGAGACAAATATAACAGTGGCATTTAAAATGTTTTTAGATAGGCACATGGATATGCAGGAATGGGACACTTCTTTGGTTTAATTGTGGAAGGAGGCAAAGAAAGCTGGGAGAAAGGAGAGGTTTTGCATCCTTTTTTTTTTGTAAACCGGCATCTGCATTCCCTGTTTCTATATTTAATATGTGATTTGTGAGAAGAAATGTATCACATTTTATTGCTAAGACGTGGCACATTTACTGTCTTGTAACTTTGAACAATGTATTAGCATGGATAGACATGTGGTGTGGGTACATAATAACCGCAAGTAATACTTATTATGAGGATAAAAGTTTGAAGATTGCATTAAAGTATACTAATAAAGTACCTACTAACGTGAAATCCAACAAAAAAAAAACAATTCTGAGAATCACACATTAAAAATACGACAACTTATTCATTCTAATCTTTTCCTCTGAAAACTTATGCATTTGCAGTCTATAATTATATTAATTTTCCCCTTCACTTGGGTGCCATCCCATCATTCTGTGTATGACCGCTGAGAAGATAATTAAATCTTAGTCGCCTTTTGCCGGTGAAATGTTAACCTTCACGAGGAAGAACAAATGAAGTTTGCTGTCACTCTGGCTTTTAGGTACCGCTGTGCACGAGACCAAAAAACAGAAGTGAGATTACAAAGAGAGGGCACACATCACGCTGCAATTAGTTGATTCATCCTTGCGATGATTTAAACAGAAAGATCACAGGTTTCTAACGTATGAGGCAATTACTGCCAATTCAAGAAAACACTGGAAATGTAACATAAAATTGGAAATATAGCCAGAATAGAATAAGACTTATTTTGTGCAAAAGTCATTAATGGATATTCTGTAACTCATTTCCTCTACACTAATGCTTTCTTGTTCCAGTATGAAGTCACTTTTATGCATGTTGTATGAGTGAAATAATTTTTGCACCCTGTGACAGGATGTTTTGTTTATGTAAATTAACCAGACAATAATGGATGCCCGAGAATGACTTAAAATACAAATGTTTTATCTTTTTTTTCTTCATGCAAAAGTGTAGAACGGGTGATAGCAAGCTGGCAGCATATTTTACATCACTCCTGATATTTGAATTGAATTGAAGGAAACAGGCCCTTCAGCCCACTGAATCCATCATGACCATCGGTCACCTATTCTCACTAGTTCAATTCAATTCAATTTAAAGATCAGGGGAGATGTAAAATATGCTGACACCTTGCTAACACCTGTTCTGCACATTTGCATGAAGAAAAAACTAGTCTTTACTTTATAATTCTTTCTCTGACATTAATTAGCATCTGGTTACATTACATCTACAAAACATCAGGTCACAGGGTATATACAATTGTGTTCTATGTTAGCCCATTTGCTCATCCACTCCTTGCATATTTGGGGCAATTTTGCAGAGGCCAATTATCCCACAAACCTTACATAATTTTACACATTGGGTGGTGGGTGTATGGGACGAGCTGCAGGTGGAGGTAGTTGAGGCAGGTACTATCGCAATGTTTAAGAAGCATTTAGACTGGTACGTGGAGAGGATAGGTTTGGAGGGATATGGGCCAAATGCAGACAGATGGGACGTATAGACGTTCCATGTTGGTCGGAGTGGGCAAGTTGGGCCAAAGGGGCTGTTTCCACACTCAATGACTCTATGACTAGATCTGCACATCTTTGGGATGTGGGAGGAAACTGGAGCACCTGGAGGAAACCCATGTGGTCATTGGGAGAACATGCAAACTCCACACAGACAGCACTCAAGATCTGAATTGAATTCAGGTCTCTGGTGCTGAGAGGCAGCAGCTCTACCAGTTGCACCACTGCGTGCCCAAATTTTTTGTTAAATCAACACTACTCCCTGGTGATCTGACTAAGGTGACATTGTAAAGCAAGATAGCACAGTCTGAAAGTGTAGGAAAGAGCGGCAGATGCCGGTTTATATTGAAGATGGACACAACGTGGCTGGAATAACGCAGCGGGTCAGGCAGCATCTCTGGAGAAAAAGATGGGTATCGTTTTGGGTCAGAACCCTTCTTCAGATTGAGGTCTGTTTCAGTTTGCAGAGGCACCCGACCTGAAACGTCACATATCCTTTTCCCCCTGAGATGATGCCTGAACCTCCGAGTTGCTCCAGTACTTTATGTTTATCTTTTGCAAAGTCTGAAGTCAGCTTTACTGCACTACATCCGTACAGACAGCACCTGTAATAGTAAGGTTAAACGAGAACTTACCAGTTCGAAGTTTGATCGTTATTTTATGAGGAGTTACGATGAGGGATTACGTGAAGAGCCCGCCTCACGCTGGCAAACGGCATACTTCAAAGCAGCGGCATGAAAACCACAGAACACCAAATAGCCGAAGTAACATAGTAAGGCTCATAATAGACTTAGAACTACCAGATGATCATTTATTTTATGGTGGGAGTGGAGGGCACGTAATCCCTCATCGTAACTCCTCATAAAATAACGATCAACTTCGAACTGGTAAGTTTCGTTTAATCTTACTATTTTACTTCGGAGTCACGTGAGTGACTACGTGAAGATTTTTAAAGCTTTTCTGTGTTTTTTATGTCGTTAGAATTAACTCATACGACAGTCCGGCTAAGTAAATACATACATGAGAAACCGAGACTAATATTAGTTCTTTCCATAATTAACTTTTTAATGGTTTAAAAGAACATATAATAACCATCCTTATCCGAGGGAATGATTACAAGTGATAAAAGATATGTGACTACATAACTGGTTTATAGTAATCAATAGTATACAAAGCAGGTGACTATATTGATCCCAACACCGCGTGGCCAAAGCTTGTCATAGTGTGAACAGGTTTATTGTAGAACTTTGAAAAAGTTTTCTTCTTTACTCCACCCTGCGATTTTTAAATATTGCTCGAGTGGTACGTCCCGCACCTTCGCCGCGGACGTAGCTGCAGCCCTGGTGGAGTGAGAATTTGAACACATCATCAGTGTCTACTCCTGCTAAATGCAACACCTGTTTCAACCATTTTTGATTAGTTTGAACTGAAGCTTTTGTCGTGTGGCTTTTATGCGTAATCATTAACGTTTTTTTCATTTCCTCGAAGAGTTTCAGTAACTTTAACATATTGATTCAAATGTTTAACCACACACAAAGTAGGATCAATAGGAATAAGCTTGAAAGGTTACCTTAGCTCCAGATCTCCCTGGTCTGCTTTGTTTGATCAGATCGTAAACATAGAACACAATGTTTATCTGTAGTCACATGCATACAGTCTAAAGCAACATTTGTAAAGTTTTGCACTCTTTGAGCTGAAACTAATGACATTACATTATTAACTTCAATGTTAATCTTTTCCAATGACAATCCTTCAATTGGAGTCCATTGCCTAAGTAAGGTAAGTACAAATGCTCACATCCCAAATCTCTGTGTACCTTGGTTTGGGTGGATTGATGTTAAGATTCCTTTCATGAATCTAGATATTAATGGATGTGATTCCAATTGATTTCTGGTCAGACATTAGTCCTAAATATAGATGATAAGGCACTGCGTGCAGTGTTAATGGCACTGTAACTCAAATGTTGCTCAAAATGCAATTTGGCAAGGAACTCCAAAACATTTGCAATATTCACAGTATCATAAGAAATATTTGACTGTGTGCAATTCTTCCTATTTCTTTATATGTGTCATATATTGTTTTTGTGTGCTATCTCGCCATGATGCGACTATAAATTCCTTAGTTTTGTCCGACAATCCCAGCTCCTGTAGTGGTCTGGTCAAAACCTGCAGATTAATAAATTCATATATGCATATAATGGATAAATTTCTTTAGTTACTGGATTAATCAAAAATATCACTACAGTTAGAATTGACATATATGGTTCTTTAATCATATTCAGCATTAATGGGAACCAAGGTTGTGTTGGCCAAATTTGGAACTACCAACAATCCAGTGGCAGAATCTTGTTCTATTTTCTTCAGACATTTCTGAATCAAAGCAAATGTTGGAAAAGCATTAAAAGAACATATTCCCCCCAGCTCAATGAAAAAGCATCTACTGCTAACTGCATCTGGATCGTGTTCCCAAGACACATATTTAGGCAATTGATGATTAAGCCTTGATGCAAACAGATCAATTTCTGGTAAACCAAATTGGGTTATAATATTCTTAAATATTGATGGATTAAGCATCCATTCTGTGTTATCTTTAAATATCCTTGATCTTTTATCTGCCACCATTGTCTTTACCTGGAATGTAGTTTGCTGAAATCCAAATTTGAGCGGTCAATACACCATTGCCATATTTCATTGGACCAGACAATCACATGATACTGATCTAACTCCCCCCATTGTTGATTAATATATGCAACAGCCGTTTTATTGTCTAACTGTATTAATATATGTAGACCCTTTTTTGAACAACAATATGCTTTTAGTCCATAGAAAGCACCCAATAACTCTAAATTAGTTAATTACCATAAAGTTTGAAGAAACATTTCTTCTTGAACTTTCCATCTACCTCCACAACTAGAGGATGAATCTGTTGCCCCCCCATCCGAGAGCACTAGCATCAGTTTGTAAAACCATTTTCTGGCTGTTTAATCAGAATGTTTTTAAGCAGCTTGTGGGACATTTTTAACCCACCATTTGTATTCCAACACAGCTTCTTTTGTTAATTGCATAGGCCTATCAAAGTGGCCTGCCTTCTCTTTGAGAGCTCTTATTTTGTCCCTTTGAAGATTTTGATAATGTAATGGACCAAATTCTACTGCAGGAAATGCTGCTACTAGTTTACCAATGGTTTTCGCTACTTCTCGGATGGAAGGATAAGGTTTGTGAATGAGATTATTACAAGTTACCAAAATATCATCAACTTTATCTGTTGGTAAAGTTATTAACATAGTCAATGAGTTAATTACAAACCCCCAAAAGTTAATTGATTGTGCTGGCTGCAGCTGGGACTTAATTGGATGAATCAAGAACCCTAGCCTTTTCAAACAAAGCTTTAGTAACTGAAACTGAGTTCTCACCTGACTCTTGATTTATCATTAATGAGATTAGAATGTCATCGAGATAAGCCATTAACGATGTGTTTTTGTGCTCTTAATTGGGCTAAAAAAACTGGTTTCAAACAGTTTTGTAAAGAGCCTGGGAGTTTGAACTCAGTCCATTTGGCAAAGCTTTAAAACTGCCATAATTGTCCCAGCCAATTAAAATTTTAAAGTACCAATCCGGAAAAAAAAACTGATGTATAAGGTACAGAAAAATAAGCGTCTTTTAAATCAATTCTTAGCCATATAACAACCTGCTGAAATTAAATATCTTGCAGTATTAAAAGTTTCCATTTTAAAATGTTTGTATTCTACAAACTTATTTAGATCTGTAAGGTCCAGAATAATTTCTGCAAACACCATCTTTTTTATTTCTCCGAAAAATATTAGAGACAAATTGATGCTCGTGTTCATAAGTTTTATCAATTACCCCTTTTTCAGATAATTTGTCAAATTTCCACATTAATCTCTGCTTTATCAATAGCAGTAAACACGAAAGCATAAGCAGGTTTATTCTGTACAGGCGGATTAACCCCTTCTTTAAATGTAATGGTGGCTCCTGAAACTGCTTGTAATATAAATCGATCAGAAGTAATAGTAAGCCAGTTTTTATAAAACTTTTGTAATCTTCCTCCAACTGGAGATTTATCCTCAGTTTCTTTAAGGATAAAACAAGTCTTTAATACCTCTCCATATGAAGCGTGGTGGTCTCCTTCTCCCTGAATACGGGTAAGCATTGGGCTGTGCAGGACTATAATACTTCCCTTGACAAATTTCTGCCTCTATTTCCAAAGTCAAAACCCCTTCGGGGCGAAAAATATCTTTTTTGTCCAAAGACGAAAGGTTTCACACCGCTAAATATTTAGCTTCTTCATCCAAACTCTTTCAGTTGTTTAGGCAGATTTTCTCCAAAACAGATACCCAGGGGCTTGAACACCACTTGCTCGACACAGGCTTGCAAATCTAGGGTGAAATATGGGCCGAATCGCCATTTTCCTCATACAGGTTAATTTCATAGAAAGAATTGCACAATAAGCCCAAAGTATCTTTTTGAATCTTATCCATCTCCAATCTCTCCATTTGTCTCCCCATAGGCCGTAACGGCAGCAGAAATTAGTTTGAGGGTTTTCTGAAATCTCACTTCTTGAGCTCTCATACTTGGAGTCATGGATGTCCATATCAATCGGATTAACCGTAGGCACTTCCAATGAGGCACAATTTCCTGGTGTTTTATATAATTCTGATGTTTCAATCATCACAGAATCTTGAAGTTGGTGAGATACCATATAATTAATACTGGCAGCTAGGTTTTCTTCCATAGCCTCACCACTTCCTTCAGGTATAGCAAATTCTTTTGCTATCCCAGGCACATTTGGCCTTTTTCTTTTTACTTTGTGGTGTGCATTCAAAATCCAAATCACCACCAGCAGGGTCTGCCTTCTGCAGCCCTAAATCAATTGGGATTTCACCCCATGAGACTTCTTCCAGCCCAAATCCTGGGTCCGGAGTTTTCAAACTCCCAACTTGGCCCACAGCCATATTCAGAATAATCAAACCCCTCAGAGCTTTTTTGGGATCCTTCTGGGTACTGTGACCCTTGTCTCATGATTTTTTGGAGAACTTTCTCCATATGCTCCATTTTTAACCACATAGTTTTATTATCTGGAGGACTTTCAGTATCAGAGTCATCAGAAACCAAGGGCCTCTCAGATTTCTTTTTACATATTTTTAGGAGCATTTTCCCTCCGTGGTTATTATTGCTGGAGAATCTAGAAACTCGCTATCGGGTATATCAGCGGCCACCGGTATCGGAAACCGGATCCGCACTAGCTTCTTGTCCCGTGTTTTTATTTTCACCCCGGGAAGATCTTTTTACCCGCGAATTTTTCTTTGCCGATTTCTCCATTTTCTTTATTATCAGTGCTAAATCAGCACGTTACACGACTCTGAATTTTTACTTTTACTTTCGCTTGCTGGACCCACCTAGCGTACGCTAAAAAACATCCCGACTTTGCTGCACTTACCTGCGGGGCCGTTCCGACCGCTGCGAGGAGCTGCTCCTTACTGCAGCTCCTCCTTCCGCCGTCAGCGTCGACGTAATGCCGTTTGCCAGCGTGAGGCGGGCTCTTCACGTAGTCACTCACGTGACTCCGAAGTAAAATCAGGATCGAACCAGGGCCTCTGGCGCTGCAAGGCAGCAACTCTACCACTGCGTCACTGCGCCACCCGCACCTGAAACCTATGCCCTCGAGTATGAGGTAACACAAGAGATTGTAATGGAGAGTGGAAAAATATGAGCAAACATCATTCCTGGATGACTTACAACAGATGTGGCTAGTTGTGATGCAGAGTGAGAAGGCAAGTTTTGTGGAGGCTGGAGAATTCAACTGAGAATCTAGAAGGCTTGAACTTAACCAGTGTAAGATGAGGTGTTGTTCTTCAAGTTTATTTTGAACCTTTTCCTCACTCATTGTATTTACTAAAAACATGTTAGACCTTTATCTTTATTCAGCTCTGTGGTAAAGTCACTGATGTGAAATATTGTTCCCTATTGCCGTGCTTTAGATGCTGCCTCACCTGTTGAGTATTTCCAACACATTCTGCTTTTATTTCTGATTCTAGCAGCTGGAGCATGTAATTTTTGATGAATGCAACCAGCTTCATTATGTAAAAACGGAAATATTACTCAGAATTTCGACACTGCAAAAATCTCACAAGAAGGAATAAAATGATTGAAATGTCATCTATCCATTTCTCTCCACAGATGCGGCCTGACTCATTGAGTTCCTCTGGCAGTTTGGTTTTCTTGCATCTACAGTCTCTTGTGTTACTTTATGCTAAGAGGACCTAGGTTTAAGATGAAAGAGGCAATGTTGAAAGATGATGTGCAGGGCAAGATTTTTTTTTTTACACAGTGGTAGAGTTGATTGGCTTGGTATAAGTGTACCAAGAGTGCCTGGAACATGCTGCCAGGGTGGTGGTAGAGGCAAACACCATGGTGGCATTTAAGAGACTTTTGCATAGGTACATAGCTATGCAGGGAATGAGGGTAATGGATTATGTGCAGGTAGATAAGGGTTGGGCTTGGCATCATGTCGGCACAGACATTGTGGGCTGAAGGGCGTGTTGCTCTGCTGACCTGCACTATGTTCCCATATGCATTCTATGTTTGATATCTCTTTTAGTGAAAATTGGCTGATGGGGCAAATTATTAACAAGGGCCGTGACTGATCGTCCTTGCTCTTCTATTTGAAGAAGAATTTAGTTTTAGTTGTATTTACTTTTAGAGATTCAGGGCCAGACAACAGGCCCTTCGGCCCACCAAGTCCGCACCGGCCAACGATCCCCACACATTAACAATATCCTACACACTAGGGGCAATTTACACTTATAGCAAGCCAATCAATCTACAAACCTGCACATCTTTGAAGTGTGGGAGGAAACCGAAGAACTCCGTACAGACAGCACCCGTGACCAGGATCGAACCTGGGTCTCTGATGCTGTAAGGCAGCAACTCTACCGTTGCGCCACTGTGCTGCCCCTTCTTCTTTAAAGAATATTCGTGGAGGTCTTTCATCAACATGATGGGGCAGATGAGACCAGGGCCTAATAACTCATTCGTAAGATCGTACCATTGGTCGGTGGGGGCGCTGCAATCCAGCAGCCCTGCCAGCAGCGTGTTAGTTTTTTTCCACTTTTTTTGTTTTTTTAGTGTGTTTTAATGTATGTTTTTAATGTTTCTTTGTCTTGTGTGGGGGTGGTGTGGGGTGGGGGGGGGGGGGTAAGGGGGAAACCGCTTCAGTCGCCTCCTCCACGGAGAGGAGACTTTTTCCATCTCGCCTCCCCCGTGACCTAACAGCAGGGACTGGTGCGGCCTTTCCCGGAGAAGCGCCTGGGGCTACAGCAGCGGGTGCATGCGGACTTTTGCCGCAGAGCCTGAAGCCGCGGTCTGCAGAGCTCCAGCTGCCATGGCGTCTGGAGCCTGGGATCCCTCGTTGGGGACCCCGGAGGAGAAGAGCTCCGACGGCCGGCCCGCGGCCAATTTCTAACCGCGGGCGCGGCGTGGACTTACCATCCGGAGCAGGGTCCCTCGCCAGGGATCCCTGGAGAGGAGCTCCGACCGCCGGCCCTGTGGCCCCTGCAGTCTGTGGTGCTTCTAGCTGAGGCGCGGCGGGGACTTTAAATCTTCGACCGCCGGCCTGGGGCCTACACCATCTTGAAGCCGCGGTCTCCGGCGGGGAGGCACTGATTCAGGACTTACTTGGACTTACCCTGTCTGTACATCTGGTCGCCAGCAGCGGTGACTGCGGAGGATTGAGGTCCCGACCACGGGGGGAAATGGAGGAGGACTGACTAAACGTTGTGCCTTCCACCACAGTGATGAATGCTGTGGTGAATGTTTGTGTACATTTTTATTGTGCATTGGGTGTTCTTTTTTCATTGTACCGCTGCTGGCAAAATCATAAAACTGATTGATTGATTGATTGATTGATTGACTGACCAACAATGCTGCAGGAGTGCTTCCAATCTCCGCTGACGTATCCGTCCAGATTACGTGCTTAAGTCTCTGGATTGTGACTGAAATCTAAAACCTGCTTATACCCAAATGATGAATCGGAGATGAGGAAAACAAATGTAAATTTGAATTCACACAGGGAACAATGTTTAGGTTTCACAGAGGGCAGATCATGAAGGGACTGTTCCCTTTGGCTGCTATGGCAACACTACAACGTGTTCCTGACAATTTGTTAAAGGTAGAGATAATTTATAGACTACGGGGAGGTGTTCAGAAACAAGGTCGATCTGTAATGTCATCACCTATAATTAATCAAGGAATGGGTGACGTTTCGAAAGTCGAGATCCTTCTTCAGACTTAATTTATCTGCAGTTCTTCAGGGTTCATTCATGGACGTAATTATATTTGTGGTTTCGGACCATTCGGTGAACTTTTGTAACTTTGTCGGTCCCAGAAACACGCGACTCTTGTGTACTGCCTGCGTGAGGTCTGCTGTATTATTTTACAGGGTTGTATGCAAAGCAAAGCATATCGCTCTACCCAGGCTCGTGTGACAAGAAAGTATAATTGAATCATTAATATGAACCTTCAGAGATATTTTCTTAGGTGCATTTGTTTCAACTAAATGACAAGGAGTTTGATGTAAACCCGAGCAAGTTGATCTGCAATGATTTTCTCCAAGTACAGTATGTTGTTCAAAACCACTGTGAATCCTATTATGTTTTTGCAACTTAATTTAATGATGAGTAATAGTAAGATTAACTGAGAACTTACCAGTTCGAAGTTTGATCCTTATTTTATGAGGCGTTACGATGAGGGATTACGTGAAGAAGCCCCGCCAGGCGCATGCGCGTCATACTTCAAAGCAGCAGCGTGAAAACACAGAAACCGATAGCCGAAGTAACATAGTAAGGCTTTGAGAAGATTAGAACTACCAGATCCTTGTTCCCCATGAACTATCATGGGGAACATGGATATGGCGGACCAATTGAATAAGTACTTTGGTTCCGTCTTCACTAAGGAAGACATAAATAATCTGCCAGAAATAGCAGGGGACCGCGGGTCAAAGGGGGAATTGAGTGAAATCCAGGTTAGTCGGGAAGTGGTGTCGGGTAAATTGAAGAGATTAAAGGCCGATAAATCCCCTGGGCCAGATAGGCTGCATCCCATAGTACTTAAGGAAGTAGCTCAGGAAATAGTGGATGCATTAGTGATAATCTTTCAAAACTCTTTAGATTCTGGAGTAGTTCCTGAGGATAGGCGGGTAGCAAATGTAACCCCTCTTTTTAAGAAGGGAGGGAGAGAGAAAACGGGGAATTACAGACCAGTTAGTTCAACATCGGTAGTGGGGAAACTGCTAGAGTCAGTTATTAAAGATGGGATAGCAGCACATTTGGAAAGTGGTGAAATTATTGGGCAAAGTCAGCATGGATTTACGAAAGGTAAATCATGTCTGACGAATCTTGTGGAATTTTTCGAGAATGTAACAAGTAGCATGGATAAGGGAGAACCAGTGGATGTGGTATATCTGGACTTCCAGAAGGCTTTCGACAAGGTCCCACATAAGAGATTAGTATACAAACTTAAAGCATACGGCATTAGGGGTTCAGTATTGATATGGATAGAGAACTGGCTGGCAAACAGGAAGCAAAGTGTAGGAGTAAACGGGTCCTTTTCACAATGGCAGGCAGTGACTAGTGGGGTAGACTCGAACGCTGAGATGGAACCGCATCACTGAGCGCCCCACGCTTCCTCTCTGATCTTCACAGCCTTGGCTGTAGGCAAAGTCACTGACATATCCCAAATAAACAATTTTTTAGGATGGCTCTAACTTTGATTAGTTGGATGGACCAGGAACTCTAACCTTTCTAATATGTATTTGGTTGATGAAACCGATTCCTCAGCTATCTCTTGAGTGTTACTTATGATTAAAATATCATCGAGATAAGCCTTTACCAATTCTGGGCCCAATGTAGCGCTAGCACTGGTTCGCACAATTTCTTGACTAGCCTAGAACTGAGGTTAACTCATTGGTAATGCTTTAAATTGCCACAGCTATCCCATCCAACTAAATTTCAAGTATCTCCGATACTGATGATGAATTGGCACTGAATAATATGCATCTTTCAGACCTATAGTTGCTACATAACAGCCTTGTGATAACAGCCGTTTCCCAGTATTGAAGGTGTCTATTTAAAAATGCATATACTGATCATAGGAATTTAACTGATTTAGGTCCAGAATACTCTACATCTCCCATCTTTTCTCTGTCTGGGGAAAATATTGGACACAATTGTTTAGGATGGTTTATCGTCCTCTCAATTCCCCTTTTTTGGGACAACCCGTAATTTATTCTTTTACCTGCTGAGTTTGTGCAGAAACCCCTAATATTCTATTAGGCATATTGTGTACAGGCGGATCAATTGTTGACATACACTGTATTCGAGCTTGAGACAGTGTGTAGTATAAACTGATGAGATGTTATGCAGCACCCTTCATCATACCCAATTGCAACCTACCCCCAACCGGAGGTCCCAGAACTTATCCTGGACAAAATTAATCACCTGTACCTCTACGGTCAGCCTTAACTACTTCTGCCCATATGGGGTTGTAGTTGGGATACACAGGTGAGTAATACCACTGGCCCCACTCTGCTTGGCCCTGCCCCTGGATCCGTCACCTTTCGCGCTGAAACGACCTGCGAGACGGCATCCTGGCAGAAGGGACGTATGCCTTGCTGAGACGGATTGTTTTGGCATGTTCCTCCAGGTCCTTGGCTTGTTGGAGGAGGTCCACCCCAAATAAATAATCTGGCTTGGATATTGGTGGACCTACATAGAGCTGCAACTTCGGGTTCAACGTAGGTGTTGCAGAACAGGCCAGCATATCTTGTTGAATAGCAACAACTCGGGGATGCGTTGAAATCTCACTTTTTGTCTCCGCATCATTGCACTCATTTGTGCCTTTGCCGAGTTCACAATGAACATTTTGAGTGAAGCACAGTTTACAGGTGTTTTATAACTTATGACAGTCTTCATGAACGTATTCTGGAACTGGTGAGAAACCATGTAATTTACATTTGGCGGCTAGAGTTTTCTCGATACCCTCACCAGTCCCTACCGGGTTTAGCGAACGTCCGGGACACCTGGAGCATGGCTCGTGTGCGCTGGTGTGGGCACATAAGCAGTGACACCAGCTACAGGGTCAGATTCCTCCTGCCCTGCTTCTCCCGAGTTATGCTCTAGGGTGGTCTCATTCGGCCCTAAACAAGGTGCTGGGGAGGATGATTCCCACTGCTATGTATAACAATGTTTTATTCTTTGCTATATGGACCTCTGCGAGAGGCTGTGTGGGAATCCTAGGGCATTTGACCCCAATTGAAATGTTTCCCCCCCCCCATGGCTCTTTAAATTTGGAGTATTTTCCCCCCATTGGTTGAGCCATCCCCATACCTTTCAAATAAAAAGGAGGGAATCTTCCATATCATAAGAGTCACGGCAAATGAGCCTGAGAGTACTTTAGTGTGGCATTTCTAAGTGCCTTGAAGCACTGGAAATTAATGGAGGCAGATGGGAAATAAAGTTAGTATTTCATTTAATTTAATTTAATTTTATTTTATTTCATTTCATTTTACCTGCCTAGTATAACAGTAGCGGGTATTGGAGCCGGCATTTAGCGCAGCCGTTATCTCCAAACCCGATCTAAATAGCGGTAATAGCGGGAGCTGGCTTTAGAGCAGCCTTTATCTCCCGACCCGATCTAAAAGCGGTAACCACGGTCCCCGCGCGTTCCACTCCATTACCGCAGTTTAAAAATATATTTTTCCAACTCTAGCTGGCTCTGTGAGCCAGACTTACAGAGTTTTAAAAATTTAACAATATACAGTGGCTTGCAAAAGTATTCATACCCCTTGAACTTTTCCACATTTTGTCACGTTACAACCACAAACGTAAATGTATTTTATTGGGATTTTATGTGATAGACCAACATAAAGTGGCGCATAATTGTGAAGTGGAAGGAAAATGATACATGGTTTTCAAATTTTTTACAAATAAAAAACTGAAAAGTGTGGCGTGCAAAAGTATTCAGCCCCTTTTACTCTCATACCCCTAAATAAAATCCAGTGCAACCAATTGCCTTCAGAAGTCACCTAATTAGTAAATAGAGTCCACTTGTGTGTAATCTAATCTCAGTATAAATACAGCTGTTCTGTGAAGGCCTCAGAGGTTTGTTAGAGAACATTAGTGAACAAACAGCATCATGAAGCCCAAGGAACACACCAGACAGGTCAGGGATAAAGTTGTGGAGAAGTTTAAAGCAGGGTTAGGTTATAACAAAATATCCCAAGCTTTGAACATCTCACGGAGCACTGTTCAATCCATCATCCGAAAATGGAAAGAGTATGGCACAACTGCAAACCTACCAAGACATGGCCGTCCACCTAAACTGATAGGATGGGCAAGGAGAGCATTGATCAGAGAAGCAGCCAAGAGGCCCATGGTAACACTGGAGGAGCTGCAGAGATCCACAGCTCCGGTGGGAGAATCTGTCCACAGGACAACTATTAGTCGTGCACTCCACAAATCAGGCCTTTATGGAAGAGTGGCAAGAAGAAAGCCATTATTGAAACAAAGCCATAAGAAGTCCCATTTGCAATTTGCCACAAGCCATGTGGGGGACACAGCAAACATGTGGAGGAAGGTGCTCTGGTCTGATGAGACCAAAATTGAAGTTTTTGGCTTAAATGCGAAATGCTATGTATGGCGGAAAACTAATACTGCACATCACCCTGAACACACCATCCCCACTGTGAAAAATGGTGGTGGCAGCATCATGCTGTGGGGATGCTTTTCTTCAGCAGGGACAGGGAAGCTGGTCAGAGTTGATGGGAAGATGGATGGAGCCAAATACAAGGCAATCTTGGAAGAAAACCTGTTAGAGTCTGCAAAAGACTTGAGACTGGGGCGGAGGTTCACCTCCCAGCAGGACAACGACCCTAAACATACAGCCAGAGCTACAATGGAATGGTTTAGATCAAAGCATATTCATGTGTTAGAATGGCCCAGTCAAAGTCCAGACCTAAATCCAATTGAGAATCTCTGGCAAGACTTGTAAATTGCTGTTCACAGATGCTCTCCATCCAATCTGACTGAGCTTGAGCTATTTTGCAAAGAAGAATGGGCAGAACGTTCAGTCTCTAGATGTGCAAAGCTGGTAGAGACATACCCCCAAAGACTTGCAGCTGTAATTGCAGCGAAAGGTGGTTCTACAAAGTATTGACTCAGGGGGGCTGAATACGTTTGCAAGCCACTGTATATGAGCAACTCTAGCTGGCTCTGCAAGCCAGACTTACAGAGTTTAAAAACACTCGCAGGAAGGTTTAACAGTGACTTACCTGTGGGTTACTACTTACCGCTGGTGGAGCTGCATTCTCCAGCCTGTCGGTGCGCCATGCATCGATGTAATGACGCGCACTCACGTGACTCCAAAGTAAAATCCACAATCATGGGACATTGACTAAGAATTTGCAGGTGGCATCATGTAGCCCACGTCTGCGACCTGTGCTCACTGCTAATCTATTCATTCACGTCACACTTACCTTAAAATTCTCATTAGTGGGACCCGGTATAACTCAGTCCTTCCAATTCTAAATCCCATCATGGTTCCGGGCCAGGATAAGCCTCTCACACAATGTCTACCCAGAGCTTTAGAAATACAGCACAAAAACAGGTGCTTTGGCCCACTGAGTCCGTGAGGGCCATTGATCCTCCCGCACACCAGCAACATATTACACACTAGGGACAGTTTATAATTTACAGAAGCCAATTAGTAGCAATGTTACAAAATTTTGAGATTTTAACAACCAAGTCTGCAATGTATCCCATCCGATAAAGCATAAAAAGAAGTTGAATTTGATACCTAATTCACTTTTGTATCTTCAGTATTAAAAAAGTTATTTTTTAGTTCCATTTTCATACTCGGAAATTAGCATCTTGTTCCCTATTGCTTTTCCATTGACGTAACACAAAAGCTGTGATCGAGGACAGTCAAAAGCCCATAACTTTCTTAAAAATTAAGAGAACTGAATGAAATTTTCAGTTATTATCGATTGAAGCATTCTGAAACAAATATGAAACATCTTACTTGGATGACCTGAAATTAAACTAACATAATTAGTTAGTTACCTAATTTTAGCTAATTGCCAAATTGACCGTTGTGACAGAAATAGTAATAAACATCCAGACTGCCTTGAAAATTCAAAAATGTGATATTCCCAAGATCAGAACTTTAATATTATTGTATTATATGCTGAAAGTCCATAACAGATAGGTAAATAAATTACAATTTCTAGCAATAGACCAAGCCATTATGGAGAAGATCAGTTGCTAGCTGGTACATTGGCATATCATAATCAGTAGCATCATCATACTCCTCAGATTGTAACCAATAGGCAACTCTGCACACCTTATTTTTCCTCAGCTTTTCAATTTTGGCATTGTAAACTACAAGTTTTTGCTCTTCAAACCAAGCATGACATGCCTTTCTCTCCTCAACTTTCCCATTAAGAATGTCCTGTACATCATCACATTTGGAGTCGTCCAAATTCGGATAATCTCTGCGAATGCTGTCTAAATCAGTCTCTTTTGCTGGGCATTTGGATTGATAATTTTGCATTTCTTCTTCGGAGCCATCTGTTTAAAATGTAAAGGAAAATAACACTGAACAGCATTAACAGAAACAAGTTTTTATTTGCAGTTGACATTGAATGGTGGTGCTGGCTCGAAGGACTGAATGGCCTACTCCTGCACCTATTGTCTATTGTCTTTTGTCTAAAAGGTGTTTTGACAAAGTATTTGGATAGGAAAGGGGTATGGTCAGAATTGGGCAAATTAAATCAGCGTAGATCGGTATTGCAGTCGTCATGGATGAGATAGACTGAACACATCTGTTGCTTGCAGAAAGACTCTATGAAGGGCCCATTATTGATAAAACAATATAGGTCTAATGTGGCAATATAATGGTACAGTCAAATGTGTAGGAAGGAAATGCAGATGCTGGTTTAAACCGAAGATAGACACAAAAAGCTGGAGTGACTCAACGGGACAGGCAGCATCTCTGGAGAAAAGGAATACGTGACGTTTTCCCGAAACATCGCCTAGTCCTTTTCTCCGGAAATGCTGCCTGACCCGTCAAGTTACTCCGGCCTTTTGTGCCTATTAACACAATGGTACAGCAAATAGTATTGCAGCCTCACAGCTCCAGCAACCTGGGTTCTCTGCCGTCCCTCCGGTAATGCCTGTGTGTGGTTTGTATGCTCGCCCTGCGACTGTGTGGATATCCCGCAGGTGCACTGGTCTCTCCCCACACCTCAAGGATATGCTGGTTAATTAGCTATAGAGAAACTACCCCTTGTCTCGGTGGATGGTCGGAGAATCGGGGTGGAGTCGATGGATACGTGAGAGAGAAGAAATCCGCAAGGCAATAAATAGGATTGGTAGGATTGCATACACTTGACGGGCTGAACAGTCCCCTTCTATGTTTAATGGAGAAATACGAGAATGTGATTCTGAAATGAATGGGCTTTAAATGCTTGCAATAAATGAGTGAAAAATAAATGTAATCACTTGCATCATGCGCAACAGGCAATGATAGGAACAGAAAACAACAAAAAGGTGGACAAGCGAGGGCATTGAGAACCTACAATCCTGCTTTGACTGCACGGATTGGCATGTGTTCAGAGAAGCAACCACAAGCCTCGATGAGTATACAGACACTGTATCATCATATGTCAGCTTTTGCGAGGACAGTTGCATTCCAACTAAGACCCGGACCTGGTTCAACAACGATAAGCCCTGGTTTACAGCAGAACTCAGACAGCTCCGACAGTCTAAAGAGGAGGCCTACAGGAGCGGGGATGCTGACCTCTACAGGCAGGCCAAGTACAAGCTGAGACGAGGAATCAGAGCTGCCAAGGAAAGGAACTCTGAGAAGTTGAGGAGCAAGTTCTCAGCTGGTGACTCTTCTTTAGTTTGGAAGGGCTTGCAAGAAATCACCAGATACAAGAGGTCTTTGGACAATCATCAGCTGACCAACGACCTGAATGAGTTCTACTGCAGTTTGACAAGCAGAAACGTAACCCCGGTACCCCTCCCCCTCCCCTCCCCCTCCCCCTCCCCCCCTCCCCCACAAACACAGCCAGTCCCCAGTCTGCAAAGAATGGACCCTTCTGCACCCACTCCTCCCCATTCACCACTTCACACCTACTTAAATCAATACTCCAGTCTGAAAAGACTGGACCCTTTCCCACCCCAACCAACACTTCACACCTACTCACAGCCTGAACTCAGTCTGCAAAGAAGCACACCGACTCCTCCCATTTCACTACTTCACATATACTTAAAGCAAGATTCCAGTCTGAAAAGACTGGACACTTTCCCACCCACCCCTCTCCAATCACCACTTCACACCCAATTACCCACACCCTCTGTGCTGCACAATATCACTTCTCCATCATCAACAATAAAAATAGAGGAGGTGGAGAGGCTTATCAGCAGAAAGAAAAGATGGAAATCTCCAGGACCGGACGATGTTTCCCCCTCTACTCTCAAACTCTGTGCCAAAACATCTGGCACCGGTCTACACAGACATTTTCAACCAGTCACTGCAAACATGTACTGTCCCTGCCTGCTTCAAAGTCTCCACTATTGTCCCTGTACCCAAAAAGGCAAGGATTACTGGTCTTAATGACTACAGGCCTGTCGCACTGACCTCTGTAGTCATGAAGACCCTGAAAGGCTGGTGCTGACCAAGCTGAAAAATATCACAAACCCACTGCTGGACCCTCTGCAGTTTGCATATCGGGCCAATAGATCTGTGGATGATGCAGTCAACCTGGGCCTGCACTTCATCCTCCAGCACATAAACCGCCAGGGGACCTATGCGAGGATTTTGTTTGTTGATTTTAGCTCTGCATTCAACACCATTGTGCCAGAGCTACTACACTCCAAGCTTTCCGAGTTGACTGTGCCTGAACCCCTCTGTCGGTGGATCACCAGCTTCATGACAGACAGGAAGCAGCATGTGAGGCTGGGAAAGCACATCTCAGACCCGCAAACCCTCAGCATAGGAGCACCGCAAGGCTGCGTACTCTCCCCTCTCCTCTACTCTCTCCACACCAATGACTGCACCTCCACTGACTCCTCTGTCAAGCTTCTCAAGTTTGCGGACAACACAACCCTGATTGGACTGATCCAGGATGGGGAGGAATCTGCCTACAGATAGGAAGTGTCACAGTGGCATCCTGGTGCCGTAGCAACAACCTGGAGCTCAATGCTCTTAAGACGGTGGAATTGATTGTAGACTTTAGGAGAGCTCCTCCTCCCCTCACCCACTCACCATCAACAACACCGCAGTCACATCTGTGTAGTCTTTTAAGTTCCTGGGAACCATCATCTCCAAGGACCTTAAGTGGGGGGCTACCATCAACTCCACAGTCAAAAAGGCACAACAGAGGATGTACTTCCTGCGGCAGCTGAGGAAGCACAATCTGCCACAGGCAATGATGGTCCAATTCTACACGGCCGTCGTGGAGTCTGTCCTCACCTTCTCCATCATGGTCTGGTTTGGCTCAGCCACCAAGCACGACACCTGGAGGCTGCAGCGAATCGTCCGATCAGCTGAGAAGATTATTGTCTGCAACCTTCCCTCCATTGACGAACTGTACACTGCAAGGGCCAGGAAGCGAGCGGGTAAAATCATCTCTGACCCCTCTCACCCTGGCCACAAACTCTTTGAATCACTTCCCTCTAGAAGGCAACTCTGGATTGTCAAAGCTGCCAGCCAGACATAAAAAACAGCTTTTTTTCCACGAGTAGTAGCCTCTACTCAATAACCAAAAATCTGTAGCCTCCTTTTGCTCTGGTATTTTATTTAATTCACATGTTTAATCAATAATGTTTTATTATTAATGTTTTATGTATCATTCTGAACTGTCACTGTATGTCATGTTGCCACTTGTGGGTGGAGCACCAAGGCAAATTCCTTGTATGTGAATACTTGGCCAATAAACTTATTCATAAACTTATTTATTCATTCATTCAAAATGAAGCAGGGATCAACAGAGACTAGGGATATGAATATACCTGCAGAGTGTATTAATCATTTCACAACACATTGCCACAATGAGGCAGAGGTGATGCATTTACTTTTTGTTATTATTTTTTGTTACAAGCAGCAAAGTAACAAAATCTTTCCTCCCAGTGGACAAAACAATCACCTGAATTTTACAATTTTAATTCATAAATGTACAATAATTCTTATTTGCTTGATTTTGTTAATGCTGGTTATTTTGACTCAATGTCTACAGGCATATTTTGCAAAAGTTCACATTTTTCTGTTTCCTACCTTTTGACACAAATAGTAAAATACCAATTAAGCCAGTACTGGGATTTGGACCAACGAAACAGGCGTACAGCCATTTTTATCATCCATGTTAGCCATCAAAATTATGTCACAATTAAAATAGGGTTAAATGGAAGCTGCAGATGAAACATGACAACATTGTTTTCATCTAGCAAGAATATTGATTTGACAGCTCCTGCCTCATGTCAGCAGAGCAAGGGGATGTGGGGAATGAAGCAACATCCTTTTCAAATGGATGTTTCAAAACATCCTGGCAAAAAAAAAAAAAAAACCCCTTTGCATTAACAATCAGTGTTCCGTGTCAGTTTAGGCTCAGATGTGATCACTGACTTGGAATCTCCCTCTGCGATCTTAACTGCTTTACCTGTGAAGGTCACTGAAACTGCGAACTTGTACATCACTCATTGCTTCCATGCTCTAGGCGGTGATTATAGAACCAGCTTTCAGTCAGACTTTAAGTGGAGTACAGTAGAGTACAGTGGAGACAGACCACCAGCACCTCGTTAATGATGGCATTCATTGTGCAAATGCAGAGGATCAGGCAAGAACAGCTCAACAGATGTCTTTCCTTTTGTGGGTGACTTTCCATGGATAAATATTTGGTGTCGAATTTTGTCATGTTAATTTTGGCTTCTCCCATCGCAACTCTGCTGCGGTAACAGTATCGCCGACATTCCCACGGCCTGGCACATTGTTTCTCTTTCCGCAGAAGCTGCCTAACTGCTGAGTGTTTCTTGCTTTTATTTTGCACTGATATCTGAAATTTTAACAAGGTTAACGCTTTGGATATCCCAGGAGGAGATGGAAATGATAGAACAGGGTCATCGGTTGGAAGGCGGAGTGGGGCAGGGTCTGGGAGCCTAGGCTGTGACGGCAGAAATGGTAGAAGCAGATGGAGCAGAGTGAAAGAGGGTTCACGTTGTAGGTGGCTTGAGGGTGCTCAGAAATCGAGCATGAGTTTTAAACTCTGAAAAAAGGTATCTCAACTTAAGTTGTTGGGAGAGGGGGGTGCTGGAATTACAGCTAGATAAATGGAATGAATTATTATCAGTTGTAGAGCTGCTGCCTCACAGCACCAGAGACCCAGGTCCGATCCTGACTATGGGTGCTGTCTGTGCAGAGTTTATATGTTCTCACTGGGACCACGGTGGCTCCGGTTTCCTCCCACACACCAAAGACGTGCAGGTTTGTAGGTTAATTGGCTTCTGTAAATTGCCCCTAGTGTGAATTGGCGTGGACTCAGTGGGCCGAAGGGGCCTATTTCCACACAGTATCTTTAAAACTAAAACTAAATTATTAAATTTCAGTGACAGGAATGAGAAGAGACATCATCAACTAACGTTCACGGCACTAAAAGGGGTGGAAAAGCATGGAGATCTGGAGTTCCGTCCAGTTCAGATCAGCGATGCACAGATGCGATGCCAGATTGTATCATAGCAGTCAAAGAGGAACTGAATAACTGTGCGGTAGGACTGAACTCTGTGGGGATGGGCATGGGGATGGGGATATGGATGGAGATGGGGACAGAGATAGTGATGGGGAAGGGAATGGGACCATCTGGATTGCTCTCACTTAGAGCCAGCACAAATCTGACAGGCTAAATGACCTTCTGTGCGGTAACTAATCAGTGTTTCTGTGACAGGAAGAAGGCGAACCCACCTGTATAAAATCATGAGAGGAATGGATCGACAGAGTCTCTTGGCCAGAGTAGGGTAACCGATAACCAGAGGACATAGGTTTAAGATGAGGGGGGAAAGATTTAATAAGAATCTGAGGGGTAACGTTTTCACGCAAAGGGTGGTAGATGTATGAATGAATGAATGAATGAATGTATGAATTAATAATTTTATTGGCCAAGTATTCACATACAAGGAATTTGCCTTGGTGCTCCGCCCGCAAGTGACAACAAGGCATACCGCGACAGTTAAGAATGATACATAAAATATTAAACATTAATCATAATGCATTATTGATTAAACATGTGAATGAAATGAAATACCAGAACAAAAGGAGGCTACAGATATTTGGTTATTGAGTAGAGCTACTGCTCGTGGAGAAAAGCTGTTTTTATATCTGGCTGTGGCAGCTTTGAGGAAAGGAACATGCTGCCAGAGGAGATAGTTGAGGCAGGTACTAATACAAAGTTTAAGAAACGTTTAGACGGGTACATGGATAAGACAGGTTCAGAGGGATATGGGCCAAACGCAGGTAGGTGGGATTAGTGCAGATGGGGCATGTTGGCCGTTGTGGACAAGTTGCGTCAAAGGGCCTGTTTTCATGCTGTATGACGCTGTAACCTGTCTCATTAGAAGGCAGGTGTAGAAAGGCTGTACGATATCTCTTCAGTGGAGAGAATTGTTCAACAGTCTGAGACAGCCAACTTTGTTGCCATGGGAACAGTACCATTTTAGCAGAAATCATGCTGGCTGCAAAGGAAAGACATACTTTAGGGAAGATACCAGCGAATGTATAGTCTGCAGTTGATTTTAAGGCTGCGAAAAATAGAAAAAGAAGCTGAAAGGCAGACTGACAACAGATGTCAGCAGCATTGGCTGAGGAGGAGACTGCAGGAGATGAAGTCAGATTTCTTGTGGGCCACCCACAAGCAAACTGTCACTTCACGTAGACAGTACTTCTGGTGCCTGCTTTTGCAATGATGGCAAGTAAGACAAATGTGAAGAAACAAATGCCACAGCAGGAGAAAAATCTATTAGAAGGAACATCACTTATGGCTCAGTGCAGTAGAGAAGCTTTATTATGTGGATGGAGGCCGACAGTATGTGATAATGAGGGAATGAGGTGGCACATTGACACAGTGGTAGGTTTGCTGCCTCACAGTGCTAGAGACCTGGGTTTGATCCTGACCAAGGGTGCTGTTTGTGCAGAGTTTGTATGTTCTCCCTGTGATCACGTGGGTTTCCTCCGGGTACTCCGTTTTCCTCCCACACTCCAAAGACATACAGGTTTGTAGGTTAATTAGCTACGATAAAAATTGTGAATTGTACCTAGTGTGTTAGAAAGTGCCAGCGTAAGGGGTGATCGCTGGTCAGTGGGCACTCGGTGAGCCCGTTTCCAAGCTGAATCTCTAAACTTAGCTAAGCAGCTGTTGGACCTTTGAGAAACGGCAGTGAGGAGGACACATTCGATGCTCAACGTTCTTTGACCAGAAAACGGCGAGAGGAAGTGTTTCTCCAAGTGGGCTGTGCCTATGTACTGAATCAATCAGCGAGCAAAGTGGTCATAGGATTCTGCCAGGTATAGATCAGCTACTGAAGATAGACACAAAAAGTTGGAGTAACTCAGCGGGTCAGACAGCATCTCTAGAGAAAATGAATAGGTGACGTTTCAGGCTGAGACCCTTCTTCAGACTGAGCGTCAGGGGAAAGGGAAATGGTAGTGATTGGAGAGATATAGAACAAATGAATGAAAGCTATGCAAAAAAGTAACGATGATAAAGGAAGGCCATTGTTAACTGTGGACTAGGTGAAAACGAGTTACAAACAATTAAACTGTTCAGAAATAGCAGATGGAGTTGCAAGGGAGAGGTGTTTCACTTTTGATATTTGCTGACCAGAGCAGCTGATATTTCTAGATGTGCAATGTAGCTCTGCTTTACAACTGTGTTGATTGCAAATGGTTTTGTCAAATCTTTACCGGGTTAAGTGGAATTTAGACCAGGCCTTCTGATCCAAGGAGGATTTTGTATTTATGTCATAAGGTCATAAGGTCATAAGGAATAGGAGTAGAATTAGGCCCAAGTCTGCCATTCAATCATGGATGATCTATCTCTCCCTCCTAACCCCATTCTCCTGCCTTCTCCCCATAACTTCTGACACCTGTACTAATCAATAATCTATCTAACTCTGCCTTCAAATTATCCACTAACTTGGCCTCCACAGCCGTCTGTAGCAAAGAATTCCACAGATTCACCACCCTCTGAATAAAGAAATGTCTCCTAATCTCCTTCCACTAATGGAAACATCTTCTCCACATCCACTCTATCCAAGCCCTTCACTACTCTGTATGTTTCAATGAGGTCGCCCTCATTCTTCTAAACTCCAGCAAGTACCGACAAACGCCCGGTGCCGACAAACTCTCATCATAGGTTGACCTTTTGAGTTGGATGATCAGCCATGATCATATTGAATGGCGGTGCAGGCTTGAAGGGCCGAATGGCCTGCTCCTGCACCTAATTTCTATGTTTCTATGTTTCTATGACCTACTCATTCCTGGGATCATTCTTGTAAACCTCCTCTGGACCCTCTCCATAGGGTTTGGTTTCCTTTAAGGATTTTAAGTGAAGGGCTTACAACTGTGAACATACAAACATTGGGCTGAAATGAGAGAATCATAGAACCATAAAAATGTATGGCACAGAAAAAGGCCATTCACTCCATTGTGCACACATGCCTGCCAGACTGGCATTAATCAAGTCCCCATCAAAGCTTACTTGTGCATTCAGTGATGGGAGTGAAATGCCATGTTCAGACCTTAAAGGGCAATCCCTGACACATAACGTTGAAGATAGACACAAGGAACTTTCGATGCTGGTTAACAAAAAAACCCACAAAGTGTTGGAGTAACTCAGCGGGTCAAGCAGCATCTCTGCCAAACATGGATAGGAGACGATTTGGGTCGAGACCCTTCATCAGTCTCAAGGTTGAAGCAAAGGCTTGGGAAGTAAAAGGCATGTTGAAAGGTGTTCCCAATAATTTTAAAGTAGGATAGTTACACAGATAGGATCATGTATGATTTTAGCCTTGTTTTCAAGAACGTTTTCCAGAAACAGCAAAGAAAGGAAAGTATCATGGAAAGATTTTTCCAAAAAAACAGTGATACGGACCTCCAAATTCCACGAGAAGTTTGGGAAAGAAAGAAGCTACAGGTATTTCAGAGGAAGAAGTAGTGAAATAACATGTATTATGCTGGTGACATTGATATTATGTTCCACCATTCTTATCCCTACAAGGACAGATCCTTCATGAAAAGTTTGATAAATTCAGAGAGGCAGGAAAGGTATCACTGAAGTCTGAAGAAGAGACTCGGTCTGTCCATTCCTTCTCCAGAGGCCATTGAGTTCCTCCAGCACTTGGTGTTTTGCTCAAAGATTCCAGCAAGTCAAAGTCAAAGTCAAATGTATTCATCACATGCACCAACTAAGGTACATTGAAATGAATTTGCCAAGCAGCGATACAGTTGAAAAAAAGAACACACAATACACAATAGAATTTAACACAAACACCCACCACAGCATTCTTCACTGTGGTGGAAGACAACAAAGTTCAGCCAGTCCTCCTCCTTTGTTCATCCGTGGTCGGGGCCATGAACCCTCCGTCGTCGCCGCTACGGATGACCAGATGTACAGGCTCTCTTGTCGGGATGATAGAAACTCCAACATCGGGACGGTCGAACACACTCAGCGGCTTGGAGTGCCTGAATTGGCCACTTTCCTACCGGAGACCGTGGCTTCAGAATGTTATAGGCCGCAGGCCGGCGGTCGGAGCTCTTCTCCGGCGATCCCCAGCAAGGGATCCCAGACTCCGGATGGTAAGTCCACGCCAAGCCCCTGGCTATAAGTTCCGCAGACCATAGCCCCATGATGCCAAAGTCACCAGGCCAGCGATTGGAGCACTCCTTTCTGGCGACCCTCGGCATGGGTTCGCCCCCGCTCCGCGATGGAAAAATGCATGCTGTGACCGCTGCTGAAGCTCTGGGCCCGACTCCGGGAGAGGCCGCTCCAATCCAAGCTGTTAGGCCGCGAGAGGGTAGGCAGAGAAGCGACATGGAAAAAGTCGCCTTTCCATCGAGGAAGTGACTGAAAATCGGTTTCCCCATTTTCTCCCCACCACCCCGCACATAAGACATACCGAGAGACACCAAAACAAACACTTGGACATACTAAATTATTATTTTTTAAGTCGAAATAATGAACACACTGCTGGCAGGGCAGCCGATTCGCTGCGCCCCCAACCGACCAAATGCTTTTTCTTGTGTCTCCAGCGTCGAACTATTACCAGCGATCCTTTCTTTCTTAAATGTTCCCTCATTATTTATAATAATAAGGGAACATTATTTAAAGGTTATTTAACAATAACAATGTTATTGTTCCCTCATTATTTAAAATAAAGATTTGGAACAATTAAATCTGGTTAAAGATGGCACCGGTTCAATGTGTTATTCCAACAGCAATTACTTGCTTGTAGAACTAGTTTGCATGCAGAACAGCTTGCATGCTGTGTGTAGTAACTTTCTGTACACAAGTTGGCGTCCTTGTATTATAACACTGAATAAACATCAAATATACTTTATGGGCTGTGAAGCTTTTCAGACATCTTTGTAACTTGGGGAAAACACCATACTTTAAATGTGTAACCATTTGTTTGAATAGTAAAATTCATTAAAAAAAACTCATTGCCTATCGTGAGCAAAGAATTTCCTTGAAGTACTTCATGGATTTTTCTTTTAATAGGCTCTGTATAAATGAATTTGTGGTCTCAATGCACACATTAGAATATTCAGCATTGCCTTTTAATTAAAATAGCCAGAGATGTCTACAACAGTGCTAAAAGTCCAACAGAATTTGAATTTAAAATATGTGATGAATGAAGCAAGCTCCCAGCTGGTAGAGCCAATATTTGATACAAGATTGTTCTGACATCTTCACATTAGCACAAGATCCTTAGGGGAGTTCGACAGTACATTCCGCAGAGGTTCTGAAGCTTGGTCTCTGGCATCTTAAGAGACTTTTTCTCAAGAGGCTTTTTCTCCTGGGCATTGAAGAAGGTGAATTGGTTTTATACATATTGAATTTAAAATTTAAAATTATACAGAATTTTCATTTTGACATCAAGGGCAGAGCCTGGGAGAAATGCTGCTTTGAAGAGCAGAATTAATGCACAGAACCTGTTTGCAGCAGTGTTTTACACAGTGAGTTGAAATGCACAATGATTTGGAAGTTAATTTCTGACATTTATATTACCAATGAAAAGACACACTAAATTGAAAGGTATAACAGAGCGATGAGATATAGTATTTCAAAATTTATTTATTTTGTTCAAATGGCTTGTTACAAATTTCAACAAAATGTATTTTCTTTTGGTTTATTAAAGATGTTAAAACTCGTTGCAGGAATGTGGAATTTCTTTGTAAAATATTTCAAAGCCAGTGTATTTTAACATTTACAGAGACTTAGGCCCAGAATAGCTATATTGAATAATGAAATAATTGGATGTTAAGCTAGAATAAAATCTTTTCAAGGAAGTTTGTTGGACGGCAAAATGCTTTGTGTAAATATTGGATAAGTATTTGAAACAAGGTATGATATAATTTATATCAGAAGTTCTCTGATATATAATTTGGTATCTCTGGCATCTCTTGATAAAAGGATGCTAGGTTCCAGATATTTATTGTGTACTGTAATATATGAACGCTTTCAGCAATAGTATTTTTATTTAAAAAAATGCTCAGTAGCACATCCATGTCGGATTGGCATATTATAGCCTGATCTACTGTGTGATTGATGGATGGTGAATCACTGGATGTACACCAGGGACATCAATCAATGTGTAACACTAATCTGTTGCTTTGGAATACAGTATTGTGAATACAAGCTGAGGAAATGGAAAGGACATTGCAGAACACCAATGCCTCTACTTCCTGAGAAGGCTTTGGAAGTTCGGCATGTCCCCAACAACTCTCGCCGTAGAAAGCATTTGGGAACCGCTCCAAGACCTCAAAAAATTGTAGCGAATTGTGGCTGCAGCCCAGACCATCACACAAACCAGACTCCCTTCCATTGACTCCATTTATACCTCAAGCTGCCTCGACAAGGCCAGCAGCATTATCAAGGACGAGTTGCATCCTGACCAATTCCTCTTCTCCCCTCTTCCATCAGGCATAGAAGCGTGAAAACAGGAAATGGTGTTAGGTGGACTGATGGGACTGAATGCTGATAAATCCCCAGGGTCTGATGGTCTGCATCCCAGGGTACTTAAGGAAGTGGCTCTAGAAATCGTGGATACATTAGTGATAATATTCCAATGTTCCATAGATTCAAGATCCATTCCTGTGGATCTGAGGGTAACTAATATTATCCCACTTTTCAAGAAAGGTGGGAGAGAGAAAACAGAGAATTATAGACCAGTTAGCCTAATGTCGGTAGTGGGGAAGATGCTGGAGTCAATCATAAAAGATGAAATAGTGGCACATTTGGATACCAGTAACAGGATCGTTCCGAGTCAGCATGGGTTTACGAAGGGAAAATCATGCTTTGACTAATCTCCTGAAATTTTTGAGGATGTAACTAGCAAAAATGGACAAGGGAGAACCAGTGAATGTAGTGTACCTGGACTTTCAGACAGCATTTGATAAGGTCCCACATTGGAGATTAGTGGGCAAAATTAGGGCACATGGTATTGGGGGTAGGGTGCTGACATGGATAGAAAATTGGTTGGCAGACAGGAAACAAAGAGTAGGGATTAACGGTTCTCTTTCAGAATGGCAGGCAATGACTAGAGGGGTACCGCAAGGCTCAGTGCTGGGGCCGCAGCTATTTACAATACACATCAATGATTTAGATGAAGGGATTCAAGGTTACATTAGCAAATTTGCAGATGACACAAAGCTGGGTGGCAGTGTGAACTGTGAGGAGGATGCTATGAGAATGCAGGGTGACTTGGACAGGTTGGGTGAGTGGGCAGATTCATGGCAGATGCAGTTTAATGTGGATAAATGTGAGGTTATCCACTTTGGTATCAAAAACAGGATTATTATCTGAATGGTGTCACGTTGGGAAAAGGGGAAGACAACGGGATCTGGGGGTCCTTGTTCATCAGTCAATGAAGGTAAGCATGCAGGTACAGCAAGCAATGAAAAAAGTGAATGGTATGTTTGCCTTCTTAACAAGGGGAGTTGAATATAGGAGCAAAGAGGTCCTTCTGCAGAAGTATAGGGCTCTAATGAAATTACACCTGGTGTATTGTGTGCAGTTTTGATCCCCTAATTTGAGGAAGGACATTATTGCTATTGAGGGTGTGCAGTGTAGGTTTACAAGATTAATTCCCGGGATGGCGGGACTGTGATATGCTGAGTGAATGGAGCGGCTGGGCTTGTATACTCTGGAGTTTAGAAGGATGAAAGGGGATCTTATTGAAACATATAAGATTATTAAGGGTATGCACATGCTAGAGGCAGGAAACACGTTCCCTATGTTGGGGGAGTCCAGAACCAGGGGCCACTGATTAAGAATAAGGGGTAAGCCTTTTAAAACGGAGATGAGGAACACTTTTTTACGTAGAGAGTTGTGAGTCTGTGGAATTCCCTGCCTCAGGCCGGTTCTCTGGATACTTTTAAGGGAGAGCTAGAAAAGGCTCTTAAAGATAATGGAGTCAGGGGATATGAGGAGAAGGCAGGAACGGGGTAGTGATTGGGGATGATCAGCCATGATCACATTGAATGGCGGTGCTGGCTCGAAAGGCCGAATGGTATTCTTGCACCTATTGTCTATCGTCTATTGTCTATTGTCTAAAACGCACACTTCCAGATTCAGGGACTGTTTCTTCACAACTGTTATCAGGCAACTGAACCATCCTACCGCAACCAGAGGTACTGTCCTGAACTACTATCTACCGCATCAGAGACATTATCTTTGATTTTAATTTGCTGGCTTTACCTTGCACTAAACATTATTCCTTTATCATGTATCTGTACACTGTGGATGGCCCGATCGTGGACTTTCGGCTGACTGATTAGCACACAACAAAAGCTTTTCACCGTACCTCGGTACATGTGACAATAAAATAAACTGAAACTGAGAAACTAACACACCCATTCCCTACCTGCACTTTGGTTGGAATGAGCAAGAAAATCTAGAATCTTCACGCATTGTCCTGATGTTTTCCATCTCAAAGGATTGTTTTTCCTCTTGTTTTGTGTTTTTTTTTTTGTCCACAATAAGCACTGCCTTTAGTATCCCTGGCAATGACTAGATATTCCATCTATATTCAGTGGCGGTGCCCTTTGCCACGATCAATGTGTGACTTAAGGGCAAACCTACCTGTGCAATCCCTACTACTTGAAAAAGTCTAGTCCTGTGAAGGATCATCACTATAAGAGATAGAGAAACAAAGAACTGCAGTTGCTGGGTAAGTCACAAAAGGGCACAAAGTGCTGGAGCAGCTCAGCAGGTCAAGTTGCATCTCTGGAGAACATGGATAGGTGACGATTTGGATTACCCATGCATGTTTCACAGCAATGCAGCTTGACCTGATGAATTACTCCAGCACTTTTGATCACTTATGGTGGACATCATGTGACAGAGTTTGCACTCTTTCCAATATTTGCAATCCTTACTTATTCCATGCATTAGAACATTTGCTCCCTCATAACCTTGCATGAAACTGTCATTGCCACACTGCCCACTCTGCCATTTTAGCATGCTCTTCAGACTGCTGATCCATTTCCATCCAAAGCATTTCAAGCACTCAGCTAACTAAAAGGCAGTGTTAAAATATAATGTCATAATTTAAGTATAAAATATGGCACTGATTGAAATGAGGCTTTCTGTTCAGCTCAGAATTTCACAATTTCACCATGATAAATTAAAGGAGTTTTAAAAAAAAAGATGGCTGAGTGGGTTTAAAGAATAACTGTTGCAATAATGGCATGTTGTCTCCTTCAAATCTATTCATTTTAATTAAACTTTTTAAATGTTTTGTTGCTTCAGTATTGTCATCATCGATTTTGTGTAAAAAATAATTAAAATAAGCTCCCGGGGCAGGTATGGGATGAATTTATACAATTTTATAACCTTTGTTGAATGATTTTTTTCCTATGTTACATTTCTCTTCTAGCTAATGCATTAGCTAGCTATGTCCTTACTTTTATGAGCCACCCTGTGGGCACTATGGGTGTGAAACCATGCAATCTAATATTAGCACACAAATAAGGTAGAACTCATTTAAACAACAGCCAGAGGGAATGCTGTCAAAATGTGTTATGTTGTTAATAACATGCTTTAAGTCACTTGGGAATTTTGCAGTTTGCATTAAGATTTTTTTGAATTCCAATTTGTCGTGGAGGACAGATTTCCCTGGAAGGAATTCCTTGAAGCATTGGGACAACCGATGCCCTGTTTACCTTGCAGAACAAAATCTCTTCAGGAACACCCTGAACAAATATAAACATGAATGCAAAGTTCTCAATGAATATTTGCTGGGAATGTTATTGTGATGTTTCTTTGTACAGTATTTACTAAAAGAAAATCATTGATAGCTGGAAACAAAGAGAGTTGCAATTCATATTTCGGTGGTAATTTGCTTACAGATTATGAAACATTTCTCTTGAAGTCTACCTGAGTATTATATTACTTAAGTAGAAACAGAAACACTCAGTTAGGCAAATGGCATCAGAAGGGTCTCGACCCGATATGTCACCCATTCCTTCTCTCCAGAGATGCTGCCTGTCCTGCTGAGTTACTCCAGAATTTTGTGTCTACCTTAGATGGTATCATTAATTTAGTTTTGAGATGGAGTGTGGAAACAGGTCCTTCAGCCCACCTATGCCACGCCAACCAACGATCACCCCATATACTAGCACTACCCTACTCACTAGGGACAATATACAAATTCTTAGTGAAGCCAATTAACCTGCAAACCTGTACATCTTTGGAATGTGGGAGGAAACCAGAGCACCTGGGGAAAACCCACGCGGTCATAAGGTCATAAGTGATAGGAGTAAAATTAGGCCATTTGGCCCGTCAAATCTACTCCACCAGTGTGTCGTGGGTAATCTATCTCTTCCTCCTAACCCCATTCTTCTACCTTCTCCCCATAACTCTGACACCTGTACTAATCAAAAATCTATCTATCTTTGCCTTAAAAATATCCACTGACTTGGCCTCTACAGCTTTCTGTGGCAAAGAATTCCACACATTCAACACCCTCTGACTAAAGAAATTTATTTCCTTCCTAAAATAATGTCCTTTAATTCTGAGGCTATGACCTCTAGTCCTAGACTCTCCCACTAGTGGAAACATCCTCTCCACATCCTCACTATCTGAGCCTTTCACTATTCTGTATGTTTCCATGAGGTCCCCCCTCATTCTTCTAAACTCCAACGAGTGCAGGCCCAGTGCCATCCAGTTGCTCATCATAGGTTAATCTACTCATTCCTGGGATAATTCTTGCATACCTTCTCTGGACCCTCTCCAGAGCCCGCACATCCTTCCCCAGATATGGTGCAGAAAATGGCTCACAATATTCCAAATGCGGCCTCACCAGTGCCTTACATTACATCCCTGTTTTTGTATACAAGCTAACATCTTGAAATAAAAGCTAGCATTGAATTTGCTTTCTTTACTACCAATTTGACTTGCAGATTAACCTTTTGGGAATCCTGCACCAGCATTCCCAAGTCCCTTTGCGCCTCAGATTTCTGGATTCTCTTCCCATATAGAAAATAATCCACCCCTTTATTCCTCCCACCAAAATGCATGACTCCACACTTTGCTACACTATATTCCATCTGCCACTTCTCTGCCCACTCTCCCAACTTGTCCAAGTCCTTCTGCAGAGTCCCTACTTTCTCTACACTACCTGCCCTTCCACCTATTTTCGGATCATCCGCAAACTTGGCCTCAAAGCCTTCAATCCCCTCGTCCAAATCATTATGATACAATTGTGAAGAGTAGCGGCCCCAGCAGCGAGCCCTGTGGAACTCCGCTAGTCACTGGCAGCCAGCCAGAGAAAAGCCCCGTTATTGCCACAAAAAATCTGGAACGCTTCATGAATTTGCGTGCCGTGGGAGAACGTACAAACTCCATGCTGACAGCACCCATAGACAGGATTGAAACTGAGTCTCTGGCACTGTAAGGCAGCAACTCTACTGTGCTGCCTTATTCTTCTAAATAAAGTTAACAATTCAGATCAAATATGCTTTGTCAGAACAGGGAAAAAGTGCGATGGGAAGGATAAAGGTAATACCTCTGATCAGATGGGGCTAGTGCTATCATGATTGACTGCTGATGAAACCATCTAGTTAATGGAGTAGAGACAAAAAGAACTGCAGATCCTAGATCTTGTACAGAACACAAACTGCTGAAGTAACTCAACTGTTCAGGCAGCATCTCTGAAGGACATGGACACATGACATTTCAAGTTGGGACCATTCTTCAGATTGATTGTGGAGATTGACAACAGTAGTTTAGTTTAGCTTAGTTTAAAGATACAGTGTGGAAGCAACTCCTTCGGCTCATCGAATCTGCGACGACCAGTGATCCCCGTACACTAGCACCATTCCTACATGCTAGGGACAATTTACAAATTTTTTGCAAAATCAATTAACCTGAAAACCTGTACATCTTTGGAATGTGGTAGGAAACCGGACAACCTGGTGAAAACCCACACGGTCATGGAGTGAACGTACTGACAGCACCCGTAACCAGGGTCAATCCCAGGTCTCTGGCACTGTAAAAGGCAGCAACTCTACCATTGCGCCACCATGCTCCCCTATTCTCCCAAATAAAGGTACCAATTCAGATCAAATATCCTTTGTCAGAACAGGGAAAGAGCGGGATGGGAAGGATTAAAGGGAACATCTCTGATCAGATGGGGCTAGTGCTATCGTGATTAACTGCTGATTAAACCATCTAGTTAATGGAGTAGAGACAAAAAGAGCTGCAGATGCTAGAATCTTGCACAAAACACAAAGTGCTGAAGTAACTCAACGGTTCAGGCAGTGTTTTGTGCTCTGAAGAACATGGATAGATGACATTTCAAGTTGGGATCATTCTTCAGATTGATTGTGCAGATCGACAACAGTAGTTTAGTTTAGTTTAAAGATACAGCGTGGAACAAGTCCTTTGGTCCATTGAGTCCGCGATGACCAGCGATCCCCGTACAGTAGCATGTAATCCTACACACTAGCGACAATTTACAGTTATTACCGTAACCAATTAGCCTACAAACCTGCATGACTTTGGAAAGTGGGAAGAAACCGGAGCACCTGTGGAAGACCCACATGGTCATGGGGAGAACGTGCAAACTCTGTAGGGACAGTTCACTGGCGCTCTAAGGCAGCAATTCTACTGCTACGCCTCCGAGCCGCCTGCTGAAGGTATAGTTGGAGAGAGAACAGAACAAAGGAATTAGTAAAATGTATGTCAGATCCCAACAGATCAGCCAGTGACAATGGAGAGGGAAAAAAATTGATTCATGCTGCAGACGGACAATTTAGAGCAGAACTTGCCAGTTCTGAAACAAATTGAAAAGTTTCCTAAATTCATTGAATTCAATACTACAATTTTTAACCTGGCATCATGTTCGGCCCAAACATTTGTGGCCAAATGGTCCGTTCCTGAGATGTACTGTTCTGTGTTCCAATATTGAGTCCAGAAGTCTGCAATTTTCTCAAGCTTATGTTGGGCCTCGTCACAATAACGCAGGATGCCACAGACAGAGTGGAAGTTGGATGAAAACTGACATAATTGGGCCACTGGATATTCAGGGTCACTCCTGCAGACTGAAAGCAAGAGCTCCACAGCCTAATCATCCTCTCTGCATTTGTAAGGCGAACATATTTTGAACACCAAATGCAATGCAATGGAATTCATATGACTTTTTAGAAATTCATATGACTTGTTGCTTCATCCAGAAGGGTTATTTGTATCCTTGGAAGGGAAAAGATGAAAGAACAGATGTTACATCTCCTGCAAATATTTGGGAAAGAGCCATAGGAAGGGGAGGGAAGATTGAAGCATGGACCAGGAGTCCACATCTTGAATGTGAGGTTGGAGGTTGGAGGTGGTGCAAGTATCTGTTGTAGAAGATGTGGACTCTTTACGTCGGCCAGACCAAACGTGGACTGGGTGGTCGTTTCGCTGAACACCTTTGCTCAGTCTGCCTGGACCTACCTGATCTCCTGGTTGCTAAACACTTTAATTCCCCTTTCCATTCACACACTGACTCTTCTGTCCTAGGCCTCCTCCATTGTCAGAGTGAGGCTAATCACAAATTGGAGGAATAGCATCACATATTTCGCTTGGGCAGCTTACAATCCAAAGGTATGAGTATTGATTTCTCCAACTTCAAGTAACCCCTGCACTCCCTCTCTCTCCATACCTCCCCCATCCAAGTCACACCAGGTTCCTAGCAAACAGCTAACGATGGCCTGTTTCCTTTATCATCCTTACTTTTTCGCATCTTTCATTCATTTTTATCTATATCTCCCTACATCACTGTCTATATCTTTCATTTCCCTTTTCCCCTGACTAGTCTGAAGAAGGGCTTCAACCAGAAATGTCACCCATTCCTTCTGTCCAGAGTGGCTGCCTGTCCCTCTGGTTTACTCCAGCATTTTGTGTCAATCTTCGGTTTAAACCAGCATCTGTAGTTCCTTCCTATAACTTACAAACTGGTACATCCTTGGTGTGTGGGAGGAAACCAGAGCACCTAGAAACATAGAAAATAGGTGCAGGAGGAGGCCATTTGGCCCTTTGAGTCAGCACCGCCATTCATTGCGATCATGGCTGATTATCCGCTATCAATAACCCTTCTCCCCATATCCCTTGACTCCACTAGCCCCTAGAGCTCTATCCAACTCTCTTAAATCCATCCAGTGATTTGGCCTCCACTGCTCTCTGGAATATAACCATATAACCATATAACCATATAACAATTACAGCACGGAAACAGGCCCTCTCGGTCCTTCCAGTCCGTGCCGACCATTTGTTTTCCCCTTGTCCCATCTACCTGTTCCATTCCCTCCATACCCCTCCATTCCCTTAACGTCCATATTCCTATCCACTTTACTTTTAAATGTTAAAATCGATCCTGCCTCCACCACTTCTGCTGGAATATAACCATATAACAGGGATTTCCATAAATTCACAACTCTCTGGGTGAAAAAAATCTTTCTCACCTCAGTCTTAAATGACCTTCCCTTTATTCTAAGACTGTGGCCCCTGGTTCTGGACTCGCCCAACATTGGGAACATATTTCCTGCATCTAGCTTGTCCAGTCCTTTTATAATTTTATATGTTTGTATAAGATCCCCCTCATCCTTCTAAACTCCAGTGAATACAAGCCTGGCATATGAAAACGCTCAACTCAACTCAGGTCCTCAACTCATTTTAGTAGACACAAGGAACTGCAGATGGAGTAACTCAGCAGGTCAGGCAGCATCTCTGGAGGATAGATACAAAATGCTGGAGTAACTCGGCGGGACAGGCAGCATCTCTGGAGAGAAGGAATGGGTGACATTTCAAGACCCTTCTTCAGACTGATGTGGGTAGACGACATTTCGGGCCGGGACCCTTCTTCAGACTGTAGTTTTGGGTCGGGAGAAGGGTCCCGACCTGAAATGTCAACTATCCATGTCCTCCAGAGATACTGCTTGACCTGCTGAGTTACTCCTGCGCTTTGTGTGAGATATTTGGCAGCTCAGTCATGCATTTTTGGAAACAACTACAGAAAAATACACACTGGCAGAGAACAAGTGGCCACAACAGTGGATGTAATTTCAGGGGGTAATAGCCTTGCCACAGTGAAAGTGTCTTCAGAGTCTCTGAATCGCTGTTGGAAGTAATTACTGCAGTGTCCTTGTAGCTGGGGGAAGCTATGCAGATGGCATGCTTGGGAAACTCTGCATTCTTTAGTCTGAATTGATTCTTTTTCTCCAGCTGATTTGCAAGGTCCTGGAATCACACAGCCAACAGGAAACACTCAAAGATAGCTGCATTAACACCAATTTCAAGCAGTTTGCAAATTCTTTAGTCAATATTTAAACACAGCTAAACATGGATGCAACAAGTTTTTAATAATGCATTCTAACATTTGTTCTTGCAGGCTAAGGAAAAAAGAGGTGCTAAATTACTTTATAATTAAGTGTTGACAGTCTACACACTAAATACTTTTCCACATTTACACTTTTACTCCATAATATCACAGCCAGAGTCCCCTAAAGGGTTTGATAATCCCATTTAAATTAGTGTCATGAACTAATTGCTTAAAATTTGCGCTCTCTTTTGAGGGATGTTGTTAACTTAGAACGCGGTATTATTTAACAGCCACGTAACGAGAAGAAGCTTCTTCAAATAATGTGGGTTAATAACAAAGTTACTCAGCTGTGAGCTCGTACCTGGAATTTTTCATCTACTGATTTCCCAAACCATGCCATCCGATATTAAATCATAACCAAGTATAAACAGAGAGAGGAACATTGGATTGTTACTTTGGGCTTCAAGAATCAAGAGTCAAGAGAATCTGTCCTATCCATGCACCTGTCTAAATGTTTCTTATCATTAGATTGTTTGAGTTTATAAAATCCTGAGAAAAATAGATTGGGTAGATGCACAGTGCCTTGTGCCCAGAGTAGGTCAATCAAGGAGCAGAGGTCATAGGTTTAAGGTGAAGGAGAAAAGATTTAATAGGAATCTGAGGGGTAACTTTTTGACACAAAGAGTGGTGGGTGTATGGAACAAGCTGCCAGAGGAGGTAGTTGAGGTTTAGACTATCCCAACATTTAAGAAACAACAAGTACATGGATAGGACAGATTTGGGAGGATATGGACTAAAAGCGGCCATTGTCAGGAATCGGTAGGAAGGAAGATACTGTAGACACAAAATGCTGGAGTAACTTGGGTCGACCCAAAACATCACCCATTCCTTCTCTCCACAGATGCTGCCTGTCCCGCTGAGTTTCTCCAGCATTTTGTGTCTATCTTCGGTGCTTTATTATCATAAGCCACAGACAGATAAATGAAATTCTTACTTGCAGCAGCACAACAGAATATGTAAACAGTCTGAAGAAGGGTCTCGACCCAAAACGTCGCCTATCTCCTTCGCTCCTTAGATGCTGCTGCACCCGCTGAGTTTCTCCAGCCTTTTGTGTACCCATGTAAACATAGTACTCAGTAAACAATGTAATAAAGGAGAAAATAAAGTTCACTTTACACACACACACACACACACACACACACACACACACACACACACACACACACACACACACACACACACACACACACACACACACACACACACACAGAGACAAAGAGACAGAGACAAAAACAGAGAGACAGAGAGACAGAGAGATGGAGAGACAGAAACATGGAGAGACAGACAGAGACAGAGAGACAGAGACAGATGGAGAGAGACAGAGAGACAGGGACAGAGAGAGACAGAGAGAGACAGAGAGAGACATAGAGAGAGAGATCACAATGCCCCCAAATCTAAATAGATCAGAGTAGGCATTTTGGGACATGGAAATAAACTTGTGCTGATGCATTGCCCTTCATAACCTGTGGCCGCTCCTGAGTTTTTCATCTCAAATAAAGTACTTTTCAATTGTACTTACTGTTAAAAGCTTGGGATAGATAATCTTCAAACACAATCTCCATGACAGCAATGAGATAAATACTTGTATTATCTGTTTTATTGATGTTGGGCGAGAGACTGGGGGAGATAATGGGTAGTTTCCCAGATTACATGGGAATCTGAGGGAATAGTGATTGATCTTCTGAAAACTGGTGATCTGAGAGAAATGTACTCTGTACTTACAGCTCACACATGCATTATATTAAATTGTCTCTGTTTCCAGTCAGCCAGCCACTCATTCTTTGAGCCCTGTAGCAATAGCCTAGTATCTGATTACTTAGTTTGGCAATAGAGTAATTCCTGAGAAGAGCACACTGGAAAGGGGGGTGATTTTAGCGAGTGGAGAACGCAAATAGAACAAGGGATATCATTGTGTAGGGAATTGCCTGGAATGGAATAGAACTGCAGGATGTGTATTGCAGGTAGCCAGTCCTGAATACCTCGCGGGTACGAACCCGGGTTGGCAGAGCGGCCGACGGAGCCTGTGGCTGGTGCCCGGGTCAGCATCACGGAGGCCTCAGGAGAGGACCCAGCAAGTGCTGTGCAGAGGTCGGTGCAGCAGAAGATGATGGCAACGACCGACGGACCAGGACGGACATGCGGAAATGAGGACGACGCTGCCCAGGGGAGGAATGAAGAAGGACCCGGCATGGGGGGACTTCCATGAGGGAGTGGGAAGAGCAACGGGGACCCAGCATGGGGGACCTCCATGGGGGGGGGGGGGGGGGGGGGGGGGGGGGGGGGGGAGATGGTAGAACAATGGACAATTTGGACCTGGCATGTGGAGATCGCCTTGAAGGAGGGGTAAAAAAATGAAGGGTAAATTGGCACATGGGGGGATTTGTAACTTTGTTAGCGCCCTTCATAGATGACTATTGCATACCTTGGCAAGGTATACAAGCAAAGAATTTCACTGTGGCTTGTCACATGTGACAAAGTTTTCATTCATTCATTCATTCCATTCATTCATTCATTCATCATTCATTCATTCAATACAAATGCCCAATTACCTTCTGTTGACAATCTATTTGGGATACCTGGACAGTTCCTGGATTGATCCTGAGATTTCAGAAAAACGTTCTGGTTTGCAGCTACTTTCCTACAACCACCGGGTGCTTGACTCTATCTGCTACCTCAGCAATGGACCCCAACCTCTTGCCCTACCATGGACGTGTTTTCTAATTGTGTGGTTTTGCACTCACGTCATGTTTTTTTTTTTTGTTGCAATCTTCTTCTTTTCACTGTTTTGAACAATTTATGTGAAACTTATGCACAAGTTATGTTTCTGTGCGTGGCAGAGTCTATGCACCTGTGACTGTGCTGCAAAGAAGATTGTCATTGTACCTGTATCTCACCATGCATATGACAATAAACTCGACTTGGCTTGATTTGACTTAACAATTGCCATCTGTTCCTATCCACCCAAAGGAGTGATTCTTCTTGGATGTTTCTTGTAGTTTGGCCGCTGGCCTTGTGTCCCAATATACCTTCAGTTCATTGGAATTATGGCTTGTTGCCTTTCTCACAAAACCTGAACCGTGAAATTGGACCAATGTGCTTACCTTAACGGAATCAACCAGTTGTAAAAAAAGATGAACTAGTGCTATTTGATGAGGGCTTCTCCAAGGCAAAAGCTATGGCTGGTATCAATAATGGAAAGTTACTGGCTTAAAACATTGTCTCTATGTCTCTTAAAGCAGATGTCTCTAGGCATATCCAGCTAATACAAGTGGCAAGTAGCTGTCCTGAAATGGAAATAAGTGCAACTCTCCACGGCTCCACACCAATTAAATATAGAAACGTAGAAACATAGAAAATGGGTGCAGGGGTAGGCCATTCAGCCCTTCGATATGATCATGGCTGATCATCCAAAATCAGCATCCCATTCCTGCTTTTTTCTCCCCTATCCCTTGATTCCGTTAGCCCTAAGAGCTAAATCTATCTCATTCTTGAAAGCAATTCTAAATCTAACTCACATTGAATTCTAATTGAAATTTAACTCTCTCTTGAAACAATTGCTTGGCTTCGTCGTAGTCACAGGATACTTTACAAATGTGGAAGATTAGAATAGGGCAGTACATTGGTGCAGCCAATTGCCCTGGCCACTGCCGCGACAGGTTTGGTGACACAGTTTCAATTATGAATAAAGGCACTATCTGTGTGAAGTTTGCATGTTCTCCCTGCGACCGTGTGGGTTTCCTCTCGGTGCCCCAGTTCTCTCCCATACCTCAAAGATGTAACTTAAATTTTCAGTAATGTGTAGATGCAGGGTGACTTCCATGACCCACCCTAATGCAGGGTGACGGACAGGTTGGGTGAGTGGGCAGATGCTTGGCAGAGGCAGTTTAATGTGGACAAATGTGAGGTAAGCCACTTTGGTGGTAAAAACAGAAGTAAAGGCAGATTGCTATCTAAATGGTGTCAGGTTGGAAAAAGGGGAAGTACAACGGGATCTGGGGGTCCTTGTTCATCAGTCAATGAAAGTAAGCATGCAGGTACAGCAGGTAGTGAAGAAAGCGAATGGCATGTTGGCCTTTATAACAAGAGGAGTTGAGTATAGGAGCAAAAAGGTCCTTCTGCAGTTGTATAGGCCCCTAGTGAGACCACGCCTGGCGTATTGTGTGCAGTTTTGGTCCCCTAATTTGAGGAAGGACATTCTTGCTATTGAGAGAGTGCAGCGTAGGTTTACAAGGTTAATTCCCGGGATGGCGGGACTGTCATATGCTGAGAGAATGGAGTGGCTGGATTTGTATACTCTGGGGTTTAGGACGAGAGGGGATCTTATTGAAACATATAAGATTATTAAGGGCTTAGACACGATAGAGACAGGAAACATGTTCTTGATGTTGGGGGCCACAGTTTAAGAATAAGTGGTAAGCCATTTAGAACGGAGATGAGGAAACACTTTTTCTAACAGAGAGTTGTAAGTCTGTGGAATTCTCTGCCTCAGAGGGTGGTGGAGGCTGGTTCCCTGGATACTTTCAAGAGAGAGCTAGATAGGGCTCTTAAAGATAGTGGAGTCAGGGGATATGGGGAGAAGGCAGGAACGGGGTACTGATTGGGGAATGATCAGCCATGATCACATTGAATGGTGGTGCTGGCTCGAAAGGCTGAATGGCCTACTCCTGCACCTATTGTCTATTATCTATTGTAGAAAGTGAATGAGAAAGTGGCATCACATGGAACTAGTGTGAATGGGTGATTAATGGTCGGCATTGACTGGTTGGGCTGAAGGTCCTGTACCCATGCTGTATCACTATGCTACAATCTAAACCCATGCACCTGCCTGTTTAGAACTTACACATTCCCCTTATGATTGCAAGGATGTCCTCCTATGTCCCAAAGATGTGTGGATGGTAGATTAATTGATTGCCGTAAATTGCCACTGGTGGGTAGGTGAATGATAGAAACTAGGGCTTTTGAGGAGATTAATGAAAAAAAAGAGGATTAGCATAGGATTAGTGTAATTTGCTGCCTGATGTTTTAAACTGCTTCAGGAAAGGGGAGGGGGGGATCAAAGGATATGTTCCCATGCTCATCATCATCATCATCATCGGTGGTCACTCGAAACATGTATGATTGTCTTCTTTTGGGAGGACGCCTATGCGTGACTTTGTTTAACGTGGGGAGACTGGTGCACAGGCAGCCACCACAAGGTTCTTGACAGATCTGGGTCAGGATCCAGTGGCATGGAGTCCAAGATGACCAGGGGCCCTTTTCTGCTGCAGCCTTCATCCACCTTCCCAGCCGTTGTGACGCTCCACTAAGGTCAGCCATCATTCTCCTCCTGTTCCACCGTTGAGGTCTTGGTTGGACTGTTCTTTGTCAGGGGCCTCCCCCTCGACCTTAACGCCATGGGTGGCCCTACCTGGAGCATAGCCCCAGATGGCCTCGCTCTCAGGATCTCAGGACCACACAAGCTTCTCCACCACGACAAGTTGAAAATCCACGGAGATGAATCCCATGCTGCATGATCTATGACCCTATTATGATACTCTTGTGTTGTTCAATGACACAATGTACAAACCTGAATGTCTACTTTTCAGCACAATTACCTAGAGTAATTCCTGAGAAATTAATTTTTAATTCCAGAAATTCCAAGGGAATCTGAGCCATGCATAGTTAATGGATGCAGATGGATGAGAATGTAAAGATAGACACAAAATGCTGGAGTAACTCAGCGGGACAGGCAACATCTCTGGAGAGAAGGAATGGGAGACATTTCATGTCGAGAACCTTCTTCAGACTGAGTGTTAGGCGAGAGGGAAACGAGAGATATGGAAGGGTAAGGTGTGAAAAAAAGAGATCAAAGGGGACGAAGTTAAAATAAAATGTAGAATAGATCATTGTTAGTTAGGAGAAGGTGACAATGGAGTATACAATGCAAAATTTAATCAGGAGGACACGCCGGACTGGTTGGAGAACTAGGATGGGGGAGGGATGGAGAGAGAGGGAAAGCACGGTTCACTTTGTTAGAGAAGTCAATATTCATATTGCTGATTTGTAAACTGCCAAAGCAAAATATGAGGCCCTGTTCCTTCTCGAGTTTAGATGCTAATTCAATTAAAAATATCTTCAGAAGAAACATATAAGAAACATAGGTTCAAGTTTATGTATATCACCTATTGCGTATATCAGGGAGTGTCTGCATATCTTTGTTAAGGGAACGGAAACAGAGCATTGTACTCCATATGTGGTTTCACAAACAAACGTTCTACATTCCTATATTCCAATTCCTAGACATTTGAGGCCAAGATGCCTATTGCCTTCCTAACTATCTTTTGCACTTAGTTTAGTTTAGAGATTCAGTGCATAATGAGATAAATTATTGCAATAAACTCTGTACAGACAGCACCCATAGTCGGGATCGAACCCGGGTCTCTGGCACTGCACTGCTGTAAGGCAGCAGCTTTACCGCTGCACCGCCGTGCTCCCCTCGGTCCTGCAAAAGCCAAATAGTTCTCTCTGAGTTATTCTACAAGGCTATGGGATAATGGCACGGGAGGGAAAACAGGAACTAAATGGCAATTCTGAAACATCCCCTCTACGTTGATTGTTTATTTAAATGAAGTTGATTGTAAATGTTGGTGCTGATAATTAAAAGATTCCTGAGGCGTCCATGTGTTGTTGATTTGGAACAGTTTATTTGAAGATAAACTGGAGCGAGATATATTCTAAGTACCAGCTGTCAATGCAATCTTTTCTGTAAACCCCCAAGGAGAAGACAATGTGCATAATGAGATAAATTATTGCAATAAACTAGAATTTAATATACTCTGGAGTCAAAGAATGGTGCTGTTTATCTCGTCTAATATTTGCTAATCAATCAAAATACCAAGTCATAAACACTTCACGTTATTCCCGAGAAATTAATGGTAAATTCTAAATCAACTCCTTTTACTATGTTACTCATAAATGCAATAATTTGAACATTTATGAATAAATTCATGAGTTTATTTAAAGTTGCATCTTATTACGGGCGGCACGGTGGCGCAGCGATAGAGTTGCTGCCTTACCGCGCTTACAGCGTCAGACAGCCGGGTTCGGTCCTGACTACGAGTGCTTGTCTGTACAGAGTTTGTACATTCTCCCCGTGACCCCATGTGTGTTTTCTCCGAGATCTTCGGTTTCCTCTTACACTCCAAAGACGTACAGGTTTGTAAGTTAATTGGCTTGGTATAAATGTAAATTGTTCCTGGTGTTTGTAAGGTAGTGTTATGTACGGGGATTGCTGGTCAGTGCGCAATCAGGGGGGGCGAAGGGCCTGTTTCTGCGCTGTATAAATTAATAAAACAAATGAAACAGGTCATATGTTGCCTTAGTCTTAATTTTAGCAGCAATGTTCCTCTAATTTCTCCATTCATCTAGTTTCCACGTTTGCACCCTACTGATGATTAAAACACATACGTAGGCTGCTGACAACCTTCCCCAACTTTACCTTCAGAGGAGGTATGCTTATAACACTCAGAGTTAGATGATCGTGAGTTCACATATGTACCACTTGCTTTAAGCTGAGCACCTGGAAGGTGGCCTGACATTTCAATGAAGCACCAGAAGGAGCCCTTCAGTGTTGAAATATGAAACCAAAAATGGTGAGTGTTTAATTTTTTTGACAATATATAGAATTTGGACCAGTACAGCTCAGGAACAGGCCCTTCAGTCTGTGTTGCATATAATGCCAAGACAAACTCTTATCTGCCTGCACATAATCCAAATCCCACCATCCCCTACATATCGATGTGCTTAATCAAAAGCCTCTTAAATGCTACCATCATATCTACCTCCACCATCAATCTTGGCAGCTAGGAAAGGTAAGGAATTCTTGCAGTGTCACGGTTAATATTTCTTCTTCAATCAATATTTATAAGGCAGATTGGCTGGTTGTTATTTCATTTCTATTTCCAGTACGGTGCTGTGTGAAAACTAGCTGCTGGATTTTTTGTTTAACCACACTGTGGCTATCTGTGAAAAACTCTTCATTGACTCTTAAAAACCTTGAGACATGCTGCGTTCAAAAAAGTTACAAAACAATCACCAATTCTTCCTTCCTTTGCCGATTGTATGTGGGCTTTTCATCATTTCTGTTGGATTGAGGTCAATCTGCACTCACTACTCTGCTATGTTAACGTAGCTGATGTGATGGTGAAGTCTGAGCCATTGCGTGACTGAGCAAATAAGTGCAGAAATGAATACCAAGTTTCGGAGCAAGCAGCAGCCTTGAGAATCAGAAAGCTATTGAAGTGAAGGCTATAACACTAAAATACAGCAAAGGTGAAGAATACAGTAATTGTCATCTAAAGTGGGTTTCTGGATGCTCAGGTTCTTTGTGAAAATTACTGCAATGATTCCATTGTTAATAACATGCATCGCCAATAACAACAACACTTCATTTTCTTGCATCATTGTATTTTGCAATCTTGGTTATGAACGCAAACATTTGTGGTAAATTTGACAATATGCTGAAAGTTGAATTTGAGTAATTGTTGGTTCTTTGGTTAAATAAACCTTTGTTTAGACCATCTAATATAATGTCATTAATGGTATTTATTACTTTTCTCATTTCTAAGCATGAAAATGGTAGGACACTAGCAGCAGAAGACAATACCTTTTTGAATTGAGGAGAATGACTGATGAAAATCATAGAGTCATAGATTGATACAGTGTGAAAACAGGCTCTTCGGCCTAACTTTCCCACTCCGGCCTACATGTCCCAGCTACACTAGTCCCACCTGGCCGCTTTTAGTCCATATCCCTCCAAATCTGCCCTATCCATGCACTTGTCTGACTGTTTATTAAATGTTGGGATAGCCCAGCCTCAACTACCTCATCTGGCAGCTTGTTCCATACACCCACCACTCTTTGTTCCTATTAAATCTTTTCTCCTTCACCTTAAACCTATGACCTCTGCTCCTCGATTCACCTACTTTGGGCGCAAGGCACCTAATAGATACCCAATCTATTTCTCTCATGATTTTATAAACTCAATCAATCTAATGATAAGAAACATTTAGACAGGTACATGGATAGGACAGATTTAGAGGGATATGGGCCAAACACAGGCAGGTGAGACTAGATGGGACATGTTCGTGCTGGAGATGTTCCTACTGATTTTCTACATTTTTGGAGAACTACAATTTCATCTTAACTGAGAGAAAATAACACGGAGGAAAATAAAACAGACCTTAACATAAAATCAGGGTTACAGGCCTTGCATTGGCCTAATGGCCCCATAGCAGAAGCATCCACGTTGCGGGGCTGGAACCTGGAAGTATCCTGAGCTAATTCTGCTACCACCATCATCTATTGCGTCAAGTGATGGCTTCCACTGTCGCTGGAAGCTTGCGTCCTTTTCAGGACAGACGATGACAGCGAGGTCAACATTTGTAACAAGATGGACACGAAAAGAAGAAGATGATTGGCCTATTATGCCAGTCATGTCAGATGGGGTGTTAGTTCAGCCTGCCGCGAAGCTGTATCCTTGATTCAGTTTTATGTGGTCAAAGTAATTTGATTAAATGAGGAGCAGCACGGTGGCACAGAGGTAGAGCTGGTGCCTTCCAGTGCCAGAGATCTGGGTTCAATCCTGATTATGGATACAATCTGGACGGAGCTTCTACATTCTTCCCGAGACCGCATGGGCTTTCTCCGAGTGCTCCGGTTTCTTCCCACATTGCTAAAAACGTACAGGTTATAGGTTAATTGACTTTGGTAAAGATTGTAAATTGTCCCTAGTGTGTAGGATAGTGCTAGGGGATGGGGATCGCTGGTCGGCATAGACTCGGTGGGCTGAATGGCCCATTTCCATGCTATATCTCTAAGCTAAATGAAACTAAACCTGCCTGGGAGAGTAGTCCAAAATAGATAAGGCAGGTCTCAATGGCTCATCTCATCTGGCATGTCCTCTATGCTGCCAATAAAATGTAATTAAACCTTAAAATGTTCATTAAAGACCTGTCATTTATGTTTTTGTTTGGAATCTGCACGTACAAATGAGACAAGGAAGACTTGAGTTTATATAAAACATTTCACGACCTCTCGGCATGAAACCTCATTTTACAAACTGTAAAGTCCCTCTTTTCGAATCTTGGACAATAATGTAAAATAGAAAGCTATCTTGAAAATCTAATGTAATGGTGGTAGAATGGAAGAAAGACTCTGTCATGTAGAAAGACCATCACAGACTACAAGTTATAGTTATTGAGTCTTAGAGCCATACAATTTGGAAACAGGCCCTTTGGCTCACTAATCCATGTTGCCCAAAATGCCCCCTCTAAGCTACACCATTTACCTACATTTGGTCCAAGATACAAGATACAAGATAAATGTATTTGTCACATAAATGTAGATGGCACAGTGAAACGAATCACGATACAGCCATACACTAAAATAAAGACACAACACACGATAGATTTAAACATAAAACATCCCCACAAAGCAGAATCAAAAATTTCCCACTGTGAGGGAAGGCACCAAAGTCAGTCTCTTACTCGATGTTCACCCGTGGTCGGGGCTTCTGGAGCCCTCCGCAGTCGCCGCTACGGGCAGGCCGCCGCTCAGGCCCACTCGCCTCAGCAGCTTGATCCTCCAAAACGGCCGCTTCCTACCAGAGTCCGCAGCTCCCGCCGTCCCCAGGCCGCGCCGGATGAAGACTCCCGCTGGCGGCCATCGGCAAAGGGCCCCAGGACTCCGCGATGTCGGTTAGTGCCGCCTGCGGTGGGAGCTCCTCGATTCACAGCTCCACGATGTTGGAGCAGCAGCCCAACGCTCCGGAGCTCCAAACGGCGATCAAGGTAGGTATCGCCCGCTCCGCGGTGAATTCAGCGCTGCGCCACTGCTGTTGCAGCTCTGGTCCGGTTCCCGGTCCCCGGCAGGAAAGGCCGCTCCGATCCAGGTGGTAGGCCACGAGGTGGGGGGCGAGGACGCGACTTGGAGAAATAGTCGCGTCCCCGCCAGGAAGCGATTGGGAAACAGTTTCCCCCTTACCCTGCTCCCCTCCCCCACATATAAAAGCTAAAGTTTCCCCAAAACAAACAATTTAGACAAACTAAAATTAAAAAAAAGAAGGGGAAAAAAATGGACAGGCTGTAGGCAGAGGCGCTTTCAATGCAGCGCCCCTAGTGGAATATCTTTCCTATTCATGTAGGTATCTTTTCAATTTTCTCTTTACTGAGTGTGGCAAAATTTGATACCACGGATGAATGGATATCTTTTGCGACCAGTGTTACAAACTGTTGCTGCTCAGCCATTCCATGGGTTAGAAATGTTTCTAAATGTCCATTTACTTTGTCAGGAAAGCATGTGGACGCAAAATGAGTCATTGTATTATTTTCTGTGCCAAGTACATAATAGAGAAATGTGCCAAGTAGAAAAAAGAAAAATACAACAGCTGCAGGATAGTCCAAAAATAAAATCCTGCAGATGTTAGAAATCTGAAATGAATCTGAAATAAAAAAATAATTTGCTCGAAACTCTGAGGTCAGGAGGACTGTCTAGAAAATGAAATGTTAACTCTTATCTCTCTCTCATGAGATGCTGCCTGGTCTGTTGATTAATTCAGCATTATGACCAAGATGTAATGCCCTTCACATTTATTGTAGTTTAGGTCTGTACAAATATTGTCAGCATTGAGGCCTGATAATTAATGCTGTCACTGAAAGCTGTCTGCACATTTCGTTATCTTGATTGATCATTAGCAATCCAAATCCATGACATTGTTGTCGTGTCTTCCATCCGCATTGCAATCATTAAATGCAAAATAAAAACAGAAAATGCTGAAAACGCTCCACAGGCCTGTCATCATCTATTGGGGAAGAAGCAGTTAACATTACAACCCAGAAAGAATAATTTGGGTCTGTATTCTTTAGCGTTTAAAAGAATGGGAGGTGACCTTATTCAAGCATGTAAGATTGTAAGCAGCATGATAGAATGGATGATGAAATGTATTTGCGAGTGGAGAATCTCAAATGAGGGGACAGTTGCAAGATAATAATAATTTAAAACCAAGGTAGGTAGATGTTGGTGAATCATTGGCATGCTCTACCCCAGAGAGGTGGTTAGCCCATTAGAAGTATTAAAGTGGAGATAGATACATTTTTGATACATTGGAGGATTAATGACTATGGGGATTTGGCACACAGGAGAGGTTGAGGTCAGGGACATATCATATTGAATGGAGGGGTAGGCCTAAGTGTCCTGATTCCTGTTCCTATCTCCCTGAGCTCTTGCGTGTCTTGGGTTCTGATTGGGATAGTGTCATGGAGTTATAAAGTGTGGAAACAGGCCTTTGGCCCAACCTGCTCACGCCGACCAACATTCCCCACCTACACTAGTCCCACCTACCCGTGCTTGGCCCATAACCCTCTAAATCTAACCTATACATGTACCTGCCAAATGTCTCTTAAATGTTATGAAAATACCTGCTTCAACTACCTCCCCCAACAGCTCGTCCCATACATTTACTCCTCTCATGATCTTGTACACATGGATCCCTCATCAGTTTCTCTCATATCAGTCTCCTGAAGAAACTACCATTTTCCCTTGATACAAATGTTCAACAATGGTGGCGTCTCACCAACTCTGACAGGGTCTGTGTATATTGAAAACCAGGCAGAGAAAACTTATATTCTATGCCTCATCTTAATTTTTCAATTAAAATTAAATTTGGAAGATAAATTCACATACCCCAGATAGTGACTGGAAAATAATAAGTATTTTAATTCACTTATGAGATGCAGTGAGATAATAATTAAATGACTTTAATGCATTACCTTTTCTATGAGCAGTGACTGGGTGATATCAATAGAATGTCAAACTTGCATACAGAACAGAAATATTATTTTTCAGACTTGACAGATAGGCAATTATAATTATAATATAAATATTACAGGAAAAAGTTGGTGATTTATTAGTTCATACTTTGGTGGTTAAATGAATGAACTGAATCCTGTTCATATATTAAATACCGGTAGCATTTATCATAAAGATGGTTAAAGTTAATCTGCACAGTTACTGAGGAAATATATTCTAAACTAAAGCAAATATATTTCTATCATATATATTTAAAATGCAGAACACATATTTAAGCCCCAACATAAATGTCCGTTTCTGGAGATAACAATGATGGGTCGTTTTAGGGGAACGAGGATCAGGAGAGGCCCATGTGATTAACACACTCCTGTATTGCAGTAGTTATGACTCCCACATCTCAGTACATGATAAGGATATCGAAACAACTGATGGGAAACTCATGTTCAACTTAGTTCATTGTCACGTGTACCGAGGTACAGTGAAAAGCTTTTGTTGTGTGCTAACCAGTCAGCGGAAAGATAATGCAGGATTATAATCTAGCCACTTACAGTGGATAGATACATGATAAGGGAATACCTTAGTGCAAGGTAAAGCCAGCAAAGTCCGATCAAGGATAGTCCGAGGGTCACCATAGATGTAGATAGTAGTTCAACACTGCTCTGTCATTCAATTATATCACGGCTAATCTGTTTCTCAACTCTTATTTTAAAACCTTTACTTGGCAAGAAAACATCATGCTCAATTTTGAACATTATTTTAACCCAGCTGCATCGGTCCTTTGGGAGGTTTGGTGAGGGTGGGGCAGGGGGTTGGGAAGGGAGGGTTTCTAATTTTTTATTACATCACATTCTGAATTGTTTTCTGAACATCATATTCAATGGTCTGACTCTAATTACTAGTTATGCTCCCATGGGAGACAGGCCATTCGGCCCATCAAGTGTGTGCCAAGCACCCATTTTCAGTATGTGAGGTTGCAGTTCTAGCTGCAGAGAAGACTGTTTCTTCTGAATTGAATTCTGAATTGAATATTTTATTGTCACATGTGACAAGTCATAGTGAAGTTCTTTGCTTGCATACCCAAGGTATGCAAATAGTCGCCCATAAAGGGTGCTTACAAAGTTACTAAAGTACCCCCATGCTGGGTTCCCCTTTAGTTTTAGTTTTAGAGATAGAGGGCCTTTAGCCCAATGGGTCCTCGCTGACCAGCGATCCCTGCATATTACCACTACCCTACACACAGTAAGGACAATTTTTTTTTACATTTACCTACATACCTGTACGTCTTTGGAGTGTGAGAGGAAACCAAAGATCTCGGAGAAAACTCACGCAGTCATGGGGAGAACGTAAAAACTCCATACAGACAGCACCCATAGTTTGGATCGAACCCGGGACTCCGGCGCTGCAAGCGTTGTAAAGCAGCAACTCTACCGCTATGTCACCGTGCCGCACTTTGTTCTCCCCCCCATCCCGCTCCTCATGGCGATCTCCTCACGCCGGGTTCTCTTTTGTTCCTTCCCTCGGCAGCGACACTTCATTCTTTGATAGACGCAAAATCTTGGAGTAACTCAGCGGGATAGGCAGCATCTCTGGAGAGAAAGAATGGGTGACGTTTCGGGTCGAGACCCTTCTCCAGACTGAAAGTCACGGGAAAGGGAAATGAGAGATATAGATGATGATGTAAAGAGATCTAGAACAAATGAATGAAAGATATGCAAAAAAGTAACGTTAAATCAGCATCTGCAGTTCCTTCCCACTACACGTTTCATTCTTTGAGCTCATTTCATTCTTCTGGGAAAGCTATTCTTTCTGTGATTTCATTAACAATGGAGCCCATTTTCAGGAAACTTCAGATCTGTAATGCTAGGCAACAATACTCCAAATGGAAAAATTGTCTATCTAATGTTTCTGATTATCTTAAATTATCTGAAACCCAGAATTATATGGGTATCGTATTAATCATTCAACCTATAAAGTTTAGGAACCAGGAAAGAGCAATTAGTGGACAAACAAGTGGACTAAATAATGATATTGAGACAGAAAGGGCAGATGGTCTGAGTGTAGGAATGAACTGCAGATGCTGGTTTAAACTGAAGTTAGACATAAAACGCTGGAGTAACTCAGTGGGCCAGACAGCATCTCTGGAGAGTAGGAATGGGTGACGTTTCGGGTCGAGCCCCTTCGTGAGACTGAAGAAGAGTCTCGACCCAAAACATCACCCATTCCTGTTCTCCAGAGAGGCTGCCTGTCCCACTGAGTTATTCCAGCTTTTTGTGTCTATATTAGGTTGTCAGATTCTTGGCATCATGGTTTGTGCAGACATTGTGAGTTGAAGGGCCTGTTCTTGTAATGTACTATTTTTGATGTTCTTAATTCTGTTTTTAAGCATCCAAACAATGCAAGGAGCAAAAGACACTCCAAAACAAACCAGTAAATTGTTTACCCTAGACTGTGTTAGTAAAAGATAATCAATTTATCAGATGGAGTAGTCTGATCTTGGTTGAGAGTGCAGATGTTAGAGAGGATGACTGATATACTGTATTTGTTTTTTTTTGCTTAGAAGACTTTACATTATAAAGGCTGCAGGTGCACTTTTTTCAGTTTGCAGCAGCTAGGTTGGAAGATATACTGGTAAGATTTTCTTTCATTAAGAAGATGAAAGATAACAATGGCTGCCTCGCCAACAGTCTGTCTGTCCCTTCCTGTGTTTTTAGTGTTCTATAGCTTGTTTTATGTGGGGGGTGGGGGGGGTGGTGGGGTTGGAGTTTTAATCTCATACCTCGAGATTTTTAATCTCATACCTCGACAGAGATGCGATTTTCCATATCGTCTCTCCGTCCGCACTGTGGCCTAACATCGAGGAGCTGGAGGCCTCTGCTGGAGATCGACCGAGAGCTCCAACCACGGGAGCCTGCGGGACTTACCATCGTGGAGCTGGCGATCCCTTTGCCAGGGATCGACCTCTGAGCCTGCGGACTTTAACATCGTGGAGCTCGCGGTCTCTGGTTAGAGACTGAATTAGGGAGCTCCAAGCCGCTGAAGCTACGCCCACCCCGACCCGGGGGCTTCGACCACCCCGATGGATAGTTCAACTGCCCCGACCGCGGGAGAAAAATGAGGGAAGAAAATTAGACTTTATTGCCTTCCATCACCATGGGGAATGGGGGGAATCCGCTGTGGTGGATGTTTATGTTAACCTTTATGTAGTTGTGTGTCTTGTTGCTTTTTTTGGTATGGCTGTATGATAATACGAATATCACTGTACCTTAATTTGTTCGTGTAACAATAAAAGGCCTTTGAAACCTTTGAAGTGAAAGAATTTCCCCTTTAATGACCGCACAATACTGTACATTGGAATGGATGTCTGGCTCAGCTGGCTTGTTATTACCTAAGATACTTTGGCACATATTGTTACAGACATTGTTTGCTTCTCAATGGCTGGCAATTCAACTCTACCAACTGGAAACAATGAAAGGTAAAAACTGGAAGACAGAGGCTAGACCTCTCCTAAACTTTGCTTTAATATTATGAAGATGATTGGCAGCTCAAACAGAAACAACAATGTTTTTGAATCACACTTTATTTAGTTTAGTTTAGTTTAGAGGTACAGAGTGGAAACAGGACATTCAGCCCACCGAATCTGCGTCGATCCCTGTGCACTAACGCTATCCTACACATCTGAGACAATTTACAAATTTTACCAAAGTCAATTAACCTGCAAACCTGCACGTCTTTGGAGTGTGGGATGAAGCCGCAGCATCTGGTGAAAACCCACGCAGTCACAGGGAGAATGTACAAACTCCTTACACACAGCACCCGAGGACAGGATCGAACCCGCGTCTCTGGTGCTGTAAGTAGGTATGTTACAATACCTACCTTTAGCGGCGCTTCAGTTCTGCCGCTCTCCGTGTGCGTGACTTTGGCGCCTTTCAGAGGGGGGGCGGGTTTAAAATGCCGTTTTTCCCTAGACCGTCCAAATCGATCCATGTCGGGCGATTTCGTCGCTAAAGAGAAATCGCTCGGACATTTCATTCATGAAGGTATTTTTAAACTACGCTAAATTATTTATTAACTAGAGTAGTTTAAAAATCATCTTCTAAAGCTCTGAACGCCGACAGCAGAACGGACCTAACGTAGGCGATAAAAGAAGGTACACAGTTTATTTTTACATAAAAACGTAGTTCTTAGGAAGCATATAATCAAATTTTCATGTTGCGAAAAGAGGACAAAAAAAAAAGTATGAACTGGCTGTATTTTTCCTGCCGACTTCACCGCAAACCGCAACGTTCCAATCCACCGCATTCCACTAAAACCCATTCGCTAGTTGATTTAAATGGCCATTAATTTACAGGCATTAAACACTAAATTCCTTCCATTTGGCCTATAAATTCATGAAAATGAGATTTAAAAATCATGTTATATTGTGGATTATTGTGTGAATGTTATTTGGACACTTAAAAAAAAAGTTTATCTTTTCTTAAGAAATGGATAGATGTTTAGATCTAGTAATTGAATTTTGTAATTAGCTACAATTAGATAACTAACTAATTATATGCTTTAATTTCAGGTCATCCAAGTAAGATTGTTTCATATTTGTTTCAGAATGCTTCAATCTATACTAACTGAAAATTTCATTGTGTTCTCTTAATTTTTAAGAAAGTTGTGGGCTTTTGACTGTTCTAGATCACAGCTTTTGAGTTAAGTCAATGGAAAGGCAATGGGGAACAAGATGCTAATTTCTGAGTATGAAAATGGCCATAACCTTTTTAATACTGAAGATATGAAAGTGAATTAGGTGTCAAATTAAACTTCTTTTTATGCTTTATCTGATGGGATAAATTGCAGGCTTGATTTTTAAAATCTCAAAATTTTGTAACATTGCTACTGTAAGGCAGCAACTCTTCTGCTACGCCACTGTGCCGCCCCATGCTCTATGTTAATTCAAAGTGATATTAAACCAATTTGGAAAACCATCAGATAGCAGAGAGCCATTTTCTCTGCAATATATAAACACACACAGTGCTTATTTAGTGGGCAATGGAATGCAGGTATACATATTGTTCCTTGGTGTCTATGGTGGATTATAGTCCTATAAACTGCTTAAAGCTGTTTAAGGGCCTGACCACCTAAAGTAAATAATATTAAAAAATGTTTAAACTTTAGTAATTTTTTTTGCAATATTAAACATTTGAAAATCTAGATTTCTATAACAAAAATAACACAGAAAAGTGGAAGTACTGCTAAAAGAAAAAAACACTTGGCCTCTCGAACCTGCTCCATTCTTCAATAAAATCATGCGTAATCTGATTGTAACCTCAACGCTGCACTCCTTAAGCCACAGATAGCCTTTCAACCCTGTGGTTATCAAGAGTTTATCTATCTAAGCCTTGGTGGTATTAAAACACTCTGTTATTTCCGTTATTTGAGGAAGGAAACAAAGCCACCTAATCTTCCAAGAGATTTTTTCTTATATGGGTGACCTCATTTTTAAACAGTGATCTCTGGTTCTAGATCCACACAGATGAGGAAATGGTCTTTCTTGCCAAAACCCCTCCGGATTTTATATGTTTCAAGTTCCGCCTAATTTTTCTGAATTACAGTCTGTTTGCCCTTCTATAAGACTACATGTCCATTCCAGGTATCAGTCTAGTAAACCTTCTGATGTATCCTTCATTAAAAAAGGTGATCCGGACTGTACTCAGCCCTCCCAATGTGTTCCCATCAAGGTCCTATGTAATTGAAGTAACCTCCTTACTTTTGCGTTTGATACCCCTCACAATAAACAATAACATTCCTACCTCTCCTAAGTACTTGATGTGCAAATATATTATAGCCTTGCACCAGAACATCCAAATCCCCCGCACCTCTGAGGTGTACTGGACTGCCGGTGGAAACCAGAAATGCTTCGCTTTTGTGAAACACCTAATAGCAGTTTTCACATTCACAAATTCATAAGGTCTAGGAGCATTTGGCCCATAGTCTGCTCTGTCATTCTATCATTGCTTATCTATGTCCCTCTCAAGCCCATTCTCCTGCCTTCTCCCCATTTCCTCTGACACCCTTACTAATCAAGAATCTTCCAATCTCCAAATTAAAAATATTCATCAAATTGGCCTCCACAGCCGTCTGTGGCAATGAATATACCACATATTCACAACCGTCCGGGTATGGGAGGAAACCTGGAGGAAATCCGTACAGTCACAAGGAGAATGCGCAAACTCCACATGAACAGCACTGGTCGTCAGGATCCAATCTAGTTTGCAGACTGTGAGCTGCAAATGCATTAAGGATGTGTGAAATTCTATGCTTTTAAGACCCTCTGAATGAAGAGGTAAACACATCTGTTGTTGCTATATCACTTAAGCTCACAACTTTGATGGCAGAGGAAGAGAACTGTGAATTTGCCACTTTATTGGACCAAGTGGGAAAATTGTTTACATCTGCTATGATCATTGCAATGTCAGTAACACCAAGGATAACAGAGATTATGACAGAGACAGACCTGGAAATAAGCAAAGGATCACTTCTTAATCCAATTTTTCATTTGACAATCAGTGAGTTGTCGGATGTCTAGACTAAAGAACAGCTTCTTCCCCACTGCTGTCCTTCTCCTGAAACAATCACCTCGTTCACACCTTATTCCCAGAGGTGCTGTTAGATACACTTAAGGGCCTGTCCTACCAGCATCCGACTCCATGCAGTGAGCGCGATCAAACCGGCAGCGGGGGCCACGCAGAGGTCGGGGGATCCCTGTACAGGGCCGTTCCCAACAGCATGCGCCTGCATGCGAAGAGCGCGACCAAACCGGCAGTGGGGGCCGCGCGGAGGTGGGGTGAGTGGCGCAACGCAGCGCAAAGTGAGGCGAACTTGGAGCGAAGTCTTAAAGGTAAGTTCGCCAGGACAGAGAGGGACACACAGAGAGGGGCACAGAGGTACACACAGAGAGGGTCACGGAGGCACCTACAGAGAGGGTCACGGAGGCACGACGTCGAGGCGGTGTGTAATGTGTCGAGGCGACTGCGAGCAAACAAGCCGTTGCCGCGCGGAATTTTTGAACATGGTTAGTTTTTTGGAGCCCCGCGCGATGTCAGAACGAACTCCGCACAATTCCACACGGCTCCGGCGATCGAAGTGGGACCGGCCCCGCGACACCGGACGGCTCAAGCGACCACGTTAGGTCGCGCTCATCGCATGGAGTTGCATGCTGCTGGGACAGGCCCTTTACTCTTACTTTTACATCTGCCTCGTTGGTTGTTCTATTATTGTGCTTTAATATTCCTTAGCAGTACTCATTTTCTGCACTCCAACTGCTGCAATTATAAAGAAAGCACATCAGCGCCTCTGCTTCCTGAGAAGATTACGGAGAGTCAGTATGTCAAGGAGGACTCTCTCTAATTTCTACAGGTGCAGAATAGAGAGCATGCTGACCATTTGCATCGTGGCTTGGTTCGGCAACTTGAGCGCCCAGGAGTGGAACAGACTACAAAAAGTAGTAAACATTGCCCAGTCCATCATCAGCTCTGACCTCCCTTCCATCGAGGGGATCTATCCTCAAAAAGGCTGGCAGCATCATCAAGGACCCACACCATGCTGGCCACACACTCATCTCCCCGCTACCTTCAGGTAGAAGGTACAGGAGCCTGAAGACTGCAACGTCCAGGTTCAGGAAGATCTGCTTCCCCACAGCCATCAGGCTACTAAACTCAACTGAAAAAATCTCTGAACATTAATAGACCATTATCTGTTTATTTGCACTTTATCTGCTTATTTATTGATGTGTGTATATATTTATATAATGGTATATGGACACACTGATCTGTTCTGTATTCATGCCTACTATATCCTGTTGTGCTGAAGCAAAGCAAGAATTTCATTGTCCTATCTGGGACACACGACAATGAACTCTCTTGACTTGACTCCACAATCTTGCACCATACTGCTGTTTTGCATTTTTCATTGTGTTCATTGTATTTAAAAACTGTATGTGTTTCTTTAATTCATAATTGTTTTTTTTAGTTTTGTTTTAGTTTAGAGATACAGTGCGGAAACAGGCCCTTTGGCCCTCCGAGTCCGCACCGACACGCGATCCCCGCACACTTACACTATCCTACACACATTAGGGACAATTTACAATGATACCAAGCCAATTAGCCTACAAACCAGTACGCCTTTCGAGTGTGGGAGGAAACCGGAGATCCCGGAGAAAACCTATGCAGGTAACGGGGGGGAACGTACAAACTCCGTATAGACAAGCACCCGTAGTCAGGATTGAACCCGGGTCTCTGACGCTGTAAGGCAGCAACTCTACCGCTGCGCCACCGTGCCAGATCTTTCGGATTGCCCGTGCAATGGGTGAACTCTGTGAAAAGAATAGCAAAGATGAAAGCGATGAAGGTTTTGGGGATAATTTAACTTTGTGTGACATGTATTATATTTTAATGTTTGGTGATGTTATACCACTGTCAGTGTTTAGTCTCTCACATGAGTTGGTTGGTTAGACAAGCTGGCAGTAGAGGGGGCTCATGTCAACACTTTGGCTCCTTAAGATGATTGGGAGTGTGCTGCATAATTTAGTTTCAACTCATTAATGGCATATGCAATAAAATAAAAAGTATGTGAGTTAGAGCACTTCTGAAAGTTAATGCTATCTATTGTAAAATTTACCAATGCATTTTGCAGGGGACTTTAAGTGCTCTAACTCACATACTCTTTATTCACTGGAATTTAGAAGAATGCGAGGGAATCTTACAGAAACGTATACAATTATAAAGGGAGTGGACAAGCTTGATGCAGGCAAAATGTTCCCAATGATGGGGTGTCCAGAACCAGGGGCCACATTCTAAGAATAAAGGGGAGGCTATTTAAAACTGAGATGGGGAAAAAACCTTTTCACCCAGAGAGTTGTAAATTTGTGGAATTCTCTGCCACAGAAGGCAATAGAGACCAATTAACTGCATGAATTTAAAGGAGCGTTAAATAGAGCTCTAGGGGCTAGCGGAATCAAGGGATATGGGGAGAAGGCAGGCATGGCTTACTGATTGTGGATGATCAGCCATGATCACAATGAATGGTGGTGCTGGCTCAAAGGGCCAAATGGCTTCCTCCTGCACCTATTTTCTATGGTTCTATGTTTTCTATGACTTACACAATTCTGGGTTAAAGTAAAATTCACTTTGCTTGTCAAAGAGTGGGAAATAATCCAATATAAACATAGAAGAACATCAGTGCACATTACTGTCGAGTATCTCCCACCAGTACTACAATCAGTATGGATTAGTGGAGGCTTCATGTTACTGGATCCTTGCCATTGCGTCTGTTGTATACTGCCTCAGGGGAGCAGCGATGCAGGAGAGGCATGTCTCCAACACTAGGAAGCTTTTAAACCAAAATAAATGACAAAGAAAATAAGATGCATGCAGCTGTTTCTCAGGTTGGTTTCCCATAGACTAAAATGATATCTAAAGTTACTAATGTCCATAGTTACCACTGGTCACTAAGTTACGGATACATCTCATGTTTTCGGCATCATTGCTGTTTGTTGCAATATTGAATAATAAGCATTATGTTTACAATAGACCAACAAGAGTTATATGCTCACACTTAAGGATTCTGAGTGTATTTATCAGTTTGGGGAATTTGATTATGTGTTTGCTGATTTATGATGATGAATTGACCTACACTATACTTCCCATACCCCAAGGTGCACAGGACCAGTAAATAAATATTGTTATCATGGCAAATTTCTTGGTCATTCCTAGCTATCTCGACACTTTTCATATCACATTTTATTTTGGTTTCATGTCACAAATCAAAGTAATTTCCACTTTTATAATATAGACAAAATATTATGCAGTAAGAAGATTTAAAAGCAAGTTATTTTTTTCATTTCTTGTGGAGCATTGCATTGAATATTTATTTCATAATATGCTTTTTTTTTTAACACCCTGCAGGGTTCAATTTGCTTTTTTAAATGTTTATGCTTCATTGTTCACTTTAGTTACATCAGTGAATAGAATACAGTTGCTGCTGATGTGTAAGAACTAAACTAACCCAAATAACACCAGAATTATTAACCCAATGGGGTGGGAGATTGCAACCTTCACGTGGTCCGCCCTGTTTCGACGAATGCAATCAACCCGGCGTGCACAATCAAATAAGATCAAATAGAACAAGTTGTCCGACAACTTTAGGCTGTGCACGCCATACGCAAGAAGAGGAAGATTAACCCAATGTACGATATGTAAAAATACGATGGCAATTGTCTTTGTAAAACCAATTTTGAACACATTTTTCTCGAGGTGCACCAAACTGCAGATCTTGGATGTCATGATGTAACTGTACAAAGCAGATGGGATTGTAATATGCAATGTATCTCAAATAATCACTCTTATACTGATACACAAAGACAAGCGACATAGGAATGGACACAATCTATTGAATAACTTGTGATACCTAACAGTCCTGCTATGTTATTGCACTTATCTTTAATACTCAAGCTGTACTAAGTAACTTTAGTCAGGTACATTATGTTCCTTTCATTAGTTTGACAATATATTTGCCACGTCATAACAGATTGGTCTAACAAAGGGTGCTGAACACTGGCAAATCATTGCAAACCCCGTAGTATTGTATTTAATAATTAAAGTATTATTCAGACCTTAAAGCAAAGTATGAAAACAAAGTATAAAGCCACAATACACTGAATTTCCTCAAATATTTTTACATTTCAAATAATAAATTTTCAGTACAATTGTACAACAAAATACCTCATCTTCTTCCCAAATGTAGTTGACAGCAGAGAAAATGGTTAGGAAAGCACATGCCAGATTTTGCTTTACTCTGAAGCACAAAATATAAAAGGTTACACTTGATGTGCATGAAACACTGTCAAGATTATAATTGGAGTTGTATTTACAACCCTGGCCATCAGGGAGTGCATGACTGTACTGGAGACCAAACACAATAAGCTTTCAAGGATGTTGAAAACACAGGTGCATTTTAACCATTAGCAATAATTCACCAGGCTGGGATTGTTCACTTCAGGACAGAGGAAGTTTAACTAAAGGATACAAAATAAAGAAGCGACAAGCTGGAGTCGACTGGAAGGACATGTTGCCATTAGTAAATAGATCAATAACTAGAGTGTGAATGACTGAGAAGGGTTGAAATTTTTGAAGTGCATCAATGAGCATGTTGTCATAAGTTATAGGAGCAGAATTAGACCATTCGGTTCAACAAGTCTACTCCACCATTCAATCCTGGGTGATCAATCTTTCCCTCTCAAACCCATTCTCCTGCCTTCACCTCTGAAATGCTTACTAATCAAGAATCCACCTTAAAAATTATCCATTGACTTGGCCTCCACAGCCATCTTTTGATCCACCTATCAGAGAAGAGGTAGTGTTGGAGGTAAGTTTAGGAAAGGTAGACAAGGCAATTGTTTGAAGTGACAGTGTGCCAATACACTGTAATCATTAATGTGCATGAAAAGAGTTAAGGATGATCAAAAATTAAGGGCCCCGAGTTGAAGACTTCAATATCATAAGGCAGAACCTAACAAAAACAGATTCCTGATGATATTGATAGTGAGGAGGATAATTTTAGTCTGCAACATGACATTGACAACTTGATAAGATGTACCGAGGAATTGCAGATTAAATTTAATCCCGGTAAGTACAAAGTTCTGCATTTTGGGAGGATCTATCAGGATAGGACATCCAAAATGAATAGTGTGGCCCAAGGAAGTATTGAGGAACAGAGGAACCAGGGGTTCATGAAGATGGGCGGACAACCCGATAGGAAACCATAGCAGACATTTGCCTTCATTAGGTGAATAATAAATATCAGGATAGGAAGGGGCTGGAGTACTGTGTACAGTTCTGGCCACCACACAATAGAAAGGATGTGATTGCAATGGAAATGGTGCTGAGAAGATTAATCAGGATGTTACCTGGATAGGAGCACTTCAATGACAAGGAGAAACTGGGGAGGCTAGGTTTATTTATTTTGGAATGAGAGAACAGTTGATCGATTGGAGATCAATCGATCATGGAAACAGGCCCTTTGGTCCATCAAGTCTGTGGCAAACTATTAAACACCTGGTTTTTACACTCAATCAATTTTATTCTCCTCACATTCCCATCAAATCACTCCCAGATTCTAGCTCTTAATTGTGTACTAAGGGCAATATACAATATCTAAGTAATCTACCATCCTGTCCATTTTTGGGATGTGGGAAGAAACCAGAGCACCAGAAGGAAACCCACGCGGTCACAGGGAGACACAAAGTGCTGGTATAAATTAGTGGGTCAGGTAGCATCTCTCCAGCATCCATCTCTGCATGGATTGACGTTTTGGGTTGGGACCCTTGTTCAGACTGATTGTGGTGGTGGTGGTGGTGGAGGAAGTGGTGGTGGTCATCTCAACTTCAAGGCCTTTTTCTCTGGTAAGGAATCTTCGTCTCAGAGTGAGGATTGCTTTACCCATCTCCAACTTTCCTCCTCTTCATGGACTCCCCCTGCCAGCCTTCTACCTACTTTGGACCTTTATATTTCTGGCTTGACATCAACCACCTTGACTTCTCCACTCTCCTTACCCACACCAATTTCACCACCTCTGAACATATAGCCCTCCGCCTATGACCAGGGAGAATGTACAAACTTCACACAGACTGTACACAAAGACAAGATTGAATCTGGGTTGTGGACTCTGCGAGGCAGCAGCTCTACCTGCTGCACCACTTTGCTGGTTACACGATGGTCGGTATGGAGATGGTGCGTTGTCTGTATTGTGTTACTCTATCAGTCATAGTATGTAAACATTAAACAATTATTGGAAGTATTTAAAGGAAATAGACAAAAACATTGTTCAGTCTTAGGATTGTAGGATTGTACAGGTATTCAAAATTTATTTGGATATGAACTTTAATCTACACAAGTGAGCAAATGGGATGGTGCTGTGTAGGTCTTTTTCAGTTAGTTCATGTCGGATGTGCTGTAAATTAGTTCAGTTTTACTATAAGTAATAAGGGAATGTTTTGCACCTTCTTGGTGAAAACAAGGTCTACATTTCCCTCATTATTTCACATATTCTCCAGTTCCAGCTCAAACTTGTTCATTTAATTAATCAGTACAAGATCGCTAATTAACCAGTGCAATTACACTTTTTCCCATGATCGACTGCCGTTAATAAAAAATCATTTAGGCACTTAACACTGATAATCAGGTGCAGTCTGATCATTTCAGATACAAATAGATCTATCACCAAAACAAACCATGCTCAAATATTCTGTCTCAAATTTTAAAGGCCATTTTCCAATGATTTTGTCATGTTAGACAGTTTCTTAGTTAAGGAAAAATGTATCCATATATCCTGGTGTCTTATCCTTTGAGTTTGCTGGGAACATCTGCAAACGAGTGGAATTGACAGAGTCACCCAAAGGGGATTTTGTGCTGATTTTGTCCTGATCTTTTCTGCTAGTAATTTTGATTTAAATGTTGGCAGTCTAGTGCATGATTGTACCAGCAGTGACCATATTTCATCAAATAAACCAATGCAAACAAATGGAAAATCGAGACCTTGTGTTATTGACCATGAGGCAGCAAGGTGGTACAACTAGTAGAACTGCTGCTTCACAACTCCTCAGGAGTTTAATCTTGACCCCTGGTGGTGTCTGTGCGTAGTTTGTGCATACTCCCAATGATCATGTGGGTTTCCTCTGGTTTCTTCCAACATTTCAAAGATGGTGCAGAAGACGTTTACCACAATGCTGCCTGGATTAGAGGGTGTTAGTTATAAAGATAAGTTAGACAAACTTGGATTGTTTTCTCTGGACCACCAGTGGATGAGGGGAGATCTGAGATAAATGTTTAAAATCACATCGATAGGGTAGATGATAATAATAATAATAACTTTATTACGGACTCAAGGTCCAGACAAGGGGCAACATTACATTAAAAACGCATTGCATCTCAAATACCATAAATATATATAAAATCATGGTAAATCACATAAAAACATCATAATTTATATATTTAAAAAAATATATAAATATATAAAGATCTTTATCCCAGAGTGGAAATATAGCTGTATGGTCAGAGGGCGAAAGTTTAAAGGAGATTTGTTAAGTAAAATTATACACAGAGAGGTGGGTGCCTAGCATGCACTGCTAGGGGTGGTGGAGATGGAAGCAGATGCAACAGTGAGGTTTAACAGGCTTTAAGAGGCTCAAATATATGCAGGGAATGGTGGGATATAGAGCACATGCAGGCAGAAGGAATTACTTTAATTTGTCATCATGTTTGGCAGACACGGTGGGCAGAATGGCCTGTATCTCTGCTGTACTATTCTATGTTATATGGATAGGTCTGCAGTTTGATTTTGTCTTTGCAAATTGGCCATAATGTGTGGGTGTCGGATGACTGAAGGTCTAGATTGGACATGAAACTTGTTGGGTTGTCTCCAATAATGAGAGAATCTAGAACCAGACGGCACAGCCTCAGAATAAAAGAATGCGCCTTTAGAATGGAGATAGGGAGGAATGTCTTTAGCCAGAGGGTGGCGAATGTGTAGAATTCATTGCCACAAATGACTGTTGAGGCCAAGACATTGTGTATTTGGAAAGCAGAGGTTACGGGGAGAAGGCAGGAGAATGGGGTGAAGAGTGAAAAATAAATCAGCGATAATTGAATGGCGGAATAGACTCATAGAAACATAGAAAATAGGTGCAGGAGGAGGCCATTCGGCCCTTCGAGCCAGCACCGCCATTCATTGTGATCATGGCTGAACGTCCCCCATCAATAACCCGTGCCTGCCTTCTCCCCATATCCATTGACTCCACTAGTCGCTAGAGCTCTATCCAACTCTCTCTTAAATCCATCCAGTGACTTGGCCTCCACTACCCATAAATTCACAACTCTGGGTGAAAAAGTTTTTTCTCACCTCAGTCTTAAATGACCTTCCCTTTACTCTAAGACTGTGGCCCCTGGTTCCAGACTTGCCCAACATTGGGAAAATGTTTCCTGCATCTAGCTTGTCCAGTCCATTTAGAATGCTTTATGTTTCTATAAGATACCCCCTCATCCTTCTAAACTCCAGTGAATACAAACCTAGTCTTTTCAATCTTTCCTCATATGACAGTCCCGCCATCCCAGGGATCAATCTCGTGAACCTACACTGCACTGCCTCAATCACAAGGATGTCCTTCCTCAAATTAGGAGACCAAAACTGTACAGAATACTCCAGATGTGGTCTCACCAGCGCCCTATACAACTGCAGAAGAACCTCTTCACTCCTATACTGAAATCCTCTTGCTATGCAGGCCAACATTCCATTAGCTTTCTTCACTGCCTGCTGTACCTGTATACCAACTTTCAGTGACCGGTGTACAAGGACGCCCAGGTCTCGCTGCACCACCCCCTTACCTCACCGAACCCCATTGAGAAAATAATCTGCCCCCTTGTTTTTGCCACCAAAGTGGATAACCTCACATTTATCTATATTATACTGCATCCGCCACACATCTGCCCACTCACTCAACCTGTCCAGGTCACCCTGCAAACTCCTAACATCCTCTTCACAGTTCACACTGCCACCCAGCTTTGTGTCATCCACAAACTTGCTAGTTGTGCTCCTAATTCCCTCTTCCAAATCATTAATATATATGGTAAACACCGGGCAGCCCCAACACCGAGCCTTGTGGCACTCCACTCACCACTGTCTGCCATTCTGAAATGGACACGTTCACTCCTACTCTTTGCTTATGGTCTGCCAACCAATTTTCTATCCATGTCAACACCCTACCCCCAATACCATGTGCTCTAATTTTAGTCACCAGTCTCCCGTGCTGGACCTTATTAAAGGCTTTCTGAAAGTCTAGATACACTACATCCACTGGCAACGTTTCATCCATTTTACTTGTCACATCCTCAATAGGCTTGATGGGCCAAATGGCCTAATTCTGCTCCTATGTCTTATGATCTTATGAAAAGGTATAATCTGATAGGAGATGATAGGAATGTGGGGAGAATAAAATTAATATAAATGGGTGCTTGTTGGTCAGCATGTGCTCAGTGGACCAAAGGGCCTGCTTCCATGCTGTATGCATTCCTAATTTCTTCAAGGTCTATATGGCCTTCCTTGTCTTAATTATCTCAGCACTGTTCATTTAACTATCTCTCTCTACACCAATACGCTTGTAGAGTTTATGTGCCTACAGGCATTCTACCATACAAAATTATCACTAATGCCTTCTTGTGTATTTCACATAATTTGAAATCAATCAACCAGTGAGTTTCTGATTGGACTTGAATTTCAGCTCAACTCCCAAGATCTTGCATTCTCTATTAAACTTCATATCAATTAATCAAACTGACATAAATATCACTTTGCAAAATGACTTTACAGTGATATTTAAAAAAAAGATGAAGCTAAAATGTAATTTCAAAATGTTTTTAACATTATCAATAATAAAAGCACTATTAATAAATCATCACTAGAGGCAGTTTACTTAGCTTAATAGTCACGAGGAAGATTGAAAGATATTCCTCTGGCATAGCAACAAACTTCAAACTATCACCAGCTCTGCAACTCTGTATTTTCCCCGTTGGCCTATCTATTGATCTTAAGTTTGGCTTGATTGCAGTGTACAGTACTATATGCTCTGTTTGGATAACATGCTAAACAAAGCTTTTCACTGTACCTTGGTATATGTGGCAATAATAATAAACCTAAACCTATACTACTCTCAACATGGGTGGCACAATGGCCAGCTGGTAGAGCTGCTGTCTCACAACACCGGAGACCCAGGTTCGCTCCTGACCTCATGTGGAGTTTGCACAATCTTTCTGGGACTGCCTAGGTTTCAATGGTTCTTTATTGTCACGTGTACCAAGGTACAGTGACATTTGGTTTGCCATACAGTCATACAAAAAGGAAAAACAACATGATACATAACTACATTTCTTCCGGGTGCTCTAGTTTCCTCCTATATCCAAAGACATGTGGGTTTGTAGGTAAATTGGCCTCTGTAAATTGCCCCTTGTGTATAGGAAGTGGATGAGAAAATGGTGTAACATGGAACTAATGTGAACAGGTGATCAATACTTGGTGTGGACTCGGTGGGTCAAAGGGCCTGTTTACACACTGTATCTCTAAACTAAACTAAACCCCATATATCTTCTCAAATAATTTCAATATAGAAACCAGAGTTGTAGGAATTCATATTCAATGAGTCATTCATATCAAAAATAGGTCCTCAGTTCAAATATGCTGAAATATGAATCCCATTCCAATTTGAAAAGTTAATATCTTTTTATGATTGCACTTAAGCATTTAAAAATCTACAAAGTAGGGATTAGTTGACCATCCAACACTTTGAATCCAATTCATCGAGATCATGACTGATCAGGACAAATCAAAATAGGACGTACATGGTAAATGGTCGGGAATTGAGGAATGCTGTGGAACAGAGGGATCTTGGAATAACTGTGCATAGTTCCCTGAAGGTGGAATCGCATGTAGATAGGGTGGTAAAGAAAGCCTTTAGTGTGCTGGCCTTTATAAATCAGAGCATTGAATATAGGAGTAGGGAAGTAATGTTAAAATTGTACAAGGCATTGGTAAGACCAATTCTGGAGTATGATGTACAATTTTGGTCGCCTAGTTATAGGAAGGATGTCAACAAAATAGAGAGAGTACCGAGGAGATTTACTAGAATGTTGCCTGGGTTCCAGCAACTATGTTACAGAGAAAGGTTGAACAAGTTAGGTCTTTATTCTTTGGAGCGCAGAAGGTTAAGGGGGGACTTGATTGAGGTCTTTAAAATGATGAAAGGGATAGACAGAGTTGACGTGGATAAGCTTTTCCCATTGAGGGTAGGGAAGATTCAAACAAGAGGGCATGACATGAGAATTAAGGGACAGAAGTTTAGGGGTAACGTGAGGGGGAACTTCTTTACTCAGAGGGTGGTGGCTGTGTGGAATGAGCTTCCAGCAGAGGTGGTGGAAGCAGGATCGATTTTAACATTTAAAAGTAAAGTGGATAGGTATATGGACGTGAAGGGAATGGAGGGGTATGGTCTGAGTGCAGGTAGATGGGACTAGGGGAAAACAAATGGTCGGCACGGACTGGAAGGGCCGAGAGGGCCTGTCTCCGTGCTGTAATTGTTATATGGTTATATGGTTATATTTGTTTCAGCTCCATTGTCTAGTACAATTCCCATAACCTGTATTCCTCAAATCTCCAGATATTCATCGATCTATATTTTGAATGAACATGATTGAGCCTCCACAGCCCTGCACATTTTCTCCATCCCCTAAAGGAAGAAATCTCAGTCGTAAATTGCCTAAACTGCATAATTTGTATCTGGACACCTCAGTCAATAGACAATAGACAATAGGTGCAGGAGAAGGCCATTCGGCCCTTCGAGCCAGCACCGCCACTTAATGTGATCATGGTTGATCATCCTCAATCAGTACCCCGTTCCTGCCTTCTCCCCAAATCCCCAGACCGCCATTTTTATGAACCCTATCGAGCTCTCTCTTGAAAGCATCCAGAGAACCTGCCTCCTCCGCCCTCTGAGGCAGAGAATTCCACAGACTCACAAATCTCTGTGAGAAAAAGTGTTTCCTTGTCTCCGTTCTAAATGGCTTACTCCTTATTCTTAAACTGTGGCCCCTGGTTCTGGACTTCCCCAACATCGGGAACATGTTTCCTGCCTCAAGCGTGTCCAAACCCTTAACAATCTTATATGTTTCAACGAGATATCCTCTCATCCTTCTAAACTCCAGAGTGTACAAGCCCAGCATTCTCTCAGCATATGACAGTCCCGCCATCCCGGGATTTAACCTCGTAAACCTACGCTGCACTCCCTCAATGGCAAGAATGTCCTTCCTCAAATTAGGGGACCAAAACTGCACACAATACTCCAGGCGTGGTCTCACTAGGGCTCTGTGCAACTGCAGAAGGACCTCTTTGCTCCTATATTCGACTCCTCTTGTTATAAAGGCCAACATGCCATTCGCTTTCTTCACTGCCTGCTGTACCTGCATGCTTACTTTCATAAACTGATGAACAAGGACCCCCAGATCCCGTTGCACTTCCCCTTTTCCCAACTTGACGCCATTTAGAAAAAAACTTCTCTGGCTTTTGGCACTTTGGCCTTCATTAGTCAGAGTATTGAGTTTAGAAGTTGGGAGGTCATGTTGCAGTTGTATATGACGTTGGTGAGACCACATTTAGAATATGACGTGGATACGTTTTTCCCATTGAGGGTAGGGAAGATTCAAACAAGAGGGCATGACATGAGAATTAAGGGACAGAGGTTTCGGGGTAACGTGAGGGGGAACTTCTTTACTCAGAGGGTGGTGGCTGTGTGGAATCAGCTTCCAGCAGAAGTGGTGGAGGCAGGATCGATTTTAACATTTAAGAGTAAAGTGGATAGGTATATGGACGTGAAGGGAATGGAGGGGTATGGTCTGAGTGCAGGTAGATGGGACTAGGGGAAAACAAATGGTCGGCACGGACTGGAAGGGCCGAGAGGGCCTGTTTCCGTGCTGTAATTGTTATATGGTTATATGGTTATATTGTGTTCAGTACTGGGCACCATGTTATAGGAAATAAATTGTCAAACTTGAACGGGTTTAGAAAAGATTTAAGAGGATGTTGCCAGGACTAGAGGGGGTGAGTTGTAGGGAGAGGTGGAGTAAGCTGGGTCTCTATTCCTGAAAATGGAAAATTCAGTGTTCATACCATTAGGCGGTAGGATATCCAAATGTAATATAAGGTTTTGTTAACCGGGTTTGCGTTTGGCCTCACCGTGGCAGTGAGCACAGACGGATCAGTGTTGAAATGGGAAGGTGTGTTGAAATGACCTCTGTTAATTTTCCTTCTTTTGACATATTCTATACAGCAATTGGTGCAGAGAAATTCTCAGCTGGTTTGCTCCCTTGACGAATTGACAAAATTAATGGTAGAGTGCATAACTGCCGTGAAATCTGTTCTATAAAAGTCTGGACTTCCAGTTCTTTTGCACAATAAATCTCATAAAAAGGGCTGAATGAACAAGAGCATATAATTATTTCCTGAACGGAAGAGTATTGCAATGCATATTGCAGAACGGTTAACTGTTTAAGGCTTTACATTTTACACTATATATTTGCTGGAGATGTGTATCACAACGGTTCCAATAAACACCAAAGTCGAGCAAGTCAAATGGCGTGTTTGACAGCTGTTTCCATTTTGGGAGGTATTTTAATCAAATGCACCACAGTGTGCTGATCCGAATCTCTGGTAAACAGATGGTATCTGGTTAAACGAGTGAACAACCTGCTCCAGCTGATAGACGAATGCTGACGTGCAGCAAGCCCACGGTGGTATTTTCTGTTTAAAAGAAAATCAACAGGAAAGAATTCCTGACCTAAGTGCACATCAACATTGCAAGATTATACTGCCGATAGAGACTCAGGCGACTGCAGAAGCTGGAATCTTGAGCAATAGACAAACTGCTGGAGAAACTCGGCTGATCGGAATACTGCCGATAATTGACCACAATCACCTCTATTGACCTAATTTTTTCCAGAAATGTTTAATTTGATTTAAAGTTCCACAATTTAAGACGGAATTTACAGAAGCCTCAATGAAGATATGCGAGGGGTATTTTACATTAATAGAGATTTTTATTTATCATGTTGTCAAGTTGAGTGGAATTTATTGCCATTGGCAGAAGTACGGTGAGGTACAAGTGCAATGAAAATCTTGCTTGGAGCAGCATCAGGGGCACATAGACGCTTACAACACACACAAACATTAATTATATATGTGATTCAAGACAGTGCAAATGAAAGAGACTGTGCAAAAGGAACATTAGTGCAAAATGCAATAAGAAAACAAGTCCGTGATAGTGCTAAAGGTGGTCAGATACTGAGGTAGGATTAGCACTGTGCATGCTGTTTCAAAAACCTGATGCTCGTAGTAAAGAGCTGGAGCCATGGAACGTCAGGCTTCTGTACCTCCAGCCTGATGGTAGCAGCGAGAAGAGGGGATGACCCGGACGGTGGGATTCCTTGATGATAGATGCCACCTTTTTGAGGCAAGCCTCATGAAGATTCTTTTGAGGGTGGGGAGGTCTGGTTCCCTGATGTACTGGTCTGAATCCATCGCTCACTTGCATTCATGTGCGATGGAATTGATGTATTAGTATGAGGTAACCGGTCAGGGTATTTCCTACAGAGCATCTGTAAAAGTGTGTCAGAGTATTTGGTGACCGGCTGAATCTCTTTAAAGTTGTAAGAAAGTAGAGGCACTGGTATGACATTTCCGTGATTATGCCTTTGTGCTGCATCCAGGGTAGATCATCCAAGATGTTAATGCCTGGAAATGCGAAATTGCAAACTCTCTCCTCAGCTGACCCATCAATGAAAACGGGCACACAGTCTCCCGACTTCCATTTCTGAAGCCAACCATTAATTCCCTGATTGAGTGAAAAGTTGTTCTTGTGACACCACTTACCCGAGACCGCAAGGCATTGCAGAGAGTTGAGGAGGCAGCACAAACCATCGCACAAACCAACCTACTGTCTATTGACACCATTTACACCTCACGCTGCCTCAGCAAGACCAAAGGATGAATTGCAACCTGGCCATTCCCTCTTCTCCCCTCTCCCATCGGGCAAAAGATATAGAAGTGTGAAAGCGCACGCCTCTGGATTCAGGGCCAGTTTCTTCCCAGCTGTTATAAGACAACTGAACCATCCTATCAACAACACAATTGCAGTCCAGAGCTACAATCAACCTCATTGGAGACCCTCTGACTTTCTTTGTTCAGACTTTACTGGCTTTATCTTGCACTAAACGTTAGTCATGTTATACCCTCTGTCATGTATCGGTTGGCTCGATTGTATCGGTTCCCTCTGTCACTGCGGATGGTTCGATTGTAATTATGCATTGTCTTTCCGCTGACTGGTTAGCATGTAACAAAAGCTTTTCATTGTACCTCCGTAGATGGGACAATGAACTAAACTCAACTCTCCTGTACGTTGAATCATTACCACCCATATTTCAGCCAACAGCAGTCGTTGGCTAATATATATGTGGCATTGGAGGTGCTTAGCCATGTAGTCATGAGTATAAAGAGAGCAGAGCAGAGGACTAAGCACGTGGATTTGAAGTGCATCTAAGTTGATGGTCAGTGAGGAGGAAATGTTATTAACCATCCACACTGATTGAAGTCTGCCAATGACATAGACAAGGACCATTTATAAAGAGAAGTATAAAGGCCCAGGTCTTGGAAATGATGATTAATTTGGAATGGTAGATTTTATTGAATGCTGATATATGGTCGATGAACAGCAGCCTGATGTATGTGTTCCCATTATCCAGATGGCCCAGAAAAGAACAGAGAGCCATTAATATAGCATCTGCTGTCGACCTGTTGTGGTGAAAGGCAAACTGAAGCAGATCCAGGTCATATCTGAGGTAGAAGTCCATTTGCGTCATACCAAACCTTAGAATTGTACAGGTAGGCACAAAATGCTGAAGTAACTCAGCGGGACAGGCAGCATCTGTGGGGGGAAGGAATGGGTGACTTTTCGGGTTGAGACCCTTCTTCAGAATTGTACAAGTTGTTTCAAGAACCTGATGCTTGTAGTAAAGTAGTTGTTCCATAAGCTGGTGCCATGGAACGTTGGGCTTCTGAACCTTCAGTCTGATGGTAGCAGCGAGAAGAGAGGATGACCCAGATGGTGGGGTTCCTTGATGATAGATGCCACCAATTTGAGGCAAGCCTCATGTAGAATCTTTTGAGGGTGGGGAGATCTGGTCCCCTGATGTACTGGCCTGAATCCATCATGGTCTTGCATTCCTGTGTAATGGAATTGGTGTACTATGTATGAGGTAACCAGTCAGGTTAAGCCCCTGTCCCACTTAGGAAACCTGAACGGAAACCTCTGGAGACTGTGTTCCCCACCCAAGGCTTCCGTGAGGTTCCCAGAGGTTCCCGGAGGTTCTGGTCACTCTCCATGAGTCACCAGAGGTTCTGGTCACTTGCCTGGAAAGCCTCGACCGAAGCGTGAGCTGCATCTACTGACCAAAGATCCTACAGGATCTTTGCTGCCGACCGCATGCACACACACACACAAACACATTGCGAAGGTGGGGGCCAGGGACAGCGGAGGAGCACTGTCTGCGTGGTGAAGATGAAAGTAAACGGCTGCCACAGAGCACGGTAAGTCCTTTAGAGAGCACTGGAGGGAGTGAGAGAAGGACGGAGAAGGGGAGAGAGAAGGGGAGAGAGAACGGGAGAGTAAAGGGGAGAGTAAAGGGGAGAGTGAAGGGGAGAGTGAAGGGGAGAGAGAAGGGGAGAGAGAAGGGGAGAGAGAAGGGGGAGAGAGAAGGGGGAGAGAGAACGGGGAGAGAGAAGGGGGAGAGGAAAAGGGGAGAGAACGGGGGAGAGGAAAAGGGGAGGAAAAGGGGAGAGAAAAGGGGAGAGAAAAGGGGAGAGAGAAAAGGGGAGAGGAAAAGGGGAGAGAAAAGGGGAGAGAAAAGGGGAGAGAGAAGGGGAGAGAAAAGGGGGAGAGAGAAGGGGAGAGAGAAGGGGAGAGAGAAGGGGAGGGAAAAGGGGAGAGAGAAGGGGAGAGAGAAGGGGAGAGGAAAGGGGAGAGAGAAAGGGGAGAGGGGAGGGAAAGAGGGGAGAGAGAAGGGGAGAGAGAAGGGGAGAGAGAAAAGGGGAGAGAGAAGGGGAGGAAAAGGGGAGAGAGAAGGGGAGAGAGAAAGGGGAGAGAGAAAGGGGAGGAGAGAAGGGGAGGGAGAAAGGGGAGAGAGAAGGGGAGGGAATGGGGGGGGAGAAGGAGTGGAGACAGTTTTACGAAATTTAATAAAGTTACCAGGCATTTTACCTTCTGACAGATCTTCTAGGTCCTGAAAACCAAAGATCCTATAGAAAACCAATGAGCCCATCAGAATGGCCGGTCAGTGAAAGCCTTCGATTGGCTGTAAATAAAAATGGAACCCCACTCCACTGGCTTCGACAAAACGGCAACCTATTTTTAGTCGAGGTCGGTTTTGTTTTTTTTTTTGAAATAATCGCAGGAACATAGAAGAAGCCGCGACTACACGGAAACCACTTTCCACCAATAGGGAGAGTGACCGGAACCTCCGGGAACCTCACGGAAACCTTGGGTGGGGCACACGGTCTCCAGAGGTTTCCGTTCAGGTTTCCTGTGTGGGAAGATCCGCCGGAAGGTAAAATGCCCGCTAACTTTATTAAACTTATTAAAACTGTCTCCACGCCTTCTCCCCCCCCCCCCCCCGTTCTCCCCCCTTCACTCCCCTTCTCTCTCCCCTTCTCCCCCCTTCTCTTTTCGCTTCTCTCTCCCCTTCTCTGTCCTTCTCTCCCTCCCACCCGCACTCTCTAAAGGACTTACCGTGCTCTGTGGCAGCCGTTTACTTTTCTCTTCATCACGTAGAAAGCGCTCCTCCGCTGTCCCCGGCCCCCACCTTCGCGATGTATTTGTGTGTGTGCGTGTGCGCGGTCGGCAGCAGGATCTTTGGTCAGTAGATACAGCTCACCCTTCGGTCAAGGCTTTCCAGGCAATTGACCAGAACCTCTGGTGAGTCATGGAGAGTGACTGAAACCTCCGGGAACCTCTGGGAACCTCACGGAAACATTGGGTGGGGCACACGGTCTCCTGAGGTTTCCGTTCAGGTTTCCTAAATGGGACAGGGGCTTTACCTCCTGCAGTGCATCTGAAAAAGTGTGTCAGAGTATTTGGTGACAGGCTGAATCTCTTTAAACTTCTATTGAAGTAAAGGCACTGGTGTGACCTTTCGAAGCACTTCATTACAGTGGATGTAGTGCTCTCGGTTGACAGTCGTCGTGGCAGGTCACCATGCTCTTCTTGGACACCAGTACAATAGATGCCCTTTTGAACAAGTGGATATCTCAGACCGTAGATACAAAAGGTTGATGATGTCCTTGAATACTCTAGCCAGTTGGTCCACACAGGCCTTTAGCATTTAGAAAGATTATTTAGAAACCTTTAGAAAGATTATTTTTGAATCTGTTTTCTATCACACTTGGTCAAAATAACATGCTGTGTAAAAGTAATCAAATCCTTCTACCCTGCGCCTCTATTCCTTGACTTTTCTGGAAATCATTTTCGATCTGTGGAAGCACATTTTTCTCTATCACAACCAGGTGTCTTGGTAAGAAGCCACAACATTAAGCTGGAGGGCAGGATGTGTAGAATCAGTATTTGTAGAGGGTACGGGTTTGAGATGCGATTCATCTCCATTCATGGTGTGGGGCCCAACCCTGGTTGGGATTAAATGCGTAGAAAGAAACTGCAGATGCTAGTTTAAACCGAAGATAGACACAAAATGCTGGAGTAGCTCAGCGGGACAGGCAGCATCTCTGGAGCGAAGGAATGAGTAACGTTTTGGGTCGAGACCCTTCTTTTTGACCCAAAACGTCACCCATTCCTTCTCTCCGGAGATGCTGCCTGCCCTGCTGATTTACTCCAGCTTTTTGTGTCTATCCCAGGTTGGGATTCATCTCGTCCCAATTTATTTTGCGCTCCAACATCAGGACTCTTACTTCATTAATGGCAGATGAATGTACCTTTAATAGCATTAATATTTCCTTTAAAAAAAAATCTTTCATTTTTAGAATGTTAAGGAGCATTGGGGCACTGCAGAGGGTTAGGTGCCAACAGGCCTGGCATTGGCAGCTTCAGTCTGACCAGTTGAGTTACTCCAGCAATTTGTGTTCTTTTCACCATTACACTCAGGTACAGTTCAGTCTATGTAATCTCATTGACTTACACTCGAGTAACAATCTTTGAGAATTTCCATAATTTACTAATATTATTTCAGACGTCCACCATCTGTATGTTTTTTCTGATAGCCGTATTTATCAAGAATCTATTCATCTCTGCCTTAAAAATATCCATTGACGGCCTCCACTGCTTCCGTGGCAATTACTGTAAATCCACAGATTCACCACCCTCTGACTGAAGAAATTCCTCCTCATCTCCTTCCTGAAGGAACGTCCTTTAATTCTGAGGCTATGACCTCTGGTCCTAGACTGTCCCGCTCGTGGCAACATCCTTTCCATATCCACTCTATCCAGTCTTTTCACTTTTTGGTATAAATGAGGTCCACACTCATCCCTCCTCAGCGAGTAAAGGCCAAGTGCCGTCGAACGCTCATCATATGTTAACCCACTCATTCCGTACCCATGCTCTTTCTCCTCGACATTTAAAATTAACCAATTATTTATTCTCCTTTGTTCTGTGAACATTTCCAAATAATCCATCCTCCACTGTTTCTGGATCTTGCTCCATGTGCTAACAATTATCTGTGCAAATTAAGAGTTTGTGCTAATGATCTACCATTTATCTCGTCTTCGGAATGGCCCAAAGGCCTGTGGAAGTTGTTTATCCTGTACATCTTATCAGCATTTTTATCTGGTGTCTGTTCAGGGAAAGGAGCCAGGTCTGCTTAGGTTGCTATTGCTGGGTTTATGATTTCATTACACAAGATATACAGGCAAAAGCTTTCAACCTTATCTTTCAGCTTCATCATAAATGATGCAAAACGTCATCCGATCAATCTGTGAGCACGGATTGGAGGTTTCCCTGGAAATGAGGAAGAATATTTTCTATGTTTACAATGTACGCACACAATACCAAGAAAAAATATCCCTGCCCTACCCATACATTCCATGACCTTATTTTTAATCTTCTGTTGTTACATTCCAAAGAAACAATTTGTCACATCTGTGTTATCAGTGGCGAGGAATTGCAATGTATTTAATTGATGCCCTTGTAGGATCTGGACTCTGATGGTCTGGATTGATTTCCATTTCCTCAGTTTGCAGTCTGCTTATGATATAAGGTAAAGGGAAGCACAACTTTAGTTTACATAGCACCCTCACTTGAGAAAGACTTTCCAACATGACACTGAGGCATTTTTAAACACAAGTGGAGCTAAGCATTAAAAAGAGAAATAGCTGGGGTCTGAGCACCAACCCCTGCAGTACCCCTGAGTGTGAAGAAGGGTCTCGACCCAAAACATCACCCAGAGTATAAAGAAGGATTTCAACCTGAAATATCACCCATTTCTTCTCTCCAGAGAGAGAGACACACACAAACACACACACACACACACACACACACACACACACACACACACACACACACACACACAAAAGGCGGGGGCCAGGGAAAGCGGGGGAGCGCTGTCTGAAATTCACACGGTGCAAAGTCAAGGTGATACAGACACACACCGCGATGAACAGGAAGGTTAAGACGGCTAGCACAGTGTACGGTAAGTCCTTTAAAAGAGTGGGGAGGGTGGGGGAAGGGGAGAGGGGGGGGGGGGGGGTGAAGGAGGGAGAACATGAGGGGGTGGGGAAGAAGGAGTGGAGACACTTTTAAGAAGCCAGACAACTTTTTAATAAGCCAGAGTTACACAGCTGTGAAGTTTAGCGGGTATTTAACATTAACGGTTGGTTTTCCTTGGTTCTGAAAACTCGTGCTTACATTTTTTTTCCCCAATGAGCCAATGAAAATGCCCGGTCAGCAAAGGAGATTAACTAAAACTACCTACGACTACCTACAACTACATGGCGACCCCACTACCACTGCACCTACGCCTACAAAAGTATTGATTTTCTTCACGGCGACCAATTTTTGCACGCAGAAAAATGTTCAACATGTTGAAAAATTTGCTGCGACCATACTGAAGCCGCGACTTGTTCCCAGCATGCGGGAACTCCTCGCGACCATGAAGGAGACTCACCAGAGTCCATCAGCGAACATGTGGCGACCATGTGACGATCATGAGGCGAGAGCAGATCCTCCTGCACGCGCCTAAACAGTCGCCTAAGTGCGACATGCCCTTTACTCCAGCTTTTTGTGTCTATCTTCGTACTCCTTTAGTCACAGGCATTGGCTCAATTGTAATCATGTATAGTCTTTCTGCGCAATAAAAGCTTTTCATTGTACGTTGGTACACCTGACAATAAACTAAACTAAACTAAACTTGTTTATTTCCACGCTCTATTTTCTGCCCATTATCTTATCCATAATCCATGCCAGGATAATACCCACATAACTGTAGATCACCCATATAATCTCTTGTGTGGCATCTTGTCAAAGATCTTCTGAACGTCCAAACATACCACATCCACTAGTTTACCCTCACCTACTCTGCGAGTGGCAACCTCAAAAAACTCGAATAAATTTGTCAAACATGATTGTCCTTTCAGAAATCTATTTGGTTCTGCCCAGTGCTATTGTTACTTTGCATGTGTCTTACCATCTTTATCTTAGTAACAGATTCCAGCACTTTCCTACAACCAATCTTTTTAATCTCATGAAGATACATTTAATTTTCTGGCTCACTCCCACTCTATCCTCCACTAAATCTCAGTGTAAGTTTGAGGTGTAACACATCACCTTATGAAGAAGCCCAGTAAAGTTTAGCAGACTCAGCAACAATTTACAAAAATGAGCAATATCACATTTTATTCCCAATTTGCAACATTCTTTTCAAATTCCTTTAGCTAAATTTAGACAATCATTCTACACTTTGATCTCTGTGGGGTTGTCATCACGTAATCTCTCTTGTTTATCACCCGATAACAACCCTTCCCTTTTGTCTATTCCATCTCCCCTCTCCCTTCTGTTGCTGCATCTTAAAATCTGTTATTCTCGTAATTATTCTGGTTCTGATGAAAGTTTCAGAATTAACATTGTTTCCCTCTGCAGATGTTGCCTGCCTTGCTGGTATTTGGTTTTATATGCTACTAGACTAAGTACCAGTCCCATGTTCACACGGGAGGGCTGGTCCCCCGACGCAATATTCCACCTCTCCACCAATTCCAATATTGTTGGCCAGTGGGGGGGCTTTCTGGAGTGCTGGTATGGGTTCTTGGGGTGGCAGCTCAGTCGCTCAAGCCTGATGTGCTGGCAGCTCACTCACGGCTGGTGGGCTGGCAGTTGACTCATGGCTATTCCTTGAAATTCCATTTCAAGCAGGTTGCAAGGCCACCAAATTCAAATCCATTTTCCTACCATTTCAAGCAGGGTGCAAAGCCACCAAATTCAAGTGCAGTTTCTTACCACTTTGAGCAGGGTGCAAGGCCACCAAATTCAGTGCTGTTTCATACCACTTCAAGCAGGGCGCAAGGCCGCCAAATTAAAGTGCAGTTTCATACCATTTCAAGCAGGGTGCAAGGCCACCAAATTCAAATGCAGTTTCATACCATTTCAAGCTGGGTGAAACCACCATAAAACCACCAAAACACAAAACTCACAGTTCAGTAGACATTCGGGGTGGGAGATTGCAACCTTCACGTGGTCCACCCTGTTTCGACGAATGTAATCAACCTGGCGTGCACAAACAGAAGATCAAACAGAACAAGTTGTCTTACAACTTCAGGCTGAAGAAGAAGAAGTAGACATTCAGTGTGTTCAGTTGATTCACAACTCAGACAGAGTCGTGACCTCACCCTCCCCCATCATGCAGAGACTGAGCCACACCCACACTTCCGGGTTTTATAACACCTCCCCCTCCCACCGGAAAAGGTGTGGCCTTCATGGTGTGATTGACAGGTGAGAGATTCTCAACATTTTTTAAACACTAATAACACTTTTATTTTTCATTGATGGGAAGAATCCTCTGCACCTGCTGAGCTGTGGAGGACTGAGTAAGATGGTCAAAAATTACAGCCGTAAGTGGTATCTAAAATCAATATACAGTGCAAACAGCAAGTTACCCAAAGCACCCAAGCCACGATTGGCAATAGTGCCTTTTAACTTCAGCCCAAAGCACCCAAGCCACCATTTGCATTAGTGCCTTTTAACTTCAGCCCAAAGCACCCAAGCTGCCATTTGCAGTAGTGTTTTTTAACTTCAGCCCAAAGCACCCACACCACCATTTGCAGTAGTGCCTTTTCACTTCAGCCTAAAGCACCCAAGCCACCATTTGCAGTAGTGCCTTTTAACTTCAGCCCAAAGCACCCAAGCCACCATTTGCAGTAGTGCCTTTTAACTTCAGTCCAAAGCACCCAAGCCACCATTTGCAGTAGTGCCTTTTCACTTCAGCCCAAAGCACCCAAGCCACCATTTGCAGTAGTGCCTTTTAACTTCAACCCAAACCCCCCAAACAAACATTTGCAGGCAGTGCCTTTTTACTTCAAACCAACCATATTTTCATTTTCAAAACACATTAAGGGCACTCACAGTTGAGTAGACATGTGTTCAGTGCTATTCAGAGCTCAGAGAGATGTGACCGTCTGGCTTCCTTCATCTTGCAGAGACTGAGTGAGGCACACCACTTCCTGGTTTTATAGTCCCTCCCCCTCCCTCCTGCAGGGGCAGCAGGGAGAATGGCGAACTTTTTAAAAACATAAATATCTCTCTGATTTTTCATCGATGGGAAAAATCCTCTGGTCCAGGAAGGCGGAGGGGGGCACTGAGCGAGCTGGCCAAAAATGGCGGCCGTAGGTTGCGGCGTTCTCTCGGAAATCACACCACAGTGAGCCAAAAGCAGTCAAGATCAGACTTTTAGTAATATAGATTTCCAGTATCTGGAATATTTTGGTTCCCTATTGTCTATTGAAAGTGTTGCATTGTGTTGATGTGCCTATATTTCAATGGATGATTATATGTCCTTTAATTCCTGTCCAGTGGTGGCATGGTGGCACCACTGGTTAAGCTGCTGCTGCTACACACCCTCAGCATTCTGGGTTCGATCCTGACCTTCATTGCTTAGAAAATGTGGAATTTGCAATTTCTGCCTGTGACCTTTCGTGTCCATTTTTCCATCCAACATCTATATCCTCTGCTTGCCTTAATTCCAAATATATCTATCAATCTTAGCTCTAAACATACTCAGCAAGTTTCTTTGAAAGTTGTGTCACAGGTAGATAAGGTGGTCACAAAGGCTTTCGGCACATTGGTCATCATCAGTCAGAGTATTGAGTATAGACGTTGGGTGGTCATGTTGCAGTTATATAAGATATCAGTGAGGCCACATTTGGTGTGTTGTGTTCAGTTTTGGGCATCATGTTATAGGAAAGGTGTTGTCAAGCTAGAAAGGGCGTAGAGAAGATTTACAAGGATGTTGCCAGGACCTGAGGGACTGAGCTATGGAGAGAGACTGAGCAGGCTGGGGCTCTATTCCTTGGAGTGCAGGAGGGTGAGGGTTGATTTTATAGAGGTGTACAAAATCATGAGAGGAATAGATCGGGTAAACGCAGAGTCTCTTGCCCAGAGGAGGGGAATCAAGAACCAGAGGACATAGGTTGTGGGTGGGCGCGCGACCCACGTCGCAGCGGCCTCTGCAGTCCGTCTGTCTTTTTTAATTTTCTTTTATCGTTTGAGTGTAGTTATGGTGTTTGTTTTTTTAAACTGGGTATGTGTGGGGGGGCAGCGGGGGTGGGGGGTGGGGAAACTTTTAAAATCTTTTCCCTGTACGGAGGATCCGACCTTTTTCTCTGTCGGGTCTCCGTTGTGGTTGGAGCGGCCTCCAACCGGAACGAGCTGGGGCTCCAGTCGCGGAGCCTGCGGGCTACTCACCATTGTGGGGCTGGCCGAGTTCGGAATGTAGGAGCGTGGTGGCGCTGCTGCGGCCCGACCCCGGAGATTCGGAGGCTCCAGCCGCAGGCCCGGTGGACGGTAACACCTGGAGCTCGCGGGTCCCTGAGGGGAGACCGCTTTTCGGAGCTCCCGCAACGGCAACTTCTCACGCCCGAGTTGCGGGGTTGAAAATGATCTGGAGCGGGGCCTTACATCGCTCGGCGTGGCTTTAATGGCCGCGGGACTTACTTACCATCACCCGCCGGGGGCTTCGACTTTGACATCGGGAGGAGAATGGGGAGTGCAGGGGAGAGATAAGACTTTGCCTTCCATCACAGTGAGGAGGAGATTCGCTGTGATGGATGTTTGTGTAAATAGTGTTGTGTCTTGGTTCTTTTTATTGTTTGTATGACTGCAGAAACCAAATTTCGTTTGAACTTCAATGAGGTTCAAATGACAACAAATAAATTGCATCATTGTATCAGGTTTACGGTGAGGGGGAAAAGATTTAATAGGAACTTGAGGAGTGACGTTTTCCCCCCAAAGGTTGTGGGTATATGGAACGAGCTGCTGGAGGACGTAGTTGAGGCAAGTACTATTGCAATGTTTAACAAACATTTTGGCAGGTACATGGATAGGATAGGTTAGCGGGATATGGCCCAAATGCAGGCAGGTGGTACTAGTGTAGATGGGACATGTTGGTCGGTGTGGGCAAGTTGGGCCAAAGGGCCTGTTTCCACGCTGTATGACTCTATGACTCTAATGCCCCTGTCCCACTTAGGAAACATGAACGGAAAACGTCTGGAGACATTGCGCCCCACCCAAGGTTTCCGTGCGGTTCCCGGAGGTTCCTGGAGGTTTTTGTCAGTCTCCCTAATGGTCGAAGGTGGTTTCCGTTTTAAAAAACGGTAATTTTTTAGTCGAAGCCGGTTGCGATGCTCATTGAAGGTGGTTGCCGGAGGACAAAAACCTTCGGGAACCTCCGGGAACCGCACGGAAACCTTGGGTGGGGCGCAAAGTCTCCAGAGGTTTCATAAATGGGACAGGGGCATAAGTGAACATTGCACAGTCCTTCAAAGAAAATAATTGCAAAGGCTAGTAAGTCTTAAAGCTTTTTTATTATGTGGTGAATGGAGCGTACTGACCTCCCAGAAAACATGACTAGAAAAGAAAACTGTCTGCTCAGTTTAGAAATAAATAAAAACAATATTTAAGATGCACCTTATGGAAAGAGCTTGTAAGATGACTAGATCTCGAACAAGCAGTGAGAACACCCTGAAGAAGGGTTCTGACCCGAAACGTCCACTGCCCATTTTCCGCAGAGAAGCTGCATGGCCCATGGAGTTACTCCAGAATTTTGTGACAATCCTTGATAAACCAGCATCTGCAGTTCTTGGTTTCTACTGGTTTGAAATCTGTTTCCAGCAGTTCAGTGTGTCTGGAAAATTCATCCATGGTACACCCTTTTCTACAAAATGATATGAAGTCACTATAAAACAGAGAATAGAGAGAAGATAACAAATGAAGCTTGTTTTTACACCATGTTGCCAACATTCACTATAATTATTGTGGTAAATTAGACCATTACCTCATTCCCCATTTCCAGTTCTGTCTGTAAGTGCGAACAAGAAACACACACGTTGAATTCAACCACTTCAGGGCATTCATGAATTACAAATAAATTATTCATGATCAACCGATTCTGAATGTTCACTTCTAGCTTATTGGCGAAGTGATCATCATCAGTGGAAATCGTTTGTTCACGTCAAGATTTTTTACAGCGAGGAGAAATTTGCAAGGAAGACAAAACCTTGGAGCAATATGTCTGAAAGCGGTCAGCGGGGAACATGTGCAATTGCCTCAATTTACTTTAATGGTCTTCTATTACCAGAGCAATGGTAAAGGGAGCAGATGGAAGTTGCACGCTGACCTCTGTTCTGCTAAACTGGAGCTTTTGCAGTTTGATGGTTGCCATAGTAATTCAGGCCCAAGAAGCAAGTGGTTTGCTTGGGAGGGCAGTGTTGGCAATCCTCCATGGATATAAAATCAAATCTTTAATCTGTTATATAGACAACTGGGAGGATTATTTTTTCGTGTGAAACCTCTTTGGGGGAAAAAGTACTTGCAACATATATGTGAAGGAAGGAACTGCAGAGGCCGGTTTGAACCGAAGATAGACATGTCTCAACCCGAAACGTCACCTATTCCTTTTCTCCAGAGATGCTGTCTGACCCGCTGAGTTACTCCAGACTTTTGTGTGTATCTTATGCAAAATATATGATTTTGCTCCCACTTTCAATGTCATAACTGAGTATAATGATGCTAAGCCTAGAGGCTTAAACTTTTGACCTGGGCCAAGATTAAACATTACATTTTACTGAGGTACTTGCAGTATTTCTGTTAAAAATAAATTGCCTAGAGAACAATGTCTAGTAGCATTTTTATTATTACCTGCTGAGAAATTGGATTTTACATATTTTAGATGCACTAAAATAGTGTTATGAATTAGTTTTCCCTGACAAGGCCTATAAAATTGATCAAAACAAGTTTGAAGTTGTGTCAATAAAACAAATTGCTGGAGGAACTTAGCGGGTCAAGCAACATCTGTGCAAGCAAATGTATAAATTATATTTTATGTCAGGATCCTTCTTCAGACTCAGTCTGGGTGAGAACAAGGTCAAAGAGCAAATGGGATCACAGAGGGGGTGCAGGAAGAGAGAGTCTCACAGAACTCTTGTTAGAAAGAGGAGGAGAACATCTTCAAAGTGTAGGAAGGAACTGCAGATGCTGGGTTAAACTAAAGATAGACACTAAATGCTGGAGCAGTCTTCAGATGGCTCTCGACTCGAAACGTCACCCATTCCTCTCCAGAAATGTTGCCTGTCCCGCTGAGTTACTCCAGCATTTTGTGTCCATCTTCGTCTTCAAAGTGTATATACTTTAAGGAGATTTCCACACAGTAAAATGGAGACATACAAGACTTCAGATACAGGAATCTGAAGAAGGGTTCCCACCTGAAATGTTGCCTGTCCTTTTTCCTCCAGAGATGTTGTCTGACCTTCTGAGTCCTTCCAGCAGATTTTGTTTGCTCAAGATTCTAGCATCTGCTGTCTCTTGTGTCTCCATTACAGCTGTGTCTGTTTGGTTTGCATCCAGAGAGAAGCACTGAGAGGGAACTTGTGTAGTTCCCTATGGGACACACACAATTCAGCACAGATGCCAGCAGTTTGCTTCACAGCAATCACAGAAAGGTGTGAGGCCTTAAACATACATACTTGTGTTAGCAGTCCTGGGGTGGAGGAGATATAGTCTGCTAGGGAGAGGCAGAGAGTTCCCAGACACACTCTGCCATAGAGTCAGTCAGCACCGAAATAGGCCCTTCTGTCCAATTTGCCCTTGCCGACCAAGATGCCCCATTTACACTAGTCCCACCTGCCTGCGTTAGGCCCATATACCTCTAAACCTTTCCTAAACCTGTGCAAACGTCTTTTAAATGTTATTATGGTAAATGTTTTAACTACTTCCTCTGGCAGCTCGTTCCATACACCCACCATCCACTGTGTGAAAAGGTTACCCCTTAGTTTCCAATTAAATCTTTCCCCTCTCAGCTTAAACCCATGTCCTCTGTTATTGATTCTCCTTACTCTGTGCATTTACCTTATCTATTCTCCATGTGAACTTAAACACATCCGTAAGATCAACCCTTATCCTCCTGCACTCCAAGGAATAAACTGCTAACTTGCCCAGCCCTCTCTCTAGCTCCAGACCTCCAAGTCCTGGCAACATCCTCGTGACTCTTCTCTGCTTTTCTCTGTTGGAAAGAGAATTGCAGTGCCAACTCAATATTTAAGTTCGCTAACGATACCACTGTTGTTAGCCGGATGTACAACGATGAAGAGATGACTGAGTGCACAACCTTGAGGAGCACCAGTGTTGAGTATAAAGCACATTTTCTCATATACAATTTAGCAGGACAATAGACAATAGACAATAGGTGCAGGAGCCAGCACCGCCATTTAATGTGATCATGGCTGATCATCCCCAATCAGTACCCCGTTCCCGACTCCCCTGACTCCTCTATCTTTAAGAGCTCTATCTAGCTCTCTCTTGAAAGTATCCAGAGAACCGGCCTCCACAGCCCTCTGAGGCACAGAATTCCACAGACTCACAACTCTCTGCGAGAAAAAGTGTTTCCTCGTCTCCGTTCTACATGGCTTACCCTTTATTCTTAAACTGTGGCCCCTGGTTCTGGACTCCCCCAACATCGGGAACATGTTTCCTGCCTCTCGCATGTCCAAACCCTTAATAATCTTATATGTTTCAATAAGATATCCTCTCATCCTTCTAAACTCCAGAGTATACAAGCCCAGCCGCTCCACTCTCTCAGCATATGACAGTCCCGCCAACCCGGGAATTAACCTTGTAAACTTACGCCACACTCCCTTAATAGCAAGAATGCCCTTCCTCAAATTAGGGGACCAAAACTGCACACACTACTCCAGGTGTGGTCTCACTAGGGCCCAAAACAACTGCAGAAGGACCTCTTTGCTGCTATACTCAACTCCTCTTGTTATGAAGGCCAACATCCCATTCACTTTCTTCACTGCCTGCTGCACCTGCATGCTTACATTCATTGACTGATGAATAAGGACCCCCAGATCTCGTTGTACTTCCCCTTTTCCAAAATTGACACCATTTAGATAGTAATCTGCCTTCCTGTTTTTGCTACCAAAGTGGATAACCTCACATTGTGATGTCTTGGAGCGTAACCTCCAACCATGTACAAATGCAAATGTAGGGCATAGAGTCATAGAGTCATACAACATGGAAACAGGCCCTTTGGCCCAACCTGCCCACACCGGCCAACGTCCTAGCTGCTTGCGTTGACCCCATATCTAATTAAACTTTGAACAAGTTTTAATTAGTTCACGAGTTCACAAATTATAGGAGCAGAATTAGGCCATTCAGCCCATCGTCTAACCTGCTATTGAATCATGACATCTATCTCTCCCTCTCAACTCCAATCTCCTGCCTTCTCCCCTAACACCTGTACTAATCAAGAATCCATAATCTACACCTTAAAAATATCAATTGGCTTGGTCTCCACAGCCTTGTGTGGCAATGAAGTCCACAGATTCACCCCCCTCTGACTAAAGTCATTCCTCCTCATCTCCTGAAATTAGTTCAGAAGATTAGCTCTTCTCCTGGAAATCCAGAAAGGTTGTTGGAGATGAAGTGGAACATTGTGGCAGGTAAGTTTGAGGAATGTGTTAGACTAATGACATATGCTTGCTTGATACCAGTCTTTAACGACATTGTTTCTGAAGTAGACCTTTGATTAGAATCACGTGTCATGTGACACTGTAGCACAAACATTTAGTGCAAATAATACGTGCATGCTAAATTAGGATGAGATACAAACTCAAAGTTTCAAAGTTTTTATTTTATTCATTAGTGTGAAAAGATTAATATAGTATTAATGCTCAGTGGTTCAGATGAATGTTTATGCCATTTGTTAAACGCTGCTCAGGTGCTCTGGATGAAATCACCTCAGTGAGTCTAAAGGCCAGGTATACACTTTTGGTTAACGATTTGGACCAAATGTAATAGAAACATAGAAACATAGAAATTAGGTGCAGGAGCAGGCCATTCGGCCCTTCGAGCCTGCACCTCCATTCAATATGATCATGGCTGATCATCCAACTCAATATCCTGTACCTGCCTTCTCTCCATACCCCCTGATCCCTTCAGACACAAGGGCTACATCCAACTCCCTCTTAAATATGGCCAACGAACTGGCCTCAACTACCTTCTGTGGCAGAGAATTCCACAGAATCACCACTCTCTGTGTGAAAAACGATTTTCTCATCTCGGTCCTAAAAGACTTCCCCCTTATCCTTAAACTGTGACCCCTTGTCCTGGACTTCCCCAACATCGGGAACAAACTTCCTGCATCTAGCCTGTCCAACCCCTTAAGAATTTTGTAAGTCTCTATGAGATCACCCCTCAATCTTCTAAATTCCAGCGAGTACAAGCCAAGTCTATCCAGTCTTTCCTCATATGGAAGTCGTGCCATCCCAGGAATCAGTCTGGTGAACCTTCTCTGTACTCCCTCTATGGCAAGAATGTCTTTCCTCAGATTAGGAGACCAAAACTGTATGCAATACTCCAGGTGTGGCCTCACCAAGACCCTGTACAACTGCAGTAGAACCTCCCTGCTCTTGTACTCAAATCCTTTTGCTATGAATGCCAACATACCATTCGCTTTCTTCACAGCCTGCTGCACCTGCATGCCTACTTTCAATGACTGGTGTACCATGACACCCAGGTCTCGCTGCATCTCCCCTTTTCCTAATCGGTCACCATTCAAATAATAGTCTACCTTCCTGTTTTTGCCACCAAAGTGGATAACCTCACATTTATCCACATTATACTGCATCTGCCATGCATTTGCCCACTCACCCAGTCTATCCAAGTCATCCTGCAGCCTCCTAGCATCCTCCTCACAGCTAACACTGCCCCCCAGCTTTGTGTCATCCGCAAACTTCGAGATGTTGCATTTAATTCCCTCGTCCAAATCATTAATGTATATTGTAAATAGCTGGGGTCCCAGCACCGAGCCTTGCGGCACCCCACTAGTCACTGTCTGCCATCCTGAAAAGGACCCGTTCACTCCTACTCTTTGCTTCCTGTCTGCCAGCCAGTTCTCTATCCACATCAATACTGAACCACCAATACCGTGTGCTTTAAGTTTGTATACCAATCTCTTGTGTGGGACCTTGTCAAAAGCCTTCTGAAAGTCCAGATACAACACGTCCACTGCTTCTCCCTTATCCACTCTACTAGTTATATCCTCGAAAAATTCCACAAGATTCGTCAGACATGATTTACCCTTCGTAAATCCATGCTGACTTTGTCCAATGATTTCACCACTTTCCAAATGCGCTGCTATCCCATCTTTAATAATTGACTCTAGCAGTTTCCCCACTACCGATGTTAGACTAACTGGTCTGTAATTCTCCGATTTCTCTCTCCCTCCCTTTTTAAAAAGTGGGGTTACATTAGCTACCCTACAATCCTCAGGAACTACTCCAGAATCTAAAAAGTTTTGAAAAATTATCACTAAGGCATCTGCTATTTCTGGGGCTACTTCCTTAAGTACCCTGGGATGCAGCCTATCTGGCCCTGGGGATTTATCGGCCTTTAATCCATTCAATTTACCCAACACCACTTTCCGGCTAACCTGGATTTCACTCATTTCCTCCATCTCATTTGACCCGCGATCCCCTGCTATTTCCGGCAAATTATTTATGTCTTCCTTAGTGAAGACAGAACCAAAGTAGTTATTCAATTGGTCTGCCATGTCCTTGTTCCCCATGATCAATTCTCCCGTTTCTGACTGCAAGGGACCTACATTTGTTTTAACTAATCTTTTGCGCTTCACATATCGATAAAAACGTTTGCAGTCAGCTTTTATGTTTCCTGCCAGTTTTCTTTCATACTCCATTTTCCCTTTCGTAATTAAGCCCTTTGTCCTCCTCTGTAGGTCTCTGAATTTCTCTCAGTCCTCTGGTAGGCTGCTTTTTCTGGCTAATTTGTACGCTTCATCTTTTTCTTTGATACTATCCCTGATTTCCCTCGTTATCCACGGATGCGCCACCTTCCCTGATCTATTCTTTTGCCATACTGGGATGAACAATTGTTGTAGTTCATTCATGCAGTCTTTAAATGCCTTCCATTGCATATCCACCGTCAACCCTTCAAGAATCAATTGCCAGTCGATCTTGGCCAATTCACGTCTCATACCCTCAAAGTTACCGTGTTTCTGAATTAACAATGTCGCTCTCCATCCTAATGAAGAACTCAACCATATAATGGTCACTCTTGCCCAAGGGGCCACGTACAACAAGGCTGCTAACTAATCCTTCCTCATCACTCAATATCCAGTCTAGAATAGCCTGCTCTCTCGTTGGTTCCTCCACATGTTGGTTTAGAAAACTATCCCGCATACATTCCAAGAAATCCTCTTCCTCAGCTCCCCTGAGGAATGGCCAATGCTTGTAATGACCAATGCTTGTAAAAATATAGAAGCCTGGATATCAGGGCCATATCCGGGTTCGATCTTGACTATGGGTGCTGTCTGTACGGAGTTTGTACGCTCTCCCCGTGACCTGCGTGGGTTTTCCCCGGGTGCTCTGGTTTCCTCCCACACTTCAAAGATGACAGTTTTGTAGGATAATTAGCTTGGTATAATTGTAAATTGTCCCTAGTGTGTGTAGGATAGTGTCAGTGTGCGGGGATCGCTGGACGGCGCAGACTCGCTGGGCCGAAGTGCCCTTTTCTGCACGGTATCTCCAAACTAAACTGAACAAAGCCATTTTTCCGGTCCTTGCTCACCCAGGTATCGCAGTAACATTTAATGCTTTTTCATTGTTTATTATGTTATCTATGAGTGATGTATTTACAGGCCTGTCATGTTGATCTAAGCAAGAATTTCATTGTACTAAAATGGAACTGCCGAAGCTGGTATATACCCACAGACGGGACACTTCATCAGAATTCTTCAGACTTTCATTGGTCTGTGTTTAGTACAGACTAGACAATGTGGGACCCATTGGGTCCTATGTTCACACGGGAGGGCTAGTCCCCCAACACAATATTCCACCTCTCCACCAATTCCAATATTGGTGGCCATTGGGGGGGCTTTCTGGAGTGCTAGTATGGGTGTTGTGGACTGAAGGGACTGGTTTTTAGTGGGCTAGTATGGACATTGTGGGCCAAATGGATTATTGGGCTGTCAGCTGTCACTCAGGCCTGGTGGGCTGGCAGCTCAGTCACTCACGCCTGGTGGGCTGGCAGCTCAGTCACTCAGGCCTAGTGGCCTGGCAGCTCAGTCACTCAGGCCTGGTGGGCTGGCAGCTCAGAAAGTGCCAGAAATTCTGCCCAAAACAGGTGAGGGACTCTGTGAGAGAGAAGGGAGAGAGGGTAGTGAATCAATTTTAGACATTTTTCATCTTTCATCAATGAAGGTGGAAAGTCTATACTGGCCTGGATCTCACAGGGAGCCAATGAAGAGAGGGAGAAAAGTGCTATGATGAGGTTTAATACTTGCAGGGGGAATACTTACTGATGGGCCGAAGGGACTCCTCCTGGGCTATTACAGGCCTGATGGGCTGAAGGGGCTCTTTTAAAAAAAAGTCATAGTGAAATCTCAGTGAAAGGCATTTTTTCTGACTTTTCCCGGCCTGGCATGGGCCTTTTGGGCCAAAATGCTCCTCCTGGGATAATACGGGCATTTTGGGCAAAAGGGACTGGTTTCTCGGCTAATTGGGGCTTTGTGGGCCGAAATTAATGGTTTCAGTCAGGTCAAACATTTCATTTCATTTCCATTTCAATTTCAAGTACAGGGCAGGCCAAACAGCTCATTGCATTTTCATTTCATTTGAATTTCCATTGCAGATTCAAGCACAGGGCAGGCCAAACAGCTCATTGCATTTTCATATCATTTCCATTGCCATTGCCATTGCAGTTTCAAGCACAGGGCAGACCAAACAGCTCATTGCATTTATTTCATTTCCATTGCCATTGCAGTTTCAAGCACAGCGGAGGCCAAACAACTAATTTCATTTTCATTAAGGGCTAACAAATCATTTATTGCAAGTACATTGCAGACTCACAGTTCATTTGATTTACAGCTTAGAATGAGAGTCGTGGCCTCTCCCTTGCGATCTTGCAGAGTAACTGAGTCATGTCAGTGAAACTGAGTTGGATGATCAGCCATGATCATATTGAATGGCGGTGCAGGCTCGAAGGGCCGAATGGCCTACTCCTGCACCTATTTTCTATGATTCGATGTTTCCATGTCCAGGCATCTGTGGTTTTATAGTCCTGCCCCCCTCTCCCAGGAAGGGGCGTTACCTTCATCGCGGTGATTGACAGGCGAGAGGTTTTTTAAACACTCATACCTTTTTTATTTTTTCATCGATGAGAAAAACCCTTGGGGCCTGCTCAGCGGAGGAGGACTAGAGTAAGATGGCCAAAAATCATAGTGATATATGGTAGCGATTTTTCTAAACTCAATATACAGCGCAGACAGGAAGTGGTCAAGATGACACTTTTAATTATATAGAAAACAATTAAACACTCTTGATTCTTGACTATTGCAATGTCAGAAACCACTAATCTCTCAACTAATATGAGTTATGTATTCAAAGGAACAGTGATGTTCTTCATCTAAAACCTTTATATTTTAAACATCGCCTCAAATACAAGTGGCTGCTGAGTCTTTCAAGCATTCACTGACTCAGAAATTTATCCCTTCAATCTGCATTTCCAATCTTCCTCTAATATGCCACCTTGCACTATCTATTCTAAAAGCTGCAACTCATGGTGTGTGAATTTCCCTGAGCACCACACTTATTTTGTAAATTGGCCAGTTGTCATTCTGTATGCATAATGAAGGACACCGTCTCTGTGAACTGTTCAAAGTCAGGACGTTTTACTTTTCAGTCCATAGGGGTTCATACCCATCAAACGCTCTTTCTGAAGATCTGTCAGAGGTCAATGAATATCACTGAGCTTCACGAGTGTATATTACAGAAGTAATTCTCAAGTGTTATCTTGAAATACTGTCACATAACCAGGAATGATTCCTATCCCCGGGCAAATCAGTTACTTTGAGAGCATACGGAGTCCTTTAATTCCATGATTACAACAGGATCATTTGATGAATATCATGTCACATTAGTATGTTAAACTCCATCTGTTATAAAGATAGTTAATAATCACTGTCCAGTTATGGAACATTCTTCTCAAGGCTGAAGAGCAATTTCAAAGGCAATGACAACCCACCTAAGTCAAGGAGATTAAAATACAAAATGGTTCCTGAACTTCTCCGTTTATTTCTTAATTGATGTATTACCAGAGCTGAAGCTGTTAAGGGCCTGTCCCACTTTCACGACCTAAATTCCCGACCTTTTTTACTCGTGGACATTTTTCATCAGGCTAGAAAAAATGCCCCGACCTACTTGATGCCACGAATACTTACGATTAGCATCACGGCCTGCTATGACATACCTACGACCTCCTACGACCACGTGATGACCATGCTGCGAGTATGAGTCAAGGGCAAACTCGGCAGAGCTCGTGAATTAAGTCGTGAAAGTGGGACAGGCCCTTTACTGTGCAGAGGTGATTATCTGACAGATTACATTGTATTTTTCAATCACACCAGTGTATGCTGTAACGCTATGTTCTGCTCTCTGGTTTAATGCTCTTTGCACCACCTGTTGTACTTGTGTATGTCTTGATTGTACTCATGTATCTAACATTGGATTGGATAGCAGGCAAGCAAAGTCTTTCACTGTATCTCACTACATGTAACTATATCAATAAACCAAGCTAACCAATACTTGGAGATTAGGGTTATGGCGTTTGTGTGACAGCATAGATGAGTCCAATTGTAGTGGCGTGGCTGTCATATTCACTGGTACATTGTGGTATTCCATGCCATGGTCATAGATTTTACCTGGGAGTTAGGGAACTTGGGGAACTTAGTGATATGCGATTTGAATGAAGGTCATGACCCAGGAATATTTGGACCCTTCTGGGATTGCCAGTGCATGGCCCATTAAAATGTGGAAGTCCTTGAATCCTAGCCATTACAACTGGAGGTATAGGATTGCAACTTTTGCTTGAATTCCTGTCACAAAGTATGATTTGCAATCCAAGTTAAATTGGACTACAGAAACACTCAATATCAATTCAGTCCAGTAATGGCCCTGTCTCACGGTGCGAGTTGACCCACGAGGTACCCCGAGTGAAAGACTCGTGGTTGTGTACGAGACTTCAAGTTTATGATCAAGTGTGTAACCGAGTTCCCACGGGTATGTCATTGCTGCGATGCTCCAACTTCCTCTCCCGAGTTACCAAGTTCCTCTCCCGTTACTCTTGAGCCAACCGTGAATGAAGGTATGTTTTAATAAAGCAACAATGTTAAAAGACATCTCCATCCTGTGGCTTTGAGTTATTTCAGCGCGGCCGCATCTATTGATATGACCTACAAAGGGAAAATGCGCACCCTCCAGCAACCAATAACGTGGTAAGTGCATTTCTTGGTGCTTTATGTTTTTAAATACTGTATTTCCCGGGGTGGGGGGAGAGCTCAGTTCATAGTATTTGGGGAATCTGGCGTTGTGAAGGAGGGGATTGGGGTCAGTAACCCACTTGCCACGCTCCAGTCTGAGTGCAGGTAGATGGGACTAGGTGAGTAGTGTTCAGCACGGAGTAAAAGGTCCGAGATGGCCTGTTTCCGTGCTGTCATAGCTATATGGTTTTATTGTGGCCAGGGAGTGAATTAGCTTGGGTGGCTGCCGCAGCGCTCCGGGCACAGACAGCAGAACTGGCCGCCACTTCCGAGGAAGGAAGCAGCTCGGGTGACTGACTTTGAGCGGCCGCCGGGACCCGACAGCAGACACACACACACAGATACACACAGATACACACAGATACACACAGATACACACAGATACACACAGACACACACAGACACACACACACACACACATATGTGGTGTTTCTGCTCGGGACCCTTCTTCAGACAATCCAATGTCCCATAATATATTCTTTAAATATTAAGGTTTCTGTTGAAAGTGTGGTGCCGTGGTTACGGGTGGGCGGAAGGAAGATGATGAGGTCTGGTACAAGTTTACTTTGTTTTCAGTAATCAGGCCTCCGTGTTGGCCGATGTCTGGTTGATCGAGCGTTCATACAGTTGCGAGCGAGCGAGGTCCATATATAGGAGCAAGGAACGTGAAGCCTCTGAGGGTTCATTGTTCCCCTGGTTTGGATTGCTCCCAGGAGAGCGGGCACAAAGACAAATTTAGGCATTTTTCTGTGGAAGGGGGAGGGCAGAATAGAATCGAAAGCATTGTAACAGCAGCACTCTCCCCAACACGAAACACAGCGCAGCGTAAACAATTAAACAGCTTCACTTTTAAAAGCAAAGACACATGTTAAATTACATGGCCCCAAGAAATCGCCTCTCAATTGCTTCGCGGTTGGAATTGAAATATATATAATATAAATATCAACCCCCTGCATTTCAAATGTAAATCTCTCGCCAATCCACAGCCTTCGACCGATTAACTAAAAATGTTGTTCTTTTTTAAGACCAAAACAAAATAGTTCTCGCGAATTCCAAGTTCTCGAGTTTGGGGAGCGGGGGAGGGGGGGGGGGGGGGTTGGCGAGTCGGTGAAAATACAGCTCCAGCTGGAATATAAGAAGAGATAAAACAAAAATACTGAAAGCAAATAGTAACTTAACAGCGGGAAGTAGGACATATGTGTGTGTGGTGTGCGCGCTACTGAATACTTTCTATCCAGTGTCTCCGCTGCAAATTGCAATGCATACGCGTTTGATATTTAGACAAACTTAATTTTATTTCCAGTTTTGCATTTTTAGTTTGTTCCACACATTTAATTAGTTTTAATCCCTCCAGAAAAAACCTGAAAGTGGAGATGGTTCTCATACATAAAGCCCAAGAGATGGCTTCTTGATTCTAACGAGTATTTGGGAAAAATAGACACAAAAAACTGGAGTAACTCACGGGACAGGCAGCATCTCTGGAGAGAAGGGATGGGTGACGTTTCGGGTTGAGACCCTTCTTCGGACTGGTGTTTGGGAAACGTGGATTAGGTTTGTTTTCGGGGGGGACACATAACACAGAAAAGGGGGGATCGCTGCGTTTAGGTCTGAGGAGAAGGGAGCCAAGAAGTTCTCGATTTTCCCTGGGGATAGTTTCACGTTTTTTGCATTTTTCCTTCTCTCCTGCTGCCTGTCCCGCTGAGTTACTCCTGCTTTTTGTGTCAAAGTCGTCTTGTTCAATCTCATTTCATTGCAACTTTCAGCTCTGGATACCCTGCGTTGATCCGCGCGTATTTCAGCATTTATATTTCTCAAGCCTCTTTACATCCCGGAGCCACATGTAACTTAACCACATGTAATTACTCCAGCATTTTGTGACTATCTTTGGTTCAGTCCCTTTAAGATTATAAAAATGTTCCCACGATAGACTCACGAGACACTAAGGTAAACGCACGGGCCATTACGTTATTGCAACGAGTTTAAATGTTTCCATTTTAATCTTGAACAGTTAATTTGACTCGTGGAAAAAATCAAACATGTTTGATTTTTTTCACGAGTTAACAAGTTTCCCTAGTACCTGCCGAAAGCGCCACGGGTGGACAAGTTGAATGCGCGAGTTCCGACGTTGCCGCTACGTTCATCGTACGTGATCACCACGAGTGAAAACTCGGGGTCACTCATGGGCCAACTTGCACTGTGAGACAGGGGTTTAACTATCAGGTCAGGTATTGTAGAATACTTACTTACGTTCTCATAGTCACCACAATAAAACTATTCACATATCTGCTAAATATCTAACAATACGACTAATATAACAATATTATCTAATAGCTAATAATAGTATCTAATATCTAATAATATTACCTAATAATATCTAAAGATAATAGCAGCATATGAAGTAAGTTCGAGTTGAATGAAGTTGATATCCGTCCATTTGTGAAAGATGATGGTAGGGCTTTGGTGTTGTTCTGTTTGGCGAGGGGAATGTTTCATCTGTGGTTGCATTTCCTGCTGTGGCTGACTAGGCTCATCCTTGATAGGCAGACCTTACCAGAGCTTCATCAGGTGAAGTTGTCTCTGGTCATTGGATTTGTTGGAACTTGTTGCTGTTGCTGTTGATCATTTGGTGGTGTTGGCACCTGCCCTCCAAGGTCTTAAACCATATGGTATTGTGGTGCCTGGTGCTTCATTGGGGTGGCACATTGGCACAGTGGTAGAATTGCTGCCTCACAGCACCAGAGATCCAGGTTCGATCCCGACTATGGGTGCTTGTCTGTAGGGAGTTTGTACTTTCTCCTCGTGACTGCCTGGGGTTTCTCCGAGAGCTTTGGTTTCCTCCCAAACTCCAAAGACGTACAGGTTTGTAGGTTAATTGGCTTGGGTTTGCATACTTGGTATAAGTGTAAATTGTCCCTAGTGTGTGTAGGCTTGTGGTAATGTGTGGGTGCGGACTCGGTGGGCCGCAGGGCCTGTTTAAGTGCTGCATCTCTAAACTAAACTAAAAAAGCTGCCTTAGTTTTTAGTTAACTTGCATAACTCTAATGGACAATGATTACTGAGAACAAGCAGTGAGGGGAGAGGAATCAAGAAGAGTTTCAGGTATGATCCATATGGCTGGATCAATCTAGAGCAGAACACATTACAGCACAGGAACACACACACACACACACAATGTCCATGCCAAGCATGTTGCCCAGTTAAACTCCTCTACCTGCACGTGATCCATATCCCTCCATCTCCGACATATACATGAGCCTAACGACAAGCATTTGAAATTCCGCTATTGTACGTTTCCACTGCCATCCCTGCTAACCTAGATGGGTATGTAATGACATGTACCAAACTGGTTGCACAGTGTTTCCTCTGCTGAGAATGACCAAGCAAATGGTTTTACCTTGATCTTTTTAACTTTTCTCCCCACATTGACCCAGTTAGCTGGGAGGCCGTTCTGATATTTGACTATCGCTTCTGTTGAAAAGTAAAAATTCTGACATGCTGTTCTCTGATTTGTTGGTATACAGTTAAGTTTAAACCTCTTTCTGTATAACACCGTCAAGCAATTCCTGCCTGATCCGTGCAAGAGTGTGCAGCTGCTACATTGGCCTTATAGCCACCTCAGATCCCACTGAAGCTGTGCAGGAGCACGTCGTCCTTGATCCAAAAGGGGCTGGCCCACTTGAGTGACCTAATCCGCGAGTTAACGAGAGTGTCTTCGACCTTCAAGCTCGAGGGCACTTGCCTGGAAAGCCTCGAGCTGGATTAAATGTCCACGTTGAAACCGCGAGCTGGATCGACCGACTGCGTTGAAACCGCGAGCTGGATCGACCGACCGCACACACATACACACACACACACATCTCAAAGGCGGGGACCAGGGAAAGCGGGCGAGCACTGTCGGAAATTCACACCCACAATGAGGAGGATGGTAAAACGGCTGCACAGTAACGGTAAGTCCTTTAGAGAGGGGGGGAAGAATGGGAGAGAGGGGGAGAGAGGGGGAGAGAAGGAGAGAGGAGGGGAGAGAAGGGGGGAGTGGAGGAGAAAAGGGGAGAGAAGGGGGGGGGGAGAAGGAGTGGAGACACTTTTAAGAAGCCAGACAACGTTTAATAAAGTTTAGCGGGCATTTTACTTACCGGTAGGTTTACCTGGGTCCTGAAAACTCAAATGAGCCAATCAAAATGCCTAGTCAGAGAAGGAGATTACCTATGGCTGTCTGTAACTAAATAGCGACCCCACTCCACTGCACTACGAGTTCACAAGAACCATGCTGACCAAATTTTACTCGCGGAAAAGCTTTCAACATGCTGAAATTTTTTCCGCTACCTCGCTGAGGCCACAACTATTCGGGAACTTCCCTCAAGCATGAAGGAGAGTTCCAGCGACCTCATAGGACCTCCTAGGACCATGTGTCAACTATGCTGCGAGTTTGAAGGTTGAGGACACTCTTCTAAACTCGCAGATTAGGTCGCCCAAGTGGGACAGAAGAATTAATAACTATGCATTTAGGATCTCATTGAGGGACAGTACTAATGGCCTTTTGCCTTAACCAATGAATTTTGGGGTTCCCTGATTAGATTTCACTGATTGCATGCATTGGTGTCACCTTCGCTTCAGCTAACAATCATCCATTCTACATTTTCCTTGAAATTCATCCCCTTTGATCTCTTGTTTTCACACCTTACCCTTCCATATCTCTATGTCTCCCTCTCTCTGAAGAAGGGTCTCAACCCGAAATGTCACCCATTCCTTCTCTCCAGAGATGCTGCCTGTCCCGCTGAGTTACTCCAGCAGTTTTTGTATATCTTTCATGTAAACCAGCATCTGCAGTTCCTTCCTGCACTAGTTTTGGGGTTAGTTAAAAAAAAAAGCAGAGGAACACAGACATTTTATTTATTTGCTGAATGCATACCCACAGAGCCAAGCATTGATCTCCCCAAGTGTATTAAGTGTATAAAGATAAGCCTATTTTTTGTGTGACCACAACCCTTGAGAAGGTGTAACGCCTTGTGGATATTGCCACAGTGCCATATTGAGATCAGGACACAAAGATTGGCTGCACACAACGTTTGGCTTGTTCAAAATCTATTCAGCAAGATCTACTCTCATCATCAGTCGTGTCTGTAAATTCATTTATATTGCTGTTCATATTAGTAAGTGAACAGAGTCAGTGCTATTAATAGAAGACACTCGGTTGAAGCCAATGACTCCTAATTGCTGAGAACTATATTCTGCACACTGTATCTACTCCTTCATTCTCCGTGTTATTCCTTTGGCTTGATTGTATTATGTATAGTGTTATCTGATCAGATTGGAGAGAATGCAAAACAAACCTGTTCACTGTACCTCGATACACGTGACAATAATAAACCTAAGCCCTTACAGTCCAGGTATAATAACGTATTAAGAATCTGTCGCTCCACAATTGAGTATCATTAATCCCATGGGAGAAACCAGTTCTAATTTTGCCCTAATTGTCAGAAAACTCTCAGAAATAAGTGACATGAAGAATGGAAAAATTACAATGCTGGGTAATTAAGATAATTAGATACTGAGTAATTGGGTACCTATTTGGGTGGGTGACCAAGCATAATTTTAAGTCATACTCTCAAAGTGCTTGCACCGAGATTGATCCAAGAGCAACTGGCTGCAACTCTAAACAAACCTGCCAGAATTTGCGAATGCCTAGAGCCAAGAAGATATGTTTCTTTTTGACGTTTGGCAGCTGGCCTTAACTAGTGCTGGGAATATATACAACCTCTTAATTCTGGTGTGGTTCCCAGAATTGCTCTCTGAACCTAGTCTATTGACTGGCATCGAGTTCTGAACAAGCCCACAGCCATGTAATGCCAAAGAAGAGGCTTGGGCAGGCATTGAATTAGAAACAGGTTGGACATGTCGGCTCTGACAAGTTGGCAGAGGGAAGCCCTGGTGTGTTGGTGGCAGGGCAAGACATGGAATTGAAAATAATCTGGGCAATAGCAATGGTGGGTTGGCATGAAATTTATTGAGAAGATAAGGGAGCCAGGCTCTACAGCAGGGCTAGAAAAACATCTTTCTAAGCATAAGACTGTATTTACAAAGGCGATTTTGATTGAAGCTCCACACAATGGCTTACCAAGGAGCGGCAGAGGAATGTAGCCCTGAGCCAGAACCGACCAAGTTGGCTGGGTGTCAAGAAGAAAAGTTCCTAGATTTACAGCATGTTTGTTCTGCATAAGATCTTCATAAGATCAAAGTGCACCTAAGACGGTGCTCCAGATCTTATGAAGGGAATTGGCAGAGACAGGGAGAATATCCTCCATCAACCCCAGTGCTGCCACATAGAGCAGGATGTATATTACCAAACTCATAAGGTTGGCCACTGTGAATTTAATTTATCTCTCCATGGTGAGAATGATAAAGTCACAGGTCTTCCTTAATCTCTTAGCGTCGTTAACTGTGCGAAAAGAGCTGATCCATTCATGACATTTTTTTTGAAAAAAGTATCAATTATTCTAAGTCTAAAAGTGAGAACATGCAGTCTGTCTCATCGAGATTGCTAGATCAAGGAACATGGCAACATTATAAACTGGAGTATGCCTTTCAGCCTCTCAATTCTGCCCTACCTTTCCTGTTAGATTACAGAAGATTTTCCCTTTATTCCATTTATGCACTGTTGCTCCATATCTACCATCTTCACATGATCTATTTTGCGCTCTTTTGAAGGTTCCAATTGGCACAATCTTCTGAGGCTGCGGAATACAGATTTCTAATGCATTTATAATAACGTTTCTGAATGATCGAGCTCTAATTCTAAACTTACTGTATGTGACCTGAATTCACTAAGTCGTGAGAATGGGCACAGCAATGCGTCAGAGTCTTACAAATTCAGCAGACTTTAGACTCTGTACCAAATTCAAGCTGCCTGTTTATTTCTATGATTATAATGTCCAGTTAACACACAAATCACTCTGTTCCTTAATTAGACTTGTTACTGGAGGACAATACTGTGCATGGCTCACACAAGTCATAACTGGCCTAACTAATTAAAGTTAGTTATTTGCATCTGAAAGGAACAGTGCACTGTTGAAAGAGCTAATAGTCAAATCTAATCGTCAAATCTAAAATGGAGCCGTTCTTCTACAAAAGCATGATCTAGTAGACCAAAAGAATAGCTCGGTGCCAAGTCTGAATGACATTGCAAATTATATGGAACACAATATGGAGGACAGGTTGCCTTTCCAACAAAGACATTAAGATGGCAGCCTGCGTAAAAATATGTGCCTCTTTTCAAGGCCATAAAGAAGCCAAGATTGAAAAAAATAGCTGACGCTCCAGAGATAAGTAATAACTTGTTATTGGATGAGCTTGATTTGGACCCAGCTTTCCTATATTCTGAAAGACTGCAGAATCTTTCAGTCATGCCATATTCAGACTCGGTAGGAGTGTTTTACTGTTAAGAAAAATGTATAATTGCGCTAACTGTTCTGAGAGTGGAGCCCGAGAAGCACTGAGTAACGTTTGTGCCCATTGAAGATTTTGCCACTCCCGTCTGATGAATCAATTAAAGATTGCCATGGTTTACCTTCAACAGCTTTTGTTGCTATTTGCTTTTTAAGAAACAAACTTTGACACTGTGATTGGAACAACTGCATGCAAGAACACCTTTAGACTTTAAACTTTACTTTAGAGATGCAGCGCAGAAGCAGGCCCTTCAGCCCACCGAGTCCACATCGACCAGCGATCACCCATATACTAATACTATCCAAAGATCCTATAGCGGAGCAAGATGGCCTACTCCCACGAAAAACGCATAGTACGATCATGGGCAGATTCATGGGTAATTATAGGACCCATTTCAGCAACCAGATATTATCTTTGCTTCCACCTCTGTCTTCGGGGTTGAGGCCAAAGATCCTATAGCGGTCCCGCTTCCTCCGCTGTTGCTGCTGCTTCATGGCCGCCGCTTCTCACTCGCTCTCCCTTTCCCGCCTCTCCCGCCACCTTCGCTGCAAAGCTCCTTCTTTTTGGGTTTTTTTTTTCAGGCCAAAGAATATATGGTTTTATTTTTAAAAGGCGAGGAGAGGAGAGACGGCGGCGGCCGAGACCACACTGGCGCTGCGAGGAGCGGGTGGGCGGACAGACGCTCCTTCATCAGGCGGGCGGACGGGCTTTGCGCTGTTGTACAGTTCGGGCGCTCTTTCAACCGTGCGGTGTGTGCTGTGCTGAGCTGTGTGGGCGGGCGTGCGCTCCTGGGCTGTGCTCTACTGTGCGGGCGGGCGCTGCGGATCCCGGGGCTCCTAGGCAAAGATTCTATAGCTCCGCTATGGGATCTTTGGTTTTTCCAGAGCTCCCGCGGCAACAGCTTCGTCCGCTGAACTGGAGGGCGGCAGCTTTGACCACACCGGGCCGCAGAGTTTGAACCGGCCCGTGGCAATATTGGTGCCATATGCTGCTGATGTGTCATTATCAGATATTCAAGAAAATTACCAGAATCAAAATTTATAAACATTTTATTCTTTAACAAGAATTAACAGAATTATGAATCTAACCCTATATCACACACACAAACTGTTCCCCCGCAACGTTAATTACACTGCGAGTCGGGTCGGGTCGGTTAGTTTCCGGTTACTATGAAATCAATTCAAACACAGCTTATGAGCCATTAAAAAGAAATGATTTAAAAAAGAAAATTACCATAGTCAAATTTTATTCTTTAACAAGAATTAACAGAATTATGAACTAACAGAATTATGAATCTAGCCCTATATCACACACACAAACTGTCCCCCCCCCCCCCCCCCCGCAACGTTGATTACACTGTGAGTCGGGTCGGGTCAGGTAGGTTCCGGTTACTGAAATGGACGAAAAAAATGCCCATGTTCCGCTCCGTTGCGTACTATACGTCAGCCCATTGCATTTCGCAGGAGTGGCCTATCTTGCTCCGCTATAGGATCTTTGGTACTATCCTACACACTAGGGTGAATTTACAATGTTTTTACCAAAGCCAATGAACCTACAAACCTGTACGTCTTTGGAGTGTGGGAGGAACTAGAGCACCCTGAGAATCCTGACATGGTCACAGGGAAAACGTACAAACTCTGTGCAGACAGCACCCATAGTCAGGATCGTACTCGGATCTCTGGCGCTGTAAGGCAGTAACTCTACTGTTGCCCCACTGTGCCACTCCTCAAATGGAACCCGAAAAATATTGAAGTAAAGCATAACATTGCTCTTCAAAACACTGCCATGCGATCTGGCACCTCCAAACAGAGCAGAAGGCAGAAGAGGCCCTTAGATTAATGCCTCATCTAATAGACAGCACCTCTGAGGTTTCCTAGTCCTGCACCTGCCCTATATATTGAAGTCATTTGTTTGCTGCGGTTGTGGCTTTGACCTCCAGCAACAATTTTTTCATGAAGGAATTTGTTGCAAATCGAGAGCTCGCAGTTTCGGGAGAGGCTAGTCGGGAGCTCCAACGACGCAGATGTTCGACCAGCCCCGATGCGGGGTTTGATCACCCAGCATTGGGGAGCTGACATCACCCCGATGCAGGAGCTGGACGCCCCAATGTGGAGGTCCAAAATGCCGCCGGCTACGGGAGTCCCGTCAACAGAGTGCTCGAGGCCCCCGACTGCAAGAGAGCAATGAAGGGTAGAGATTGAACTTTTTTTTTCACCTTCCATCACAGTGAGGAAGGTGAAAGGCTTGGATAGTTGGATGTGGAGAGGATGTTTCCACAAGTGGGAGAGTCTAGGACTAGAGGTCATAGCCACAGAATTAAAGGGCATTCTTTTAGGGAGGAGATGAGGATGCATTTCTTTACAGAGGGTGGTGAATCTATGGAATTCTTTGCCACATAAGGCTGTGGAGGCCAAGAGTGGATATTTTAAAGGCAGAGATAGATAGATTCTTGATTAGTACAGGTGCCAGAGGTTATAGGGAGAAGGCAGGAGAATGGGGTTAGGAGGGAGCGATAGATCAGCCATGATTGAATGGTGGAGGAGACTTGATGGGCTGAAAGGCCTAATTCTACTCCTATTCCTTATGACATGACAACCTTCCTACTGATGGTCAATCTGTAAAGGTGATCCTCTTTCGATTTCATTGCTTCTTCACTAAATGCCCTTGATTAGTCAGAGCGTCAAAGGTTACAGGGGGACTGTAGGAGAATGGAGTTGAGAAGGAAAAATAGATCACCTATGATCGAATGGTGGAGCAGACAGGATGGGTTGAATTCTGGTCCTGTGTTTTATGGTCTTAGAAAACAGGGGGGACATTTAGGAATGCAGAAATGTATATCTGCATCGATTGTTGAAATAATCTAAGTAAGAAATAGCAATGGTTGACTAGACTGCTTGCTTGGCCTTTATTTTTATTTTTTTTTAAATTGGGTGCAGGAGTAGGCCATTCAGCCCTTCGAGCCTGCACCGCCATTCAATATGATCATGGCTGATCATCCAACTCAGTATCCCGTACCTGCCTTCTCTCCATACCCTCTGATCCCCCTAGCCACAAGGGCCACATCCAACTCACTCTTAAATATAGCCAATGAACTGGCCTCAACTACCCTCTGTGGCAGAGAGTTCCAGAGACTCACCACTCTCTGTGTGAAAAAAAGTCTTTCTCATCTCGGTCTTAAAGGATTTTCCCCTTATCCTTAAGCTGTGACCCCTTGTCCTGGACTTCCCCAACATCGGGAACAATCTTCCTGCATCTAGCCTGTCCAACCCCTTAAGAATTTTGTAAGTTTCTATAAGATCCCCTCTCAATCTCCTAAATTCCAGAGAGTATAAACCGAGTCTATCCAGTCTTTCTTCATAAGACAGTCCTGACATCCCAGGAATCAGTCTGGTGAACCTTCTCTGCACTCCCTCTATGGCAATAATGTCCTTCCTCAGATTTGGAGACCAAAATAACTACCAACATAAATAACTACCAACACATAATAGACTGTCTATCTCTGGTTATAATAAACCTCCCATTTTACATACATCTCCAAGAATACTCAGTGAGAAGCACTAAGTGCAATCAATATCCTTTTCTTATTGCTATCTTCAAAAACGCCTTGGCATCTCTTTAGGAGGCCACTTTGCTGAGGATCAGTGTGATCTTTTATGCTTACTGTATATGTGTAGGTTAAACACGCTGAATGACCTTGCCAGAAAGGGAGGGTTGCTACTTCAAGGCTGCTTTCAAGTGTACTTAATACAATAATCACTATTACACTGAAGGTCGTGCAGATGTTTTAAATGTATTGAATATATTCAGTGAAATTTGATTTCTTAGCTTTGTGAGAGACAAACATGTATTTCCTGAAAATATTTTTTGCTGGAGATGAAATATTACACAGTGAGCAACAAATCCTCTGGAAATACTCTAATCCTTAACCAGCATATACACACTGTGGCTTGGAATAAACACACCACATTCATCTTATGATATACCGACATGCGGGATTTATCAAGGGATTTCATGAGCAACCTTTCACAAACAATCTTCTGTATGCTGGTGGGAAACTCCAAACTGTCAGCTTATTCACCTTGTTTGCATGTACCCACGCTAGTCAGTACGTATCATACTGAGACGTTCATTGTTCTTGCTGCGGAGATGTAATATGACTCTACCACTGACACTCCTAACACAAGCCAACCTAGTTGTTATCTCAAAACAATTGGTTTCCGTCAATGGCTTTTGCAAAGCTAAAAAAATTCTCCAGGCAGCTTCCTGCACTATTGTTCCAGCCTCTATTAATTGAATAGAACTGAGTGCTGCCATCTGTTATCAGCATCGTCTTAATCAGTAGGGATCACTGCTGCAATAGAGGGAAGCCAGAAAATTACATACCATCCAAACATCAAAAGGGTCCTTTCACCCCTATCCCCCAAATCTTGTACTTCAGTTGCAAGTTTGTCAAAATGACCTGGTAACTAACATCTGGTGTAACTAGCATCTAAATGATCAATTCCCCTCAACCAAAGAATGTTGTGTCGACTACTGTGATTTCTTATTTTAAAAGGATGAGGCAGTCAAGAAGGACTTGCATTTGTCTAGCTCCTTGATAAGTCCTGGAAGAATAGCTTATAAGTTCGCCAAGATGTAGAAACAAGGAACTGCGGATTCTGGTTTACCAAGGAGAGACATAAAATGCTGGAGTAACTCAGCGGGTCAGGCAACATCCCTGGAGAACATGGGTAGGCGACGTTTCAGGTCGGGACCTTTTTGCAGATTGATGGAATGATCCTGACCATTCAGAGGATGTCCCGATCAATTTGCAAAAAGGTCCCAACCTGAAAAGGCACCTATCCGTAGATAGACACAAAAAACTGGAGTAACAGTGGGTCAGATAGCATCTCTGGAGAAAAGGAATAGGTGATGTTTCTGGTCGAGATCCTTCTTCAGACTGAAAGTCCGGGGAAAGGGAAACAAGAGATATAAAAGGTGATAGGGAGATACATAGAACAAATGAATGATAGTCACCTATCCATGTTCCCCAGGGATGCGGCCTGACCCATCTGTGCAGGTACATCAGGCAGTGAAGAAAGCTAATGGAATGTTGGCCTTCATAACAAGAGGATTTCAGTATAGGAGTAAAGAGGTTCTTCTGCAGTTCTATAGGGCTCTGGTGAGACCACATCTGGAGTATTGTGTACAGTTTTGGTCTAATTTGAGGAAGGACATCCTTGTGATTGAGGCAGTGCAGCGTGGGTTCACGAGATTGATCCCTGGGATGGAGGTACTGTCATATGAGGAAAGATTGAAAAGACTGGGCTTGTATTCAATGGAGTTTAGAAGGTTGAGGGGGGGATCTTATAGAAACATATAAAATTATAAAAGCTCTGGACAAGCTGGATGCAGGAAAAATGTTCCCAATGTTGGGTGAGTCCAGAACCAGGGGCCACAGTCTTAGAATAAAGGGGAAGCCATTTAAGACTGAAGTGAGAAAAAACCTTTTCATCTAGAGAGTTGTACATTTGTGGAATTCCTTGCCACAGAGGGCAGAGGAGGCCAAGTCATTGGATGGATTTAAGAGAAAGTTAGATAGAGGTCTAGGGGCTAGTGGAATCAAGGGATATGGGGAGAAGGCAGGCACGGGTTATTGATTGGGGATGATCACCCATGATCACAATGAATGGTGGTGCTGGCTCGAAGGGCCGAATGGCCTCCTCCTGCACCTATTTTCTATGTTTCTATGTTTCTATGACCCGTTGGAGTATTTCAGTATTTAGTGTATTTCCAGTTCAAAGAGCCTTACTGAGAAGTAATCAATGCTAAATTGGATTCACTGCACAATAGCATCATTGTTCTGGCCAGTACTGGTGAAAGGTATATAGAGTACTAGACTAATTGGGACCCGTTGGATCCCATGTTCGCAATATTCCACCTCTCCACCAATTCCAATATTGGTGGCCAGTGGGGGGGCTTTCTGGAGCGCTGGTATGGGTTCTTGGGGTGGCAGCTCAGTCCCTCAAGCCTGATGCGCTGGCAGCTCACTCACGGCTGGTGGGCTGGCAGTTAACTCATGGCTATTCCTTGAAATTCCATTTCAAGCAGGGTGCAAGGCCACCAAATTCAAATCCATTTTCCTACCATTTCATGCAGGGTGCACAGCCACCAAATTCAAGTGCAGCTTCTTACCACTTCGAGCCGGGTGCAAGGCCACCAAATTCAAGTGCAGTTTTCTACCACTTCAAGCAGGGTGCAAGGCCACCTAATTCAAGTGCGGTTTCATACCACGTCAAGCAGGGTGCAAGGCCACCTAATTCAAGTGCAGTTACATACCATTTCATGCAGGATGCAACGCCACCACATTCAAATGCAGTTTCATACCATTTCATGCAGGGTGCAAGGCCACCACATTCAAATGCAGATTTATACCATTTCAAGTAAGATGAAACCACCATAAAACTACCATAAAACCACACAAAACACCAGACACAGTTCAGTAGACATTCAGTGTGTTCAGTTGATTCACAGCTCAGACAGAGTCGTGACCTCTCCCTCCGCCATCATGCAAAGAGTGAGCCACACCCACACTTCTGGGTTTTATAACCCCTCCCCGTCCCACCGGAAAAGGTGTGGCCTTCATGGCGTGATTGACAGGAGAGATTCTCACATTTTTTAAACACTAATAACACCTTTATTTTTCATTGATGGGAAGAATCCTCTGCACCTGCTGAGCAGAGGGGGATTGAGTAAGATGGCCAAAAATCACAGCCGTAAGTGGTAGCGATTTATCGAAAATCAATATGCAATGAAAACAGGAAGTTAGCCAAAGCACCCAAACCACCATTTGCAGTAGTGCCTTTTAACTTCAAGCCAAAGCACCAAAGCCACCATTTGCAGTAGTGCCTTTTAACTTCAGCCCAAAGCACACAAGCCACCCTTTGCAGTAGTGCCTTTTAACTTCAGGCCAAGCACCCAAGCCACCCTTTGCAGTAGTGCCTTTTAACTTCAGGCCAAGCACCCAAGCCACCATTTGCAGTAGTGCCTTTTAACTTCAGGCCAAGCACCCAAGCCACCCTTTGCAGTAGTGCCTTTTAACTTCAGCGCAAACCCCCCAAACAAACATTTGCAGGCAGTGCATTTTTACTTCAAACCAACCATATTTTCATTTTCAAACCACATTAAGGGCACTCACAGTTGAGTAGACATGTGTTCAGTGCTATTTGGAATTCAGAGAGACATGACCCTCTGGCTTGCTCCATCCTGCAGAGACTGAGTGAGGCACACCGGTTCCTGGTTTTATAGTCCCTCCCCCTCGCTCCAGCAGGGGCAGCAGAGAGAATGGGGATTTCTTTAAACATTAATATCTCTCTGATTTTTAATCGATGGGAAAAATCCTCTGGTCCAGGAAGGCGGAAGGGGGCTCTAGCCAAAAGTGACGGCCGTAGGTGGCGGAAATCACTCTCGGAAATCACAGCACAGCGAGCCAAAAGCGGTCAAGATCAGACTTTTAGTAATATAGATGGTATGGTCATTTGGTATCACCGGTAGTATGTTTATGACTTTGTCCACTATATCAAAAGTAAAATAACAAATTTCAGAATGCTGACTGTGTAACAATTTCAATTAGTGTCTGGTCTACTGCTTGTTGCATGTGATGGTTAGCAATCCAAAATGTGAGGGAAATAGATAATGTTCTATACACTTCCTCTAAAGATTGTCTGTGGCTTTTTTTTCCCAAAGAATTGTTTGTACAGAGAGCCTGGTAGATTACAGCCAAAATGTTGTCGTGTAGCTCCAAGTGTAGTATTGTCACAGAACTTGCTCCCATTTAAATTGAGAATGACCAGATAAACTATGTTTCGATGATGGTCACTTCACTGGTGACCATAATGGTTTGCAAAAAGTGCTCTTCATTGAAATATTGAAAATTAGATTTTCTTTTTACACATCAAACTGAAAGTGCCAACATGGTCTCAGCAAATGATGCTCATAAAACACTTCCTTGGTGTCATCTTGGTGTGTCTACCTAACCTGGGTACATATGAAAATTAAATACTCTTTTCTCTTGACTCTTGATTCTTGACTTTTAATCCCAGTTGATATCTTACCTGGTCGCCAACATTACCATTTGCCTCTGCCATTTTCTACAAGGAACATGTTCAAATAATTCACTCCCAAATCCAAGTCAGATCACCTTAATGGTGACACTAACATCATTTAAAGTGTAACTATGACTACTGTGTGCTGTGAGGCATAACAAAGAAGATACAGAGAAGTACAGAGGTACCAAGAAGATTTATGCGGATGTTGCCAGGACTAGAGGGTCTGAGCTATGGGGAGAGGTTGAGTAGGCTGGGACTCTATCCCTTGGAGTGCAGGAGGATGAGGGGTGATATTATAGAGGTGTATAAAATCACGAGAGGAAAATATCAGGTAGATGAACAGAGTCTCTTGCCCAGAGTAGGTGAATTGAGCATGAGAGGACATTAGTTTGTGAAGGGGAAAACATTTACTAGGAATCTGAGGGGTACCTTTTCACACAAAGGGTGGTGGGTGTATGGAACAAGATGCCAGGGGAGGTAGTTGAAGCAGGGACTATCGCAGTGTTTAATAAACAGTTAGACAGGTACATGGTCAGGACAGTTTGGAGGGATATGGACCAAACGCAGGCAGGTGGGACTAATGCAGCTGGGACATGTTGGCCGGCATGGGCAGGTTGGGCCGAAGGGCCTGTTTCCACACTGTAACAGTCTATGTCTATGACTCTAAATGCATGTACTGAGAAGTAGCATGTAAAATCAAAATTTTCAGGTTTCCGTTTTATTTCTTCAATCATTACTGATAAATCTGGCAATTGTAGTTCATTCCTAAGTATCCCTCTCTCATTGTCCATTCCAAAAGTTATTTAAATCTCAGGCTGTTCTTTTGTTACTATTACTTTGCATTCCAATAATGAACCTATTTTTAATGATGTCCAAGCAAATCATGCAAAGGCAAGGTGATCTGATCTATTGTAAAAACAATGTTTAGGGTGCTTGTTGCATATAAATTGGCTGCAAAAGTTCGGATATTCCTGCAGCATAATTTCAAAAGCAGGATACACTGTATACGTTGCTTGTAGCCCAAGCCTTTCTTTAAAACCGAATAATCTAAGTACAATGCACCAAGTCTGCACCGACCAGTGATCACACATACACTAGTTCAATCTTACACACTAAGGACAATTTACAGAAGCCAATTAACCTACAAACCGGCATGTCTTCGCAATATGGCGAAAACCGGAGCACCTGGAAAAAATTCCATGTGGTCACAGGGAGAAAGTATAAACTCTGTACAGACAACACCCATAGTCAGGATCGAACCAGGGTTACTGGCACTATAAGGCAGCAAGTCTACTGCTGCGCCATTGTTCCACCCTTAAATTAGCAATAGTTAAAATTGTAACCATTAGGGTGGATTAGAGGAAGAAATGCCACGTTAGAAGTTAGATTAAAGTTAGACACCAAGGAATTATGGTAGTTTGTTCACATAAATTAATGATTAGTTAAATTACGAGTAGAAATAAACAGATCAACCCTGGGTCACCATTCACCAACAAATAGGTATTACAATGTTCGGTGAAAGGGCCTCCAATTTATTTTTCAGTCTGTGTGTGTTAGATGAGGGAACCAGATGTACAATATAAAAGTTTATTAATGATGCAAAGCCTGTGAGGAGATAAACAGAGTGTGCTAAGGGACTACAAAGTAATGTGACCTTGTAATTTATGATAACATCATATTGGCTGTATCCTATATTGTTGAATCCAAAATAATGCTTTCTTCTCATTAAATCACAGCACTCATAAGTTAGAAAAACACAAAAGAAGAAAATTTTTAAACAGATAATGATGGATAGAAGATGCCAACTCATATAAAAATGTTAAAAAAAAACAATGATTTTAGAATGCATGTAGCACCTAAAATTCAGTTTCACTGCATTTTATGGAACTGAAGGTTAGGATCAGGACATAATATATAACTGACCTAAGATAGACACAAAATGCCGGAGTGACTCAACGGGATAGGCAGCGTCTCTGGAGAGAAGGAATGGATGACGTTTTGGGGCGAGACCCTTCTTCAGACCAGTATCTGCAGTTCCTACCTACACATATGCGACTGACCTTTCTGACTTGTGATTGTAATTCCTGACTTATGCCATTGCCTCACTCAAATTCCAACCTTAACCTTTCTTATGTCCGCCGCATTGAAAAGATCTAAATCTTTTAACTTTGCCTTAAGTGCCCTGTTGTCACATAGAAATATACAAAAGACCCAGAGTGTTGTAATGGCTCGAATAATCTGTCTATCCTCTGTACCTTTAATGCCTCGTTCGCTGGCAATGTGCAGAGTGAGGCTGGCAGCCAACAAAAGATTTAATAGAAATTAGCTGCCACATACCATCCTGCCCTGACATTTTGACTGTCTTGTCCCTGATATACTGGGTGCAAAATGGTATTAGACAATCGTTCAATGTAACAGAAAGACATTGGCTGTCACCCAGCTGTCGTTCAGTTTACTTCTAATCTATTTTATCATTGGCAGTACACTCGTGGGTTTTGCATAATGCACTATTTTGTTCGTACAGATAATACATCCCGCTGCAATTATGATACAGCTCTCTCGAGCCCGTGCAGTTGTTGTATAATAATGAGGGACAAAGAGGGACATTTTCAGCAAATTATTTTAACGGGATAGGACCTTCACGGTAGACAAGACGAGATCCTAAGTTTCAATATTGATCTGCGTAGAGTATAAAATATCATTTAGGAAAGGGTCTGGCAAAGAATGGCTTTCCATAGTGACAATTCATAGCTAATTGCCATTTAAAATGTTTTTATTAGTGCTCATTAATATGTGTGCATTATGGCGGCTAATGGTTCGACTGAGGTCCTTGCCAACAGTTAACAGCTGGCTGTAACTTACAAGGGATGCCCCTTTTTTCAAGATTATTGCCTCTGAAGAACCTCTGGAGCACATCTGGGCCCTTGTTAAGATTTCATCAACGGTCCAATAGCATTTATTACTGAAATTCTCTGAGGACTCCACTTAAAATGACTAACTCCTCTGCCAGTCCAATCGTATTAGAGATCTTTGTAAGAATCACCAGGAGATTAAGAATGCATTGTATTAGTGCTGGACAAGGGAAAGGCAGAGGGCGTCTGGGCAGGGATAACAGCACCAGCTGTTGCAGGAAGGACATAAGGCTGAGATGACTTTAATTTCTTCCTCTTCTTTCCCCTTGCTCCGAACCTCCGCTCTGACTGTTGAAACGGTCAAAGTTTATGAATGTTACTGGCATCCAGAAATATTCTAAAACCTGAAAAAGTAAGGAAACTATAAAAACATTAACAAAAGATGCATGAAATCCACAATGACTTGATTGTTTGGTTCAAGAAATGAAGGGGAGAGAAGGAGATAAGGGGAATTCCTTTAGGACCGAGATGAGGAAAACATTCTTTACACAAAGAGTGGTGAGTCTCTGGAATTCTCTGCCACAGAAGGTCGTTGAGGCCAGTTCATTGGCTATATTCTAGAGGGAGTTGGATATGGCTCTTGTGGCTAAAGGGATCAGGGGGTATGGTGAGAAGGCAGCTACGGGATACTGAGTTGGATGATCAGCCATGATCATATTGAATGGCGGTGCAGGCTCGAAGGGCCGAATGGCCTACTCCTGCACCTATTTTTCTATGTTCTATGCAAGAGAAGGGGAGAGAAGGGGAGAGAAGAAGAGAGAAGGGAGAGAGAAGGGAGACAGAAAGGGACAGAAGGGGAGAGAAGGGGGGGGTGAACGGAAGAGAAGAGGAGGAGAAGGGGAGAGAATGGGGGGGGAGAAGGGGAGAGAGTGGGTGGGAGAGGGAGAAGGAGTGGAGACACTTTAGAAGGTTAATAAAGTTTAGCGGGGATTTTACCTACCGGTAGGTCTTCCTAGGTCGTGAAACTCAAATGAGCCAATCAAAATGCCCGGTCAACGAAGGAGCTGGCCTACGGTTGCCTTCGACTGCCTGTAATTAAATAGCAAGCCCAGTCCACTGCCCTACGAGTAAAAAAGACCCATGCCAACCAGATTTCCCTCGAGCATGAAGAAGAGTTCCAGCCACCTCATACAACCTCCTAGGACCTTGTGTCGATCATGCTGTGAGTTTGAGTCCAGGGCAAACTCTTCTAAACTCGCAGCTTAGGTCGCCCAAGTGGGACGGGCCCTTAAGTTTGCAGGCACGAAAATAGATGGATTTGCAGACAATGGGAAAGGCTGTAAAAACATACAGTGGGATGTAGACCAACTACAGAGATAGGTATAGAAATGGCAGATAGGATGTGATCTAAGCAAGTGTGAGGTGTACACTTTGGGAGGATGAATGCAAGAGGAAAGTAAACAGTTAATGATGAACAATTAACAGCATTAATGTACAGAGGGATTTTAAGGTCCAAATCCTTAGCTCCCTAAAATTGGCAATGCAACTAGATAGAGTGGTAAAGAAGGTGTATGGTATGATTGCCTTCATAGGTCAGAGCATTGAGAATAAGAATCGGGTTGTTTTTTGGAGCCTTATAGGAGTTTGGTTAATCTACATCTGGAATATTGTGTACAGTTCTTTCTCACTTTGTTGCAGAAAGGATGTGGGGGTTTTGGAGAGGGTACAGAGAGGTTTACCAGAATGCTACCTGGATTAGGGATTATAAAATAGAAGAAGAGTTTGGACAAACTTAGATTGTTTTCTCTGGAACATCAGAGGTAGAGGGTGAGATCATCGGCTCTGACCTCCCTACCATCGAGGGGATCTATCGCAGTCGCTGCCTCAAAAAGGCAGCCAACATCATCAAGGACCCACACCATCCTGGCCACACATCCATCTCTCCGCAGCCTTCAGGAAGAAGGTACAGGATCCTGAAATCTGCAACATCCAGATTCAGGAATAGCTTCTTCCCCACATCCATCAGACTATTAAACACAATTCAAACAAACTCTGAACTGTAACAGCACTTTATCTGCTTATTTATGTGTGTGTGTGTATATATATATTCTATGGTATATGGACACACTGATCTGTTCTGTATTTATGCCTACAATATTCAGTTGTGCTGAGGCAAAGCAAGAATTTAATTGACCTATCTGGGACACGTGACAATAAACTCTCTTGACTCTTGACTTGACCTGATAGAAGTATATACAATTATGAGAGATATAGATAGGGCAGATAATTAGAACCTTTTTTTCCCAGGATGGAAATATCAAATACTAGAAGGCATAGTTTGATGATGAAAGGGTAAAGTTCAAAAGAGAGGCGTGGGACAAATTTATTTTACACAGATAGAGTAGTTGTCCATGGCTGGAATGTGCTGAGTGGTGGTGGTGAGGTAGATATGATAGTGACGTTTAAGAGGCTTTTTGTTAGCCTTTGGGAACAGAGGGACATGGATTATGTATAGGCAGGTTAGATTTGTTCATCTTGGCATCATGCTGAGCACAGACATTGTGGATCAAAGGCCTGTGCTGTACTGGTCTATGAAAAAGATAACAATCTAAATTGTAAACAAAGAAACATGTAAGTAACTTAAATATATGTATGTAATCACTGGAGGAGACCTTTCCGTGCCAGGTCCAAGTTGTTTACAGATTTCCCACCAAGTCAAGAGGCAAGAGTGTTTTATTGCCTAATGTCCTAAAACAGATTAATGATATTCTTACTTGCAGCAGCAGCAGCAGGAGCATAACCGGCTTGTAAACACAGTACACAATAAATAACATAATATACAAATATTGTATTGTACAACATATTGTACAATACGCAAACAAAAATAATTCAAGTCAAATAGACGATGTTAGGAGGTTGCAGGGGGACCTGGACAGGTTGAGTGAGTGGGCAGATGTGTGGCAGATGCAGTATAATATAGATAAATGTGAGGTTATCCAATTTAGCGGCAAAAACAAGGGGGCAGATTATTATCTCAATGGGGTTAGGTTAGGTAAGGGGGAGGTGCAGCGAGACCTGGGCATCCTTGTACACCGGTCAATGAAAGTTGGCTTACAGGTACAGCAGGCAGTGAAGAAAGCTAATGGAATGTTGGCTTTCATAACAAGATGATTTCAGTATAGGAGTAAAGAGGTTCTTCTGCAGGTGAAAAGAGCTCTGGTGAGACCACATCTGGAGTACTGTGTACAGTTTTGGTCTTCTAATTTGAGGAAGGACATCCTTGTGATTGAGGCAGTGCAGCGTAGGTTCATGAGACTGATCCCTGGGATGGCGGGACTATCATATGAGGCAAGATTGAAAAGACAATGCTTGTATTCACTGGAGTTTAGAAGGATGAGGGGAATCTTATAGAAACATATAAAATTATAAAAGGACTGGACAAGCTAGATGTAGGAAAAATGTTCCCAATGTTAGGCGAGTCCAGAACCAAGGGCCACAGTCTTAGAATAAAGGAGAGGTCATTTAAGACTGAGGAGGGAAAAAAACGTTTTCACCCAGAGAGTTGTGAATTTATGGAATTCCCTGCCACAGAGGGCAGTGGAGGCCAAATCACTGGATGGATTTAAGAGAGAGTTAGATAGAGCTCTAGGGGCTAGTGGAATCAAGGGATATGGGGAGAAGGCAGGCATGGGTTATTGATGGGGGACGATCAGGCATGATCACAATGAATGGCGGTGCTGGCTCGAAGGGCCGAATGGTCTCCTCCTGCACCTATTTTCTATGTTTCTATGTAAGTCAACAAAATAAAACAATATAGTGCAAAAATTAAAACAAAGCACAAAGTGCCTCGTGCAATCCATGCAGCTTGTAGTTCGGAGCTTAGTAGGAATCCTTCCAAGTCCTTCCAAGATGGTGGCATATTATGGAGCCATTTTGCCAGCAGCAGCATAAGTGGAGGGGAATTGCCACAACCTGGCACTCTGTGAGTGTCTAATGTTAGGCTACTAATGGAAAGCTGTACACATGTTCACTATTTTCCCATATGCACATGCACGTGTGCAAATCCCAAACCCATGAAACTGCAAATAATCCCTTGTGAAATCCAGCCCATTATGGCTAAACGATTAATTTAATTTTATTTTTTTTAATTAATGTTCAGCACCAAACATTTAATCGTTTAGTATCAATTGGTTTGGGGGAGGATGAAATTTGCTCAATTATGCCTCTGAGAAATAGTTTGAAACTTTTATGTAGAATCATTGCATTATAATATTATAGTTATTATAGTTATTGTTCCTAATCTTAATTAGATATTCTCTCTCTGCAGATATGATGAATAAAATAACAGACTACTTTTGCTGAGGAATACATTGACAAATACTATCTTAATTGAGGTCTCTATATTTTTACTCACGGTTTTACTTCTGTGACCATAGGCCATTTTAACCATAGGCCTGTTACCCCAGCATTGTGTGTTTTAACTAGTAAAGCTAATGTAAACAAGATTGATCACCTTTAGGGAGAGAGGACAGCAGTTTCATTTAATGGTTAAATCTTGCAAGATGCAGTATGCAGCGGTTGTGAGCAACATTTCATACTGTATGATTGATAATTTCACACCGCATTGTGCGTAATATCATTTGTATGGCTTGTTTTTTTATGTGGCGTTTGGTCATGTTTTAATAAACTATGTAAAAGAGTTCTGCGCTATGTTTAAAAAAGGGTTCAAAGAATAAACCTAGCAATTATAGACCTGTTAGTTTGACGTCAGTGGTGGGCAAATTAATGGAAAGGATACTTAGAGATAATATATATAAGCATCTGGATAAACAGGGTCTGATCAGGAACAGTCAACATGGATTTGTGCCTGGAAGGTCATGTTTGACAAACCTTCTTGAATTTTTTGAAGCGGTTACTAGGGAAATTGATGAGGGTAAAGCAGTGGACGTTGTCTATATGGATTTCATTAAGGCCTTTGACAAGGTTCCCCATGGAAGGTTGGTTAAGAAGGTTCAATCTTTGGGTGTTAATGGCGGAGTAGCAAGATGGATTCAACAGTGGCTGAATGGGAGATGTCAGAGAGTAATGGTGGATGGCTGTTTGTCAGGTTGGAAGCCGGTGACCAGTAGGGTGCCTCAGGGATCTGTGTTGGGTCCATTGTTGTTTGTCATGTACATCAATGATCTGGATGATGGGGTGGAAAATTGGATAAGTAAGTATGCAGATGATTCTAAGATAGGTGGTGTTGTGGATAATGAAGTAGATTTTCAAAGTCTACAGAGAGATTTGGCCATTTGGAAAATTGGGCTGAAAGATGGCAGATGGAGTTTAATGCTGATAAGTGTAAAGTGCTACATCTTGGCAGGACAAATCAAAATAGGACGTACATGGTAAATGGTAGGGAATTGAGGAATGCTGTGGAACAGAGAGATCTAGGAATAACTGTGCATAGTTCCCTGAAGGTGGAATCGCATGTAGATAGGGTGGTAAACAAAGCCTTTGGTGTGCTGGCCTTTATAAATCAGAGCAGTGAATATAGGAGTAGGGAAGTAATGTTAAAATTGTACAAGGTGTTGGTAAGACCAATTCTGGAGTATGGTGTACAATTTTGGTCGCCTAATTATAGGAAGGATGTCAACAAAATAGAGAGAGTACAGAGGAGATTTACTAGAATGTTGCCTGGGTTCCAGCAACTATGTTACAGAGAAAGGTTGAACAGGTAACGTGAGGGGGAACTTCTTTACTCAGAGGGTGGTGGCTGTGTGGAATGAGCTTCCAGCAGAAGTGGTGGAGGCGGGATCGATTTTAACATTTAAAAGTAAAGTGGATAGGTATATGGACGGGAAGGGAATGGAGGGGTATGGTCTGAGTGCAGGTAGATGGGACTAGGGGAAAACAAATGGTCGGCACGGACTGGAAGGGCCGAGAGGGCCTGTTTCCGTGCTGTAATTGTTATATGGTTATGCGGCTCTATGAGCCTTATCTGATTTCCCCCACCCAGACAGGTTCAGACTGAACTCAGAAATAAAATAACAGTGGAACAAGCTGCCTACACATCGCATTGAAAAACATAGCAAATTGAAGCAAAGTATTCAGCCGATGCTCTTGTTTCACAATATGACAGCAGCTTTCAATTGTTTCTCTAATGATTGCAGGGCTTTTTGTTTTCACCATTCCATCTGGAAGTCTAATCTACATATTGTTCATGCACTGTGCGAAGAAGAAATTCCTGAGAGCATGAAGCAATGCTCCCAAATTGCAGTTTAATTTAATTAATATTCTGGGTTAATTATTTTTATTCCTGCCTGCAACAATTTTATCTTCTTCTGTGAAAATGCTTCACAAGGTGCTGTCTCCCTGAATGAAAAGCTAGGTTATACTGTTTTAACTCATAATGTGTACCCTTGACGCTGGTTAGTGACTTCGCTCTGCATATTTCCTGCATTTGAATGACTTTTTGCTTTCTTGTCAATCATATTTGGGCATAATATCCAAATCCAGCCTGGGAAAAACCTTTAATTATAATCATGACCCAAACTGCAATAATACTCATGACGAGGTTGGCCGACATCCATGGTAACGACAGTCAAAACCTTTTCTCTCAGGGTGGACATGTTAAGAGGGCATCGATTTAAGGAGAGAGGGGTAAAGTTTAAAGATGAACAGGGCAATTTTTTACATTGAGAATGGTGCGTGCCTGGAATGCACAGTCAGGAATGGTGGTGGAGACAGATACGATAGGCACATCCAAGAGACTTTCACATAGGCACATGGATATGCAAGGAATGGAGGGATATGGGTCATATGGAGACAGAGGACATTAATCAAACTTGGCATCATGTTCGGGATGGATATTGTCGGACAAAAGAGCCTGTTCCTGTGCTGTACAGTTCTATGTCCTATGACTCCCATATCAAAGTATTCTGAGAGTGGCTTATTATTTTTACCATCTACTTTTTTCCAAGAGGCATCAATTCAATATATACACATGCCCTATGTATCATTATTCAATATATCGTTTAGTTTGGTTTAGTTTAGAGATACAAGATGGAAACGGGCCCCTTGGCCTATACGGTTCATGTTGATAGGCACAAAAAGCTGGAGTAACTCAGCGGGACAGGCAGCATCTCTGTAGGGAAGGAATAGGTGACGTTTCGGGTCGAGAACCTTCTTCAGACTGGTTAGGGATAAGGGAAACAAGAGATACAGATGGTGATGTCGAGAGATAAAGAACAAGGAATGAAAGATATGCAAAAAAGTAACGATGATAAAGGAAACTGGCCATTGTAAGCTGTTAGTAGGGTGAAAATGAGAAGCTAGTGCGCAATGGGTGGGGAGGGATAGAGAGAGAGAGGGAGTGCTTGGGCTACCTGAAGTGAGAGAAATCAATATTCATACCACTGGGCTGTAAGCTGCCCAAGCAAAATATGAGATGCTGTTCCTCCAATTTGCGTATAACCTCATTTTGATAATGGAGGAGACCAAAGACAGAAAGGTCTGTGTAGGAGTGGGAAGGAGAATTAAAGTGTCCAGCAACCGGGTGATCAGGTTGGTTCACGTGGGCTGAGCAAAGGTATTCGGCTAAACGATCACCCAGTCTGTGTTTGGTCTCGCTGATGTATAAGAGTCCATACCTTGAACAACGGATATAGGAGATGAATTACTCGCTAGAATTTAGAAGACTGAGGGGGGATCTTATAGAAACTTACAAAATTCTTAAGGGGTTGGACAGGCTAGATGCAGGAAGATTGTTCCCGATGTTGGGGAGGTCCAGAACAAGGGGTCACAGTCTAAGGATAAGGGGGAATTCCTTTATTCCCCCCTAAAGGACATTTTTCACACAGAGAGTGGTGTGTCTCTGGAATTCTCTGCCACAGAAGGTAGTTGAGGCCAGTTCATTGGCTATATTTAAGAGGGAGTTCGATGTGGCCCTAGTGGCTAAAGGGATCAGGGGGTATGGAGAGAAGGCAGGTACAGGATACTGAGTTGGATGATCAGCCATGATCATATTGAATGCTCGAAGGGCCGAATGGCCTACTCCTGCACCTATTCTCTATGTTTCTATGTTTCTATGAGATTGGAGGGGGTGCAAGTGAACCCCAGCCTAACCTGCAAGGATTTTGTTGGGGTTCCTGGACAGAGTTGATGGAGGAGATATAGCGACAGGTGTTGCATCTTCTGTGGTTGCAAGGGAAGGTACCTGGGGAGGGGGTGGTTTGGGAGTGAAGGGTTGTGTTAACTAGAGAGTTGCGGAGGGAACGGTCTCTGTGGAAGGCGGAAAGAGCTGGAGATGGAAAAATATAGCTAGTGATGGGATCCTGTTGGAGATGGCGGAAATTTCGGAGGATTATGTGTTGTATGCGACGGCTGATGGGGTGGAAGGTGAGGGCTAGGGGGACTCTGTCTCTGTTGTGGCTAGGGGGAGAGGGAGCAAGGATGGGGCTGCGGGTTACAGAGGAGACACGAGTGAGGGCCTCATTTATGATGGAAAAAGTGAACCCCCGTCCACTGTAGAATGAGGACATCTTGGATGTTCTTGTATGGAACACCTCATCTTGGGCGCAGATGCGGCGTAGATGGTGGAATTGAGAGTAGGGGATAGAATCTTTGCAGGAAGCAGGGTGGGATGAAGTGAGTCGAGATAGTTGTGGGAGTCAGTGGGTTTGTAATAGGCGTCAGTCAATAGTCTATTTTTTGTGAAGGAGACTAAGAGATCAAGAAAGGGAAGGGAGGTGTCGGTGATGGTCCAAGTAAATTTGAGTGCAAGATGAAAATTGGTGGTGAAGTTGATATAGTCCATGAGTTCTGCAAGGGTGCAGGATGTAGCACCGATGCAGTCATCAATGTAACGGAGATATAGTTTGGAAATAGGGCCAGTGTACGCCTGGAACAGGGATTGTTCAATGTACCCTACAAAGAGGCAGGCACAGCTGGGGCCCATGCGGAAGTCCATAGCTATGTCTTGGACTTGGAGTAAGTGGGAGGAGTCAAAGGAGAAGTTGTTGAAGGTGACCTGCTTCACTAGGTGGAGTAGAGTGTTATAGAGGGAACTTGGATGGTTCTGCGGTCAAGGAAATTCAGAGGGCTTTAAGGCCTTCCTGGTGGGGGATGGAGGTGTAGAGTGACTGAACGTCCATAGTAAAGATGAGGGAGTGGGGACACGGAAAGCGGGTCATTTAAAAGATGAAGGACATGTGAGGTATTTTGGACATAGGTCGGGAGAGATTGGACCTGGGGGGTTAGGATGGAGTCAAGGTATATGGAAATCATTTCCGTGGGACAGGAGCAGGCAGAAACAATGGGTCTGCCAAGGCAGTTGTGTTTGTGGATTTTGGGGAGAAGATTAAAACAGGCTGTGCGGGGCTGGGAAATGATAAGGTTGGAGGACTGTGGAAGGCAGACAGCCGGAAGTGATGAAATCAGTAATGGTGTTTGAGATTAAAGCCTGGTGCTCATCTGTAGGATCATGGTCCAAGGATAAGTAGGAAGAGTTGTCTGAGAGTTGTCGCCTGGCCTCAACCCGGTAGACAATAGACAATAGGTGCAGGAGTAGGCCATTCAGCCCTTCGAGCCAGCACCCGCATGCAATGTGATCATGGCTGATCATCCCCAATCAGTACCCCGTTCCTGCCTTCTCCCCATATCCCCTGACTCCGTTATTTTTAAGAGCCCTATCTAGCTCTCTCTTGAAAGCATCCAGAGAACCTGCCTCCACCGCTCTCTGAGGCAGAGAATTCCACAGACACACCACGCTCTGTGAGAAAAAGTGTTTCCTTGACTCCGTTCTAAATGGCTTACTCCTTATTCTTAAACTGTGGCACCTGGTTTTAAACTCCTTCTAAACTCCAGAGTGTATAAGCCAAGCTGCTCCATTCTCTCAGCATATGACAGTCCCGCCATCCCGGGAATTGACCTTGTAAACTCCCTCAATAGCAAGAATAGAGCAAGGTAGAGGTCAGCGCGCCAGACTACCACGGCACCTCACTTGCCGGCGGGTTTGATTATAATGTCTGGGTTGCTGCAGAGTGAGCGGGGGGCTGTACGTTCAGAAGGGGTGAGGTTGGACTATCTAAGGGGAATGTAAAAGTTGAGACAGTTGATGTCACGCCGCTAGTTTGAAATAGAGGTCTAGAGAGGGTAGAAGGCCGTTCTGGGGAGTCCAAGAGGAGGGGACCGGTGGAGATGGGAGAAGGGTCATCACTGGGTGGTGAGGACTCCCATAGAAAAATGCACGGAGTCGGAGGTGACGGAAGATAAGCTCTACAGTCATGGCAGTCCCGGATCCTGTTGAGGCAGGGGCGGAGGGGAACACAGGTGAGGCCTCTGGTGTGGACAGACCATTCCATATCAGAAAGGGTGAGGTCAGGCGGGTTGGTGAAGACATGACAAGGTTGGGGTCAGAGGAGGGCAGGGAAGTGGACAAAGGCTGAGGCGAGATCTGGTGGGGAGGATGGTGAGTGTTCGGAGAGGGAGGGGGCGTGAGGACCATTGTGTGGGTGGGGTGTGGTCCGGGTAACCTGGTTAAAAAATGGGGAAGGGGAAGACCCATCACCTATGAGGTTCCATGTGGGAGGGGGGGGAGCAGCAGTGATCCATGTTGACATTCACATCAGTTCGATGTTATCCTACTTTTGCATCCACTCCCCACACCCCACTCCTCATTGGGGACAATTCACAGCGGCCAATTAACCTACAAACCCGCACATCTTTGGGATGTGGGAGGAATCTGGAACACCTAGAGGATTCAAATGCGGCCACAGGGAGAACATGCAAACCCTACACATACAGAGCCCAAGGTCAGGATCAAACCTGGGTCTCTACTCTACCAGCTGCACCACTATGCCACCCTCCATGTTACTGTGCATTGATCCTCATTAATATCCTTCTGCAATTCCCTGGTGACCTAATTAATTTAGTGATGATCCATTTGACTGTCACAAATGAATGATCAGAAAATTAAGTACAATTACCATCGCGGAGTTGACCTCTGGGTCCAATACTTTGAACGTTACTCCAACAAAATAATATTTTGTGCCAGAAGCAGGACATTTGCAAGGTTTACCCATTTGCACCGATACATTCAATATAATATTTAGAAGTTAAGATGTTCCATGCGACTGCAGTTCAGAATAATGTCACTTAATATCTGAAGTTAATCGAAAAAATTATTAAAGGATGTATGACTTATATTGAATTGGTGAGTCAAAGGACAGTTGATCTTAATGAAGTGCATCGCATAGAGGAGGGATTTAAGCCACTTAAATAATGAATCAGTTTTAAATGTTTTTTTGTATGGAATAATCTTGCAATTGGTCTTGCAATTGAAAAATGGCAGGTCATTTCCAACTGATGAATGAAATGTGCAGCCACACACAAAGAGCTCTAACCTTGGAAGAACCAGAATTTAATACTTGCTGTCAGCTTTCCAAAGCCACCAAATAGTTTGCATTGATTTAACCCTAGAGCAAGGTTGCTAATGATTATGTATTTTATTTGTTCCTTACTTTCACCTAAAGGCGGTAGACTATTTTCACATTCAAGCCCATAGCTTGCTCATCAAGCTCACCCCTGAAAGAAAAGGTCAGACTGTGCCTGCAACAGCATTCCAACAATCATATGGCAGGTTTAGAAGGATATTTCAGCTGGGTAAAATCTGTGGTGCTGAAAAACGGGAGATTAAATTTATACAACGTGATGCACATTGACAAGACAAGCAAGGTTTTTCATGCATTCTAATGTGCTGAAGTAGTTGCTGTTACTGCTGAAAGAATATTAATAAAAATGACAGGCCTTGGAGTAACTCAGCGGATCAGGCAGCATCTCCCGAAAATATGAATAGGCGACGTTTCAGGTCAGGGAGCCTTCTTCAGACTGATTGTATTGCGTGGAGGCGAAAAAGGTGGAAGGGAGGTGGGGGAAAGGAGAACGTGGATGCAGGCGAGGGGGAGTATTGTTTGGCAGATGGTTTTTCAAAGGCCAGAGATGAAAACTTGGAAACTTGGAACTTGGAACCTTGCGGTCTGAATAAAATTCCGTTGCCTGCAGTCATACATATAGTAAATAACAAAAACACTCAATAAACACATATTTAGCATCCACCACAGTGAGTTCACCAGGCACCTCCTCACTGTGGTGGAAGGCAAAAATCTTGTCTTTGTCTCTTCCCTTCTTCCTCTTCCTCTTCCTCTGCGCTGAGGCGACCCGGGCCTCCGATGTTGTGACCGCACCGGGTGATGTAAATAAGTCCCGAGCGGGCCCGGTTCATCTCCGTGGCCCGGGGCGGTTGAAGCTGCCGAAGCTGCCGCCCTCCAGTCCAGCGGACGCAGCTGTTGCCGCGGGAGCTCCGGAAAAACAGGTCACCAACCTGTGACCTGCGAGCTCCCGACTTTGGAGGCCCGCGGCCGGGCCTCCGAAGTCGCTGCCGCCGCCACCGCCACCGGAAAGCCGCCACAGCTCCGATTCGGGCCGCCGGAACGCCTGAACCCGCCGCAGCCCCGAAGTAGGCCAGCCCCGCGCTGGTAAGTCCTGGCTGGCTCTACCTCCGGAGCCTCGGGTCGGTCGCAGTTAAAGTTGGAGGCCGCCAGCTCCGCGATAGGCCTCAGCGCAGACGGAGACGGAGACGGGGGATACGACAAGAAAAGTCGCGTCCCCCCAAAAGGAAGAGACTAAGAACATTTCTCCCACCCCTCCCACACACATACACTACATAATAACTCAAACTAACGCTAAAAACAAGACAAGAAAACAACAAATTAAAAGAAAAACAGACAGACTGCAGCCGAGCCGCTGCTGCCGGGGCAGCGCTGCCACTCCCTCTAAAAAGACTAAAAGTGACAGATAAGTAGATAAAGGCAGAAGATGTACAAAATGTGAAGCTAGAGGAAGGCATATAGATGGAAGAGGACCGGTGGAAGGGGAGAGTGAGAAATGGGAGCACATCCAAGAAGGGCATGAGGAAGAAAGGAGGAAAAATGGGGTGAGGGGGCCAGTAAGTGGGGGGGAGGGTGGGGGGGTCGGGGTCTGTGGGTTAATTAAATTATTTGTTGTTTTTACCATTGAGTTGCCTCACGCAGGCCATGGTGGAGACCCAGGATAGATTGGTCAGTATGGGAATGATAAGTTGAACCACCGGGTGGCAGCAGAAATGGCTGCCTCACCAACAGTCTGTCTGTCCTTTCTTTGCTTTGCGTTTTAATAGTATGTGTTAAATGTATGTTTTTAGTGTTCTTTAGCTTGTTTTATGTGGGGGTTGGGGGAAACGTTTTCTAATTGGTTACCTCGACGGAGATACGATTTATTTCCGTATCGTATCTCCGTCCGCACTACGGCCTAATATTGAGGAGTTGGCATGCTTTGCTGGAGACCGTCTTCGAGAAGCTCCATCGCGAAGCCTGTGGACTGACCATCGCGGAGCATGCGATCCCTTTGCCAGGGATCGACCTCAGAGACCCAACCGTGGGTGCTTGTGGACTTTAACATTACGGAATCCACAACGACTCAAAGCTGTGGGAGTTTCGATCGCCCCGACGCGGGAGTTTTGACCGCTGGCTGTGGGAGTTTCGATCGCCCCTGACCGTGGGAGAATAAAGAGGAAGATTGGACTTTTTGCCTTCCATCACAGTGAGGAATGTGGGGAATCCGCTGTGGTGGACGTTCATGTTAACTTTTATGTAATTGTGTGGCTAGTTGCTTTATTTTTCGTATGGCCGTATTGTAATTCACATATAACTGTACCTTAACTGGTACATGTGACAATAAAAGAACGTTCAAAACTTTGAAGTGGAGTTAAAATAGTTAGCGGGGAGGGGAGAGAGGGAACCCTGAATATTAGAGAAAGCGGGCATCTTCGATATCATACACAGACAATAGGTGCATGAGTTGGCCATTTGTCCCCTTGAGCCAGCACCGCCATTCAATGTGATCATGGCTGATCATCCACAATCAGTACCCTGTTCCTGCCTTCTCCCCATACCCCTTGATTCTGCTAGCCCTAAGAGCTCTATCTAACTCTCTTTTGAATGCATTAAGTGAATCGGCCTCCACTGCCTTCTGAGGCAGAGAATTCCACAAATTCACAACTCTTTGGGTGAAACGTTTTTCCTCATCCCAGTTCTAAATGACCCACCCCTTATTCTTAAACTATGGCCTCTGGTTCTGGACTCCCCCAACATCGGGAACATGTTTCCTGCATCTAGCGTGTCCAATCTCTTAATAATTTAAAATGTTTCTATAAGATCCCCTCTCATCCCCTCCCGTGAATACAAGCCCAGTCGCTCCATTCTTTCATCATATGACAGTTCCTCGTGAACCTAAGCTGCACTCTCACATTAGCAAGAATGTCCTTCCTCAAATTAGGAGACTAAAACTGCACACAATAATCCAGGTGTGGTCTCACCAGAGCCCTGTACAACTGAAGAAGAACCTCTTTTCTCCTATACTCAACTCCTCTTGTTATGAAGGCCAGAATGCCATTCGCTTTCTTCACTGCCTGTTGCACCTACAAATACAAATACAAATTGCCTTTATTGTCATTCAAACAAACAGAGGTTTGAACGAAATTTTGTCCCCTGCAGTTATAACAGGAAAATAAACATAATACACAATTAGTACAGTTTCACACAGATATCTATCACAGTGAAACTCCAACCACCTCCTCACTGTGATGGAAGGCAAAAGTCTTATCTCTTTCCTGTTCTTTGATCTTCCGCGTCGAGGCGATCCAGGCTCTAGATGTTAAAGCCTCCCGGCGGGTGTTGGTAGGTCCTACCGCCGATTAAGCCGCACCGGGCGATGTAAGGCCCTGAGACTGGCCGATTCAAACCCCGCGAAAAGTGCGTGACTTTGGCGCCTTTGAGGGGGCGGGCGGGGTCAAAATGCGGTTTTCCCCTGCCTTCCGGAGTTATATTTTCTCGGGGTGCGAGCTTTTGCTGAAGATTCATTCCGAATGCCGGTCTGTGAAATTTTCTTTTTAAATCGCCCAACAATTTCAGCGCTGGAGTAAAATAAAAATTAGCTTCTAATGCCATGAATGCCGACAACGGGGACGGATTTTACGTAGGGGACAGGTAAAGGAAAGACGTTTATTTTACATATAAACGTGCTTCTTAAGATTACCTTAATCCAAATTTCATGTTGCGAAACGGTGATTTCCACACGTCACTTTCATTTCATGTTTCATGCATTTTGTGTTTTTATAACTTGGCAAATCAATTTCCCTCCTGGGACAAATAAAGTTCTATCATATGGTATCGAGTTCTACATGGGCATGGGAGGCAGCTTGATGCAATCACCAATGTAGCAGAGAAAGAGTTGGGGAATGGTGCCAGTGTACTTTTGGAACAAGGGCTGTTCAATGCAATGAACAAAGAGGCAGGCACAGCTGGGGCCCATGCGAGTGACCTTTGCTACGCCTTTAACTCGAAGAAAGTGAAAGGAGTGAAAAGAGATGCTGTGGAGTGTGAGAACATGTTCTACCAGGTGGAGAAGAGTGTTAGAAGGACGTGGAGGGCCTTGAGACCTTCCTGGTGGCAAATGAATGTGTAAATGGACTGGGTATCCATGGTAAAGGTTAGGCATTGGGGGTCTAGATATTAACCAATAAACCCAATCCTAATGCCACAAGAGAATCTAAAATGCCCTTTACACAGTTAAACTATGGAACAGCAAAATCTAGGTGTGTAGATGCCAGTATATCATGGGGATAGCAACAGATAGCTTTATAGTTACATCTAACCTTGTGGCAAGAAAAGCATCTTAAGTAATGGCCATGTACTCCCAGTGTAGTCTCCACAAAATTTGCTGAGGATAAGCAAACCAAAATCAAAATTCCAAAATAGAATTCCAAACCGAATCCAACCAGAATTCCAACCAAAATAGATTAACCAAAAATAAATTATTCTCTAATTAAATTCAGTTCAGTTCTGTTTAGTTCAGTTTAGTTTATAGTCACATGTACTGGGATACAGTGAAAAGCTTTTGTTGCATGCTATCCAGTCAGCGGAAGGACAATGCGTAATTACAATAGAGCCATTTACAGTGTTTAGATACATGATAAGGGAATAACGTTTAGTGCAGCTAAAGCCAGCAAAGTCCAACCAAGGATAGTCCAAGGGTCACCAATGAGGTAGATAGCACTTCAGGACTGCTCGCTGGTTGTGGTAGGATGATTCAGTTGTCTCAATTGGGCTGGCCACGTTTTGGTTGCAATGCAGACTGCAATGGAGGCTTTCATCAGTCAACTCAGAACCCAGAGTTCTGAAGTAGAATAGGACATTCTTGATCCAGATGGGGTGCTAAGAGAGAAGAGAAGAATGTGTATGGTGGTATTCTTACACAATATGTTTAGCTACCATAATATTTGGATTGATTTCGCACCTTGCACAGCACTCCATTTTATTTCAATACACAGGTGCATATTTTGGTAACGGTGTCAAGTATAATAATGTCAGTGGCAGGAACAAAATGTGTAAAATATTTATTTTATGCCTCAATTCACGATACAGCAACAGGGCAGTTTTCTCTTTACCTTTTCCTAAGGAAACTGAGCAAAGAAACAATACAAGCAGCTTTGATTAGACTCCTTTGATTTAGTATGATTTTCGGTGAAATAATTACAAGTTACAGGATGGGACAAAGACAGATGTTGAACCAATATTTATTGAAATAATGTATTGATTAATATATTCAGCAACACACTATCAGGTCTTGTAGGCTTTGGTCAATAATGTGAGCAGTCTGTAACTGATAATTTAGGAAAAAAGATATAAGGAATGCAATAAAAATAAAATAAAATAAGGTTATTGGCTGGCACTCAGCATCAAACTGCAACACAATTTCATTGCTGCTAGCAAGGTTAATGCGAGTCAGTAGCGTACTGTTTCTCGTTAAAATGCAAGGCATATTAATGCACAGGCTTTTCCAGATTGACACACTCATTCTTAGGTTGAAACGCTAGTGATGCAAACGTCTTGGAAATCTAAAGCCTTTGGAACCGGTACCAGGTAATGCTGGAATTCAAAGCAATGGGGATCCAAGTTACATCCTGGATGTGGCTAAATCACATACTGAATGAATGAAAGAAGGCATGCACATGGGATTCTACACCAGAGTAGGAAGAAACTCTTCAGGTTTCAGGGATAGGACCCTATATTTTTCTTATTCTTTGCAAAACACTTGCATTCAGGGAATCAATGGAATTGCACATTGGGTGAAAATACCTGTAAGTGTCGCTCATAGGGATAGCTGAGCATATGAAATTCTGCTAATATATATCCCCTTGCTTTCTTGGGAACTGGAAAGATCAATGAAATCTTGCTTCACCAGTGATGAAGTGAGAACCTAGGGAGAACTCTCGGCTGCATAATCCTTTTTCAGTATGATAGCACAGTGAATAAATTATTGGTCTAGTACCCAGAAGCCTAGAGTTTAACCATGGCAGCCACGGAGATTAAATTCCAGTGTTTAAATAAAATTACATTTGAAAAACTGGAATTTAAAGAAGGAGCTTGCATTAATAATGAGATTCCTAGATTGTCATTTAAAATAAAAGCTTCTGGTTCAATCAAATTCCTTCAGGAAAGGAAATTGTCTTTTCTTACCCAGTCTGGCTAAATGTGATCCATTGTCACAGCAATATGACTCTTAAAAGCCCTCTGAAATAATCAGGAAAACACGTATTTCAGGGACATTTGGTGCATTGTCACATCCCTCAAACGCTCTGAAAGCAAAGCTACTCTCCTCCACTCCACATAGGGGGAGCTTATTTTTAGAAAAGCGTTTGGGGAAAAGGAGTTATTTTGAAAATTGGTTGAGAGGATTTTGGCCCCGAAGCTGTGGAATATCATTAACTTTGCCCTCTCGTGATAATATCTAAATTAGACCCAATTGCACGCCATTGGTAGGTGAAAGCAGTTTAGATTCTACCTTTGAAGGACAGATATGCCATTACACCTCTAAAACGGCAAAGAAAATGAATATAATTTTCCCTCTCAGCTGCAATGTTCTTGAATGATGACCACTCTATAGTATATTTTCAAGAGATGTCACACAAAGGGATGACTGATTTATAGCAGCCATTTACAATGGCCAAAAAGGAGACATACATAAAGTGGCAATAGCAGATGTCACTGGTATTTCAGCTTTTACACAGCGTGTCTTGATGTGTCATTAAGGAACGATTGGATCGATTTTCTCGTCTTAGTAATTGGCTTGTCAAGCCATATGCTAGGGTTTTGCGCATAAATAAAATAGGAACGGCGAGCATTGCCAAATTTTTCAGACACTGCTTAATTATATATTCACCAGTTATATTACGACATGCAGCTGCTGCTGGGTCCTTGCACGACAGTGGGAATGGGGCTGTACAGGATGAGGGGGGAAATGGGTGAGCGACTGGAGTTAGAGGACTTCACCTGTTACTAAAATGGTAGATACCCAAGGGGAAACGAGCTTTTCAGCGTTCGACTCCCTGATGGAGTGCAACATGTGCGGCAGAAAGCAAGGAGAGCCAGTGAAGTTAGAGTTTTAAGAAGGGTTCCGACCTGAAGAGTCACCTATTCCTTCTTTCCAGAGATGCTGCCTGAGCCGCTGAGTTACTCCAGCATTTTGTATCTTCTTCTTCTGAGGCAGCGAAACGACTGACAGAGACTGCTTCTTCCGAAAGATTGCACGAGAGGAAGCTATCGTAGATCATAATTCTTAATTTCAACATGATTTGAGTGTGAGCCTTGATGAACCAGCTGGTATTTTTATGTCTTTCTTTTATGGATGTTCATAAAATTCCAGCTGACGACACTACTTCTGTTATGCTATCTTGCTGACGAAGGGATTGGAATGATAATTTTCCTTGCTCTCGTCTGACTGTTGTGACAAGAAGCATGTCCTTTTGTACACAATATATTATGGCATGAACTTGATTTTATTCTGTCGGAGAGCTACCATCTCCTCAAGGCTGACAAGTGGACAATCATTAAGCGATGGCCTTACCATTGATGAATGAACGAAATAAATCTCTTCTTACAAAACAGGGTCAGCAAAGTTCAGTAAGTGGACCCTCTCCTTGCAGTGAGCAGTGAATCTCTGGAATCATGTGAGTTTGAAGGCTAGATCATTGGAGATATTTAAAGAGGAAGTGCATACATTATTGAGAGATCTGGCCCCAGGGGAACTGGAGCAGAAGTGGAAATGAAGTCTGGGGCAGATTAGTTATGGTCCTATGGTACGGCAGAGCATGACTGAGGGGCTGAATGGAGCACTCCACTCCTATTTTATTATATTCTTATGTAGTTCTCATGAGAGGAATAGATCGGGTAGATGGACAGTCTCTTGCCCAGAGTAGGTGAACCAGAGGACATAGGTTTAAGGTGAAGGGGAAAAGATTTAATAGGAATTTGAGGGGTAACTTTTTAACACAAAGGTGCCAGAGGGGGTTATTGAGGCTGAGACTATCCCAACGTTTAAGAAACAGTTAGACAGGTACATGGACAGGTTTGGAGGGATATGGACTAAACGTGGGACAGATGAGACTAGTGTAAGTTGGGAAAGTTGGGCCGAACGGCCTGTTTGGCCCATATCCCTTCAAACTGCCCACGATTGGCCCATATCCATTCAAACCTTTCTTATGCATGTACCTGGTCAGATCTAACAGCAATAACATGGGCAGAATAAAGTTCTATTAATAGGAACCCAAAGGACTTAAGAAAACCAAGAACAAGCCATGTGCCTGCTTCACTTCAGAGAAGCATTGATCCTTTTGTTCAGAAACGCTTTCAGAGAAAATCAAAACAGTGCCTCATTAACTCGTCTGATTCTTGTTTAAGCTGCTGTGTTATTGGAACTGATTTCACTAATGCTAATATCATCAAAGACCCACACCACTCTGGCCACGCTCTCGTCTCATTGTTACGTTACAGGATCCCGAGAGCCATTATCTCCTGGTTCATAAACAGCTTCCTCCCAAGAATTATCAGGTTCATTAACCACTCTGAACAACCCTCAACATAATCCTCCTTCAGCACCAAATTACAATGGACTTTGCTCGATGACAGTTTTATTGGGAAAGCAATAAAACTCCCACGTTCTTCGCCACCTCCAGACTTGGTGATTACCTTCTTCATACTCTGCCCCACTTGTTCCATCTCTCTCTTTGCCTAGATCTACCTTTCGGTAACTCTTGTCCCATCCCTTCCCTTCATCACTTTCTACCCGCTTTCGCTGTCGCCCCTTTACTCCATCATTCCGAAGAAAGGTCCCGACCCAAAACATCGTCTCTCCATTACCTTCTACAGATGCCACTTGACCAGATGACTTCCTCCTGCAGTTTGTTTTTTGCCCAACGTTCCCGTATCTGCACTCTTTTGTGTCTCCAATAAAAATATTCTGAAAGTCCAGGGATACTACATAACAGTCGCACATGTTCCACAAAAGAAAGGTTATCTTGAAAAGAACATTGCTGAATACATGATCAGTCTCTCCTGCGCCTCAGAATGGAACCGTTTCTTGCAGTTGCAGAGGATTGGAATTGGCTGGAACTCGTTGGTGATCCCGTTTCTCAAGAATGTTACATTTCAACACAAAGATCATTTTTAGAAAGCATTAGAGAACATTAATTGACGATGTTGCCTTAGATAATGAGTTAAAAGTCAGTGTTACACTTTATTCAGCTAATGGCCCACTGGCATGGGTTTCCTCCTGTGGCTCCGGTTTCTTCCCACATCTAAAAGACGTGTAGGTTTGTTGGATGGTTGGCCTCTGTAAATTGCCCCCAGTGTGTAAGGGCTGGAGAGAAAGTAGGAAAACATCGGACTAGTGTAAATGGGTGATCAATGGTCACAGTGGAGTCAGTGGGCTGACGGGCCAATTTTCATGCTGCATCTGTAAATGCAACCAATTATTTTAATTTCCCGCATCGGCAGTTATTTTTGATTTTCAGTACATTAAGTCCTTGTGGGAAGTTGGCAGTGTGAAGGCTGATAGAATTGAAAATGGTTGATTTTGGATAATTTTGTGGGCAGCACTGGACATCATTAATTCCTAGACACAAACAGAGTGACAAATGGTTCAAGTTTGAGAAGTTAGGGTGAAAGAGTAAAGGCTGATTAAGAGTTAAGGATTTGGCTGGTACGCTTGATAATTGCACTTATCAGGGTATTGATATTAATTAATGAAAGTAGTGCTGCTGAACCTGGGAGTGATAGGACCTAGATCAGGCCATTCTGTCCTTCAAACCAACACTGCCATCACATCAGAAGAAGGGACTTGACCCGAACCATTCCTTCTCTCCAGAGATGCTGCCCATCTTGCTGAGTTAAGGGCCTGTCCCACCAGCATGCGACTGAATGCGGCGAGCACGACCTAACGTGGTCGCTTGAGCCGTACAGCCTCACGGGGCTGGTCCCACTTAGATCGCTGGAGGCGTATGGAGTTGTGCGGGGCTGGTCCCGACATCGGCTCCGAAAAACGGACACTGTTCAAAAATCCCGCGCGGCAACGGCCTGTCGGCCCGCAGCCACATTGAGGCCGTACGCAGCACCTCAACGTCGTACGCAGTGTCTTGACGCCGTACGCAGCGTCTGGACGCTGTACGCATCATCTTGACGCCGTACGCCTAGCGCGTGGCGTTGCGCGATGACGTCACCACCCGGCGTGCCATTGCGTGATGACGTCACCGTCCGACGCCGTGCGACACCCAAATTCAGTCGGCCCACCTCCTGCCCAGATGATTGGTGAGTATGATGTCGGGACCAGCTCCATGTTGGAAGTGGGACCGGCCCCGCGAGGCCGTACGCCTCAAGCCACTACGTTTGGTCGCGCTTGCCGCATGCAGTCGCATGCTGGTGGGACAGGCCCTTTAGTCCAGCATTTTCCATCTCTCTGCCGTTACATTAGATCAGAGCACTCCCAGATGGAAGATCAGAATCTTAGCTCTCTCCTTCATAACATTTTGCACAATTTATGGCTCCACCTTAAAACATTGTACAGGTCAATTGTTTCTTCACAGAGCATCCAAGTATCGCTTCGCTCCAGATAGCTCTGTTTTATTGAGACAGTGGTATTGGAGTGAAGATACCAATATGGATAAAAAATTGGCTGAATTGGAGAAGACAAAGCATGTGAATAAAGGAGGCTTTTTCTGGTTGGATATCGGCGACTAGTGGTGTTCTGCACGGGTCGGTGTTGGGTCTGCTATTTTTCATGTTATATATTAATGATTTGGATGATGGAATTGATGGCTTTGTGGCCAGGTTTGCGCCTAACACGAAGATAGGTAGAGGGGTAGGTAGTATCAAGGAAGTAGGGGGAGTCCGCAGAAGGACTTGGGCAGGTTAGGAGAGTTGGCAAAGAGGTGGCAGATGGAATACAGTGTGGCAAAGTGTGCGTCACGCCATTTACTGTGATCGTGGCTGATCATCCACAATCAGTACCCCGTTCCTGCCTTCTCCCCATATCCCTGTGACTCCGCTATCTTTAAGAGCCCTATTTTGCTCTCTCTTGAAAGTATCCAGAGACTGACCAGCTGAGTTACTCCAGTAGCTTGTATCTTCTTTTTTTGCTAATAGAGCTCAGGTTATGAAAGAAAGTGGCCGATATTCTCTGTTATTTTAGATGGAATTAAATTGAGAATACACATTCTAACCCAGCCTATTTACTTACCCTCGCTGTGTGAAGGAAAAGTTTCCTGTCCTTAAACTTGAGAGAAACCCTCCTGCTGAGTTCCACATCCTCTAACACTTCTGGGCCTCTTCAAACCTTCCTCCTTGCTGCTTCAACACTATTTAGGAAATAAATACCATGTTTCGTGCACAGTATTGTTCCCAGATACCGGACCCTGAGCAAGCTTTGAACTTCTCCCTCAGCCACCCTTTTCAAACCAGGCAATAAATTCCTCACGTTCTCTCACGGTCTATCACATTTTATTACCAATTGAAATCAAAAGAGAAATGGTGGGCAGCATAAGGGAGCAAGAGACAGGAAACAATGTAAAGAGCTTCTTAAAGTCATGGATCAGGTTGTGCTATCAGTTGTCAGTCTCCAAGTATTTAGATGACGATCATTGTTAAAGAAGGAATTGCAGATGCTGGAGAATCGAGGGTACGCAAAAGGCTGGAGAAACTCAGCGGGTGCAGCAGCATCTAAGGAGCGAAGGAGATGACGATCGTTCCTCAGTGGGTGGCCACTCCCAAAAATAGTTCCTTTCATACCAGTGGGGTTTTTTTTTTGTGTTAGTATGCATCTCGGTACCTATAAAAAGTAACAAGCTAGATTTTTAATGTTTTTTATTTTTTTAATATTACAGAAATATTAGTTATGCTTAAAAAATAAAAACATATTAATTAAATTCTTCAGACAGGCCCTTAAACAGCTTAAGCAATGGATAGGAGGACAATCCACCATAGACACCGATAGTAAGGAACAATATGTGTGCCGGCACCATTTTGTCTGTGCAAAAATGGACTGATTAATGGTTCAATGGTTCTTTATTGTCACATTTGCACAGCACAGTGAAATTCTGGTGCTGTTTAAAATGAGAAGAGCAGAAAAAACAAACAGTCCAAAGTCCAGTCCACATTCTGGAAGTCCCGGAGCGCCCCTGATCCAGAAAGCCTACAGGCCCGAGATCTGACGTCCACCTCCTCTGCCGACTGCTCCTGGGTCCCCGCGCGGCACCTCCTGAGGCTGACCTTGGAGCGCTGGAGGTATTACCCTCTCCTACCAGCCCAATCCTTGCATCTGTTGCTGCTAGCGGCTCCCTCCTCAATTATCCTGTCTTAGAAACATAGACACATAGCAACATAGGTGCAGGAGTAGGCCAGGCAACATCTCTGGAGAGAAGGAATGGGTGACGTCTCGGGTGGAGCCCCTTCTCGAGCCGAAACATCACCCATTCCTTCTCTCCAGAGATGATGCGTGTGCCGCTGAGTTATTCCAGCATTTGTGTCTACCTTCGATTTAAACCAGCAGCTGCTGTTCATTCCTGCAGTAGGAGGCCATTCAGCCCTTCGAGCCAGCACTGCCATTCAATATAATCATGGCTGATCATCTAAAATCAGTACCCCGTTCCTGCTGTTACCCCACTTAACTCTGCACCTTGGTGACTGCCAGTTAACACCCCCACCCCCCCCCCCAGACACTCCTACCCCCAGTGACTAATCTCCTCCACCACCAGTTATTGAGGGTGAGGGTCCTCACCCTCAATAACTTCTCTTTTGATTCCTCCCATTTCCTCCAAACACAAGGCGTAGCTATGGGGACACGCATGGGCCCCAGCTACGCTTGCCTCTTTGTTGGGTACGTCGAACAATCCTTGTTCTCGGCGTACCAGGGCCCCCATCCCCGACCTCTACCTCCGTTACATCGACGACTGCTTTGGTGTCACCTCCTGCACCCACACACAACTGACTGACTTCATTCATTTCACCACCAACTTCCATCCGGCACTCAAATACACTTGGACCATTTCCGACACTTCCCTACCATTCCTTGACCACACCATCTCTATTGCAGGTGATACGCTCCTGACCGACATCCACTACAAACCTACTGACTCCCACAGCTACCTGGACTACTCTTCCTCCCACCCTGCTTCCTGTAAGGACTCCATCCCCTATTCCCAATTCCTCCGTCTACGCCGCATCTGCTCCCAGGATGAGGTGTTCCACACCAGGTCATCACAAATGGCCTCATTCTTCAGAGAACGGGGATTCCCCTCCCCCACTATTGATGAGGCTCGCACCAGGGTCTCCTCCATACCCGCAACACTGCCCTCGCTCCCCATTCCCCCACTCGCAAACAGGGCAGAGTCCCCCTGGTCCTCACCTTTCACCCCACCAGCCGGCAAATACAACATATAGTCCTCCGCCAGTTTCGCCACCTCCAACGTGACCCCTCCACCCGCCACATCTTCCATCTCCCCCCCTGTCTGCCTTCCGCAAAGACGCTCCCTCCGCATCCCTTGTCCATTCTTCCCTCCCCTCCCACTCTACCCCTTCCCCGGGCACTTTCCCTTGCAACCGCAAGAAATGCAACACTTGTCCCTTCACCTCCCCCCTCCACTCCTTTCAGGGACCCAAGCAGTCCTTCCAGGTCCGACAGAGGTTCACCTGCACCTCCTCCAACCTCATCTACTGCATCCGCTGCTCCAGATGCCAGATGATCTATATCGGTGAGACCAAGCGGAGGCTTGGCGATCGCTTCGCCGAACACCTCCGCTCGGTCCGCAATAACCAACCCGACCTCCCGGTGGCTCAGCACTTCAACTCCCCCTCCCATTCCACATCCGACCTCTCGGTCCTGGGCCTCCTCCACGGCCAGAGTGAGCAACACCGCAAGCTGGAGGAACAGCACCTCATATTCCGCTTGGGAATATGAGGTGCTTTGGGCTTGAATATTGAATTTTCTCAATTCTGTTAACCCTTGCTGTCTCCTCCCCTTCCCACCTCTCCCTCAGCCCTCGGGCCCTGGCATTCCCTCTATCTCTATCTCTCCCCCACCCTAGTCGCACCAGCTTCTCATTTTCACACCACAAACAGCTTACAATGGCTTGTTCCCTTTATCACCGATACTTTTTTGCATATCTTTCACTCATTGTTCCTTATCTCTCCACATCACCGTCTATATCTCTCGTTTCCCTGATCCCTGACCAGTCTGAAGAAGGGTCTCGACCCGAAACGTCGCCTATCTCCTTCGCTCCTTAGATGCTGCTGCACCCGCTGAGTTTCTCCAGCTTTTTGTGTACCCTCGATTCTCCAGCATCTGCAGTTCCTTCTTTAAAATCCTCCACCACCCCCCGCCCCCCCCCCCCCCCCCCCCCCCCCCCCCCCCCCCCCCCCAGCCCCCCAGAAAAGTGCACTACTACTATTGTATATACATATATATATTTTACTGTTCCATTATTCTGTGTTCGCTCTTCTGGGTGAGATGCTAACTGCATTTTGTTGTCTCTGCACAATGACAATAAAGATTGAATCTGAATCGGAATCTGAATCTGAATCTGAATTCCTTTAGCCCTATGAGTAAAATCTAACTCTCTCTTGAAAACATCTAGTGATTTGGCCTCCACTGCCTTCTGTGGCAGAGAATTCCACAGATTCACAACTCTCTGGGTGAAGAAGCTTTTCCCCATCTCGGTCCTAAATGGCCTACCCCTTACACTTAAACTGTGACCCCTGGTTCTGGAGTGAACATTTTTTCTGCATCTAGCCTGTCCAGTCCCTTAATAATTGTATATGCTTCTATAAGATCCCCTCTCATCCTTCTAAATTCCAGTGAATACAAGCCTAGTCGACCCATTCTTTCATCATATGTCAGTCCCGCCATCCTGGGAATTAACTTGGTGAACCTACCTCAACAGCAATAATGTCCTTCCTCAAATTAGGAGACCATGATTACACACAACACTCCAGGTGTGGTCTCACCAGGGCCCTGTACAACTGTAGCAGGACCTCCTTTGGAGCTTCCAAGCTTCCAAGGGTTATGGGGAGAAGGGAGGAGAATGGGGTTAGGAGGGAGAGATAGGTCAGCCATGATTGAATGGTGTAGACTCAATGGGCCAAATGACCTAATTCTGCTCCTATTGTTTATGAACTTATCAACTTATATGAATGTGGCCATTGGGTCTTCGTCCTGGGCAGTCGATGGGTTTTTGTTCTCGTCGGCTGCCGGGCCCATCTTTGTTCCTCATTGTCACTTGTGTCCGCCCCGGCACAGCTGCACAGACTTCATCAAGAGCTTCCCCACCGCGCTGGCGCAGCGCTCACCGGCAGCAACCGGGTGCCATCACGGACTATAACGACTGAATTCCACTTTCATTCTTTTTTTTATCAGATGTGAAAGATTTTAAAAAGGTCAGCATTTTAACTTTCGGAAGGCCTCAAAGCGCGATTATTTTGAAGGGCCGCAATCCTTCTGGTGATGTTATTCCCACACTGCTGTTAGTAGAGTTCCAGGATTTAGATCCACTGATGAGGTAGGCAGTTTCCCAAGTCAGGATGACATGTGGCTCAGAGGGACACAACTAACAGGTGGGAGTTTTCCATCCTTGCCATTCTAGTTTAGTTTTTAGCTTAGAGATACAGCATGATAACAGACCCTTTGGCCCATCAAGTCCAGGCCGACCGTCGATCACCCATTCACACGCGTTCTATGCTTTCCCACTTTCTCATCCACTCCCCCAAACACTGAGAGCAATTTACAGAGGCAAATTAACCTACACACCTGCACCACTTTGGGATGTGGGAGGAAACCAGAGCACCCAGAGGGAACCTACTTGGTCGGCTTAAGAACATGCAAACTCCACACTGACAGAACCTGAGGTCAGGGTCAAATCTAGGTCTCTGGTGCTGCAAGCAGCAGCTCTACGAGCTGCACCACTGTCCTGACCCAGTAATAGAGGCTGTGTATTTGGGAAGCACTGTTGGAATAAACTGTGTGAGTAAATTAAGAGTATTTTGTTGATGGTACATTTTGCAGCAATGTAATGTTAGTGATGGAAGCATTGAATGTTTAGGGTCACTGATGGCATGCTGAATGAGTGGACTCCTTTACCCTTTCTATGTAATTATTTCTGAACAGCAATCAATCTAATCAATATCTACATTTATAGTTAAATTATAAATATTTCTTGTCCATTTTGAAAGGCTTTCACAGTTTGCGTTAAATAGGACAGTCTGAATTTTTTTGTTATCTTCAGAGCAAAAATGGCTGAAGAACCTTTCTGTTCTGGATGTTTCTCCAGTTCTGCTTTGTAGATATGTTCAGCAAGACACAACTCATGAACATAGCTCCGTTGCTATGCAAACAACTAAACATTGTAAATGTCCTGCTTAACACCAACATTAATTTAATTGTACCTTAAGATACTCACAAACCACGAAGAAAACTAAAATGTAGTTAAATCAAGCAAAAGTAACGCCAGTACTTAACTGTGCTTACATTTGCTCAAACTGTTAGAGACCGTATTCAGAATTCCTTCGGAATCAGTTCCGCTCATAACATAACCCCCAAATAATCAAACACACCGTAGAGATTGTATTGATGATACACAGAGGAACCCATGACCCAACCATGTTTATGATATATTGTGAATAAAGCACATTTGAGAAAATAACCCCACAGTGTGAATTTCCTGATTTACAGTTGTTCTGAACTTAAATGAACCCAAATCAAATGAATGTGATCACCCATTATGCATTGTTTCTCACGCATAAAACCAGGGGAATGCAGTGTTCATCTCATTAGTACATCACTGTTCTTCTGTCAGTCTCAATTTTAGTTTAGTTTAGTTTGAAGATACAGCAAGGAAACAAACCCTTTGGCCCACCGAGCCCGCGCTGACCAGTAATCTCCGTACGCTAGCACTGTCCTACACGCTAGAAACAATTTACTATTTTTACCAAAGCCAATTAACCTACAAACCTGTACGTCTTTGGAGTGTGGGAGTAATCTGGAGCACCCGGAGAAAAACCATGTGGTCACTAGGAAAACGTACAAAAACCCCCCATAGACAACAGCTGTAGTCAAGGTCGAACCCGGATCTCAGGTGCTGTAAGGCAGCAACTCTACCACTGTACCACCATGCCACCATGCACCCTATTCTCCATACTGAGATCTCCACAGTATTTTCTACCTTTCCGAAAGATATTCCATGGCAACAATGTGATCTCAAGGGAGAAGCTTCCTCAATTCAATTTCCACTGATGTACCTGGCATACATGATGTACCTTTACATACATGAAGGTCTAATGGCTTCAGACATTTATTTCATAACATTAACAAAATAATGATTGGCTTAAAGAAGATGTAAAGTCCTTGTGGGTGCAGAGTCTCTGCTTTGATTTTTCCTTGTTTCACATCAGGTTCATTTATTGGCACAAAAAACAGGAAACTACAGCACACGTCATTAGCAAGAATGGTATGGAAACTAATGCAGATTGTTATGTGATTTCAGTTAAATTATGTGTGGAAATTCCAGTTCAATGTAATTTTCGACAAATCCCCAACTCTACAGGCTCATCCAATTAAGTACGCATTTAATTTTGCTATGAACATCAACCATCCAACAATGCCTTTGTTTCTATTTTCATCTGAAAGTTTAGTTTAGTTTATTGTCACGTGTACTGAGGTACAGTGAAAAACTTTTGTTGTGTGCTAATCAGTCAGCATTCAGCAGAAAGATAATACATGATTAAAATCATGTCAATTACAGTGTATAGAAATATGATAAGGGAATAACGTTTAGTGCAAGGTAAAACCAATAAAGTCCGATACGTATAAAGCCAGAATGGGAAATCTTTGTTAACAATGATCTGATTTGATTGCTAATTCATCTTCATCCTTACATCCATGAGTTGGTGGCAGATTGATTTGAGAAATGAACTGGATTGAATTGATATCAAGACAAGAATCATAAACATTGCAAGATCACTATTACATCAGAATAAACGGCTCAGTCAACACAAATATATCTCTCAAATTGTTGTTTTTCATGTGAAATGGTCTATATTTCTGAATCAAATATATACCAGATGTGATAAATTGCTTCATAATAACAAAGGCCCATATTAGCCTGATTTTATATACTTGGGGAAAAACTGTTCCTCGTAATTCTTTTGTGTTGTAATTTGCAATGATCCATCAATTTATTTATGTGCATCATTTTTGTGCACTAATTGAATACAGATTTTGCACCATAAAGTGCCTGTATCAATCTGGTGAGGTAATAAACAACAGCTGCATGGGGTCTTGAAGCGTTTCCTGTACTCCCTCGAATTTTCTGATAATGGCAACCAAATGGCACTAAGTACCAGTTTGCAGCACAGACTCTAGAACTGAAAGCGTTTTATCTTCATTGACATTGACATTGAGAAAAGAAAGGCTTTGAACAGCTGACATGCAAAAATGTGTAGTTTTCTCCTTTAAAGATGATAAAACGATAGGTGTCAGTTATGTGGTATTTGTTGTGGATATATAAAGGGGGAAAAAAACACATCTGAAGGCAGTGTTGAGAATCTTAAAACCTGCACTGTTGATGAGAAACTCCATAGAATAATATAACCATATACCCATATAACCATATAACAATTACAGCACGGAAACAGGCCCTCTCGGCCCTTCCAGTCCGTGCCGACCATTTGTTTTCCCCTAGTCCCATCTACCTGCACTCAGACCATACCCCTCCATTCCCTTCACGTCCATATACCTATCCACTTTACTCTTAAATGTTAAAATCGATCCTGCCTCCACCACTTCTGCTGGAAGCTCATTCCACACAGCCACCACCCTCTGAGTAAAGAAGTTCCCCCTCTCGTTACCCCGAAACTTCTGTCCCTTAATTCTCATGTCATGCCCTCTTGTTTGAATCTTCCCTACCCTCAATGGGAAAAACGTATCCACGTCAACTCTGTCTATCCCTTTCATCATTTTAAAGACCTCAATCAAGTCCCCCCTTAACCTTCTGCGCTCCAAAGAATAAAGACCTAACTTGTTCAACCTTTCTCTGTAACATAGTTGCTGGAACCCTGGCAACATTCTAGTAAATCTCCTCTGTACTCTCTCTATTTTGTTGACATCCTTCCTATAACTAGGTGACCAAAACTGTACACCATACTCCAGAATTGGTTTTACCAATGCCTTGTACAATTTTAACATTACTTCCCTACTCCTATATTCAATGCTCTGATTTATAAAGGCCAGCACACCAAAGGCTTTCTTTACCACCCTATTTAAATATATTTAAAACACAATGTTAAATGTCCTTTTACTTCGATGTCACGTGAGTGACTACATGAAGAAGGCCGCAGTCCGCTTAGCGCGTCGTCGGACATCCCCCCCCCCCCCCCCCCGCCCCAGAGTCACTGACATCGCAGTCAGTGCTTTCCAGACCGGCTGTGGCACCCCAATAGGGGGTTAAACTATCACACACCGGCAAGGTCTACAAGCCAGGCTAGGAGGGTCCCATCACCTGACTACAGGGGACGTCTGCTTCCAGGCCGGCTGTGGTTCCCTGGTAGCGGGTAAATGAACCACAGGCCGGCAAAGTCTAGGAAGTCAGGCAAGGAGGGTTCCCCCTCCACATACGGGGGCCAGCTATATCCAGACCGCTGTGGATCCCCACGTAGGGGGTAAACCTACAGCAGTGGGCAGGCCTGTGGAAGTCAGTCCAGGAGGGACCCCACCAACATATAGCGGTCAGCCGCTTCCAGACCGCTGTGGATCCCCAGAAAGGGGGTCAAACCTAAAGTAAGACGGTCAGGCCCGTGGACTATGGGAGTCAGGCCAGGAGGTTTCCTGATGGTCAGGATCCCCTCCTACATGGGTAACGTTTTCAAACGTTCAAACCTACATGGAGCACCTGATGGAGAGGTGCTCCACAATGATATACTCCAATGAAGGGAGTTATCAGCCTGGGTATTATGGAGAACCCGCAGGCAATGGCACCTGTTTTCAGGGCTGCACAATGTCTCGCTCTCTGAGGAGGGGAGCATTCAGGGTCAGTTTCAGTCTGACCCAGAGCAAAAACCTGACATAGGGCCGCTGGAGGGGCCATGTCAGCCCAGGTAGCCTCAGGGGCCTGCGGCAGCACCTGTTTTCAGGGCTGCCTACGACTCTCCCTCTCTGTGGAGGGGAGTGCGAGAGATCAGTATGGAACTGACTTCAAATTCTAAGTATGTCCGTGGAACATACTGGAGCACATGCTTATGGCAAGAAGAGATACTCGCAAATGCTACAAGTGCCGGCAGTGAACAGCGCTACCCGGGTGACATTGAAATCCAAGAAATGAAACCAGCCACCGAATCCTCTCTTCAGGTAAGTCTTTTCCCACAGGTAAGACCAGGATGTGGAAGCAAAAGCTGTCGGACTAATCAAGGTACCGACGACGAGTAAAGCTTCATCGGCAGGCGACGACACGCCCCACGCTGCCACGCGGTTCACTGTAGCCGGTGGCAGCTTGAAAGCTTGGCACGGAAATATGGCCAGCGTTGTCTTTCGAGGCAGGCTCAGAATTGTGGCCAGAGCTGTCTTACGAGGCAGGCTCAGTATGATGAGAGTTTTCAGATCAAAGGCTAACGGCTTAGCATACGACCACCGGTAGCCATGGAGGTAGGTGGGTCTTGTTCTCCCAAAACATGGGTTTGTGGACCATTTACATGTTGTTAATCTTTATACTTGTGTTTTTCTACAAGTGACCATGCTTGCATGAGATTTAGATCTGGGTTTAATAAACTGATGATAACATGTGATTACTTTATACTGCACAACATACTAGGTTCCAAGCAGGCTTGGAATTGGGGCCAGAGTTGTCTTTCGAGACAGGCCCAGTATAATGGCCTGGATTACCTTTCAGGACAGGGTGAAAGATGCAGACTGTCACTTCATCCAGATTAACTCCGATGTGCAGTATAGACTTTCAAAATGGGATACATCGTTACTGTCCAATTGTTGATTCTATAGGAGCTATATGGCAAGCATCGATCTCAAAGATGCATGCTATTCAGTTCCCATTCACAGGGATCACTGGAGATATTTGAAATTTATCTGGATGGGTCAATGCAACAGTAAAACCATTGCAAATGGGCTACTTCAGCTACCAGGTTTATTTACCAAATTAGTTAAACCGGTGCTTGGGCTGCTCAGAGCTTTAGAACATTTGTTATCACCTATCTGGATAATGTTTTTAAACACTGTATTTTACCAAATTAACTGTTGCAGCCCAAACTATATTTGAGGATGGGGTCCTTTAATCCATCCAGTTAAATTTAAGTTGATACCAATCAGAACAATTGACTGTTAGGATTATATTTTACTATCAATTTAACAGGGACTCCGCCCTGGGCAGGAGGTGGAATTATCAGAAGCCTGTAACAACCTCGTTGTTATAAGCAGCAATCTACTCATTAAGTGTAATTGGCAATATAGCAGCAGTGTTCCGGCTGTGCAAATTGGGCCTTTGCATTATCAGAACCTACTACGTGCAAAGAATTAACCCCTCAAGTACCATGTAGGTCTTTGTTAATAGACCCAGGCCTACCCCAGCTGAAGCTACCGAAGTCACAATGGTGGCAGTATTCAGCATTGCTCCAGTAAGTTTGGTCAGTTATCCTCAGTAATTACAAACTGATGCTAGTCCTCAAAGATGAGAAATTACGACTGCCATCTCCAGTTATGGAGGTGGATGCGGTTTGCATCAGTCACCAATTTTCAGTTTGGTATCAACTACCTATAACACTGGGTGCATCCTATAGGTTAAAGGTTATTGTGCGAATATGCATAATCTGCATGCTCAACTCCAAGGTGATACACTATGGTGGAGGCATATGTTAGTCACATCAGTGCAATAAAGTTAAACTATCCCATGATATTTACCTAACCTCGTTTGAGGCTATTGTATCATTAATTGAACAGCACAGCATGGATGTTGGATCACTAAGTGTTTAATGTCGTCATGACTCTATAGAACACCGAATATCGATATGTTTACATCCAGGCTCATTTTCCATTTGTAAATACATGGCATACAGTGGTGAGAATACACTGTCGCCACACTGGGGAGGAATGTTTTCTTGCATGCCTTTCCTCCATACTGCCACTACAGTCGGGTCTTGCAATAAATCCAGCAAGACACCGCTTCAGGCGTTCAAACTACCTGACTGGCATACGCAGCCAAGGGTTCCCGCTAATGTTGGGAATTATATAGAACCTAATATGGTCATTCTAACATAACACTTGCTGGTTCTGCCTGTGACATGGGAAACCAGCCACTGCAAGAAAATCAATTAATCTGAGACGACTATGTCTACGGCTCGGGTTGTCCAACCGATCCATGTAGTGCACACTGCAGAGTACAGGGGAGGCACCATAAGGCAGTACATTCCACTTCAGCAGATGGGAACCGTTTTTTGTTCTAATATACATGTTACTTACAACACAGCAAGGATACTGATGTCTTACAGTTCATTTTCAAATGGGTCCATGACAATAATTAAGGAAAGTGCCATTCACTATGCCTACGTGGTTTCTCATCATATTTGCTGCAGCAGTGGGACCCACACTGTCGGGCCACACGCTCCGATCTCCAGAATATGAGGATATCTTTAATACAAGTTATCCCAGGCCCGGTACCACGGAAGTATGGGACATAGACGTAATGTTAACATTACTTCACCAGGGGGCTCCAGCTACATACTAAGCTTTAGCCGGGTCTCTAAGGTTCTTATCCTCATGGCACTGACCTCAGTGCAACGGGTCCAGTCACAACGTACATTGCCACTGGACAGGGTGGTACATCTGCTAATACATAACATTTTATGTTTTTGATTTAATTAACCAGAACTAACCAGGGGCTTAGGTCTCAAACACGTTTGATGGCATACCCTATGGTCCTTCAGTAATGTGTGGTCACACCTTTACACAATATGTCTAGGTCACCGAGAGCCTCTAAGGCTCCTCACTAGCAATGTTTGTTAGTTACAAAAAAAAAAAAACTTCATAGAAGTATTAGTTCCACCATCTCCAGGTGGTAAAACCGTGGTTTTGGCTAATGTATGAGTTGATACTAATATTTACCACACTCACTCCACCAGGGCTGCTACTACATCAGCTCCAAGGGTAATGTACGTTCCACAGGACCACAGCCTAGCAGCTGCAGGATGGTCAAACGAACATACTTTACCAACATTTTAAATAACCAATTGCCAAACGGGGGGTATTTGCCAACTCCATTTTAGACTGTTTTATAGTTTCCCGTTTGATGAAAGGGGTCACAATTATTTTCTTTTGATGATTAAAGCATCAGCATTTTAACAAGTTAAGTCATGTCTGAATGCATTAATCTTTTTCACTCATCCATGGTCACTTCATGCAGTGAATAACGCAAGGATTCGTTTCCGGCATGAAATCACAGAGCTTTGAAATCTTCACGTAGTCACTCACGTGACTCCGAAGTAAAATAGTAAGATTAAATGAGAACTTACCAGTTTGAAGTTTGATCTTGATTTTATGAGGAGTTATGATGAGCAATTACATGCCCACCGCTCCCAACCCTCATATTATTAAGGTAATCTGGTAGTTCTACTCTTCTCTAATATTACTATGTTCAGTTCAACTACTGTTATCTGTGATTTCACACCGCTGCTTTGAAGATTGACGCTCTGAGTGGACTGATGGCCTTCTTCACGTAATCGCTCATCATAACTCCTCTAAATCATCTTCAAACTGGTAAGTTCTCGTTTAATCTTATTATTATACTTCAATGTTTAAAAATACAGGAGTGCTTCTTCTGACTCCATTGTAACCCAGAGACCATTTCCAAACCTTGCTACTCTCCTAGTAATAACATTGCTTTCATGGCACTAACTTATTTTCTTCCAAGTCACTTGCATCTCAAACACCTTACAACCTAAGTACCCTCATCCAAGTGTCTACTTTCTAATTAGCCTACTTTTTCTTTGTAACTCAATTCTGGCCCCCATTAGAAACATAGAAACATAGAAAATAGGTGCAGGAGTAGGCCATTCGGCCCTTCGAGCCTGCACCGCCATTCAATATGATCATGGCTGATCATCCAACAGTATCGTGTACCTGCCTTCTCTCCATACCCCCTGATCCCTTTAGCCAAAAGGGCCACATCTAACTCCCTCTTAAATATAGCCAATGAACTGGCCTCAACTACCTTCTGTGGCAGAGAATTCCACAGATTCAACACTCTCTGTGTGAAAAATGATTTTCTCATCTCGGTCCTAAAAGACTTCCCCCTTATCCTTAGAAACTGTGACCCATTGTTCTGGACTTCCCCAACATCGGGAACAATCGTCCTGCATCTAGCCTGTCCAACCCCTTAAGAATTTTGTAAGTCTCTATAAGATCCCCCCTCAATCTTCTAAATTCCAGCGAGTACAAGCCGAGTCTATCCAGTCTTTCTTCATATGGAAGTCCTGCCATCCCAGGAATCAGTCTGGTGAACGTTCTCTGTACTCCCGCTATGGCAAGAATGTCTTTCCTCAGATTAGGAGACCAAAACTGTACGCAATACTCCAGGTGTGGCCTCACCAAGACCCTGTACAACTGCAGTAGAACCTCCCTGCTCTTGTACTCAAATCCTTTTGCTATGAATGCCAACATACCATTCGCTTCCTTCAATTGCTTGCTGCACCTGCATGCCTACTTTCAATGACTGGTGTACCATGACACCCAGGTCTCGTTGCATCTCCCCTTTTCCTAATCGGCCACCATTCAGATAATAGTCTACTTTCCTGTTTTTGCCACCAAAGTGGATAACCTCACATTTATCCACATTATACTGCATCTGCCATGCATTTGCCCACTCACCCAGCCTATCCAAGTCACCTTGCAACCTCCTAGCATCCTCCTCACAGCTAACACTGCCCCCCAGCTTCATGTCATCCGCAAACTTGGAGATGTTGCATTCAATTCCCTCATCCAGATCATTAATATATATTGTAAATAGCTGGGGTCCCAGCTCTGAGCCTTTCGGTACCCCACTAGTCACTGCCTGCCATTCTGAAAAGGACCTGTTTACTCCTACTCTTTAGTTTAGTTTAGTTTAGAAATACAGTGTGGAAACAGGCCCTTCGACCCACCAAGTCCTCGCCGACCAGCGTCCCCCATTCATTAATGCTATCCTACACACCAGGGGCAATTTACAATTATACCAAGTCAATTAACCAACAAGCTGTATGTCTTTGGTGTGTGGGAGGAGATTGGAGATCCCGGAGAAATCCCACGAAGGTCAAGGAGGGGAACATATAAACTCTGTACAGACAGTACACATACATCTATTGAACCTGGGTCTCCTGTGCTGCAAGCACTGCGAGGCAAAACCCCACCACTACGCTACCATATAACCATATAACAATTACAGCACGGAAACAGGCCCTCTCGGCCCTCCCAGTCCGTGCCGACCATTTGTTTTCCCCTAGTCCCGTGCTGCCCTATACTTTAAAGATTATAGCCAATCGTTCAATTACCTCCTGATAGGCGAAACATCCTCGCTCTGTTACCTACTTTTCCTTTAACCCACCTTTAATATTAAAGTGTCTAGCCTTCTCAACCATCAGCTGGTTCCGAGTTCAAATGCATCTCAAGCATTCTCAGTGCAGATGCACGGGTGATTTCCTGAATCGCGTGCTTGCTGGCAGCTTCGTCCAAATAGATTTCTAGGCCTTTGATCTTTAATCAATGTAAGAAACGCCAGCAATGAAATTGACTGTAGGTTATTTACTCATGACAAATCTATTGGAGAGAACTAGAGACAGAATCTGGGCTAGGATTCAGATTTATAAAACAGTTGTGCAGTTATGGCGAATGTAACTCACCACAAGTAAAAATATACCATATTGCACAAATGTCTGAAAAATGCAGTAAATGCGTAAACAACAGAAAGATTTAATTTTTTTTCAAAGGGACATTGGAAAAGAATTTGAAAAAATCTTTTGAAAAATTATTTTGAAAAAAATAACAAATTTATCACTTTCAAAAAATATGAGCACCAAGTGAAAGATAAAAGTTATCTAGAATTTAGAGACAGTGCAAAAGAGATTCACTAGGATGTTACCTGGACTTGTAAGCTTCAATTATAGGAAGAGATTGTTTAAGCTAGGAGGTTTTTCTTTGCAGGAGGTGACGAGGTGGTTTCAGTGAGGTGTATAAGAGATGAGCAGCCATGGATAAAGTAAAAAAGTATTTTTCCCAGGGTAGAAGATTGTAAAACTAGAGGGCATAGGGCTTAAAGAGAGAGGGGAGAGATTTAACAAAAACCCCAGAGGCATTTGTTTCATGCACCCTGTTTTCGCTAAAGCAAAAGTTGCAGGGGGGTGGGATCCAATGCAGGAGTGAGGCAGGCGAGAGGCTGGGAGTCGGTATCAAAGGTAACGAATGAATGTTCAGTGGACAGAATAGGCAGGAGCACAACAGGGCGCAAAGAAGGACTGTGTTGGAAGGAACTGAAGATACTAGTTTAATCCGAAGATAGACACAAAGTGCTGGAATAACTCAGGCAGCATCTCTGGAGAGAAGAACTGTTGGATTGAACTGCATTTATTTTAAAGCGAGAGGTCTGATGGGTAAGGCGAATTAACTCAGGGCGTGGATAGGTACATGCAACCGGGACATTTAAGGAAACCGGGCTAAGAGAGGGACAGGCCTGGCAGTGTAATGTTCCAGGCTACAGATGCTACAGGAGAGATAGTGGTGGGGGTGGAATAGGAAAGTGTGTTATTTTATTGATTAAGGAGAATGTCATGCAGAACACATTACTGCTGTAGATTTTCTGCCTTACAGCACCCGGGTTCGATAACTGACTATGGGTGCTTGTCTGTACAGAGTTTGTACGTTCTCCCCCTGACCTGTGTGGGTTTCCTCTGGGATCTCCGGTTTCCACCCACACTCCACCCAGCTTGTAGGTTAAATTGTCTTGGTATAATTGTAAATTGGCCCTAGAGCGTGCAGAACGTTAGTGTACAGGGATCGCTGGTTGGCGTGGACTCTGTGGCCGGAAAGGCCTGTTTCCGTGCAGTATCTCTAAACATAAATTAAAAACTACTGATGTCAAGTCAAGTCAGATTTATTCGTCACGTGCACAATAAAGTGCAGTGAAATGAACTTGCCAGCAGCGGTAAAATAAAAACACGAACACACAAAACACAATAAAAAACTAAACACAAACATCCACCACAGCATTCATCACAAAGTTTAGTCAGTCCTCCTCCATTTTCCCCCGTGGTCCGGACCACAACCCTCCGCAGACGCCGCTGCGGGCGGCCAGATGTGCAGACAAGGTAGGTCCTGAATCGGTGCTTCCCTACCGGAGCCCGCGGCTTCAAGATAGTGTAGGCTGCAAGCCGACGGTCGAAGATCGAAAGTCCCCCCCGCGCCGCAGTTAGAAACACCGCAGACCGCAGGGCCGGTGGTCGGAGCTCTTCTCCAGGGATCCCCGGCGAGGGATCCCGCTCCAGATGGTAAGTCCCCGCCGCGCCCGTGGTTAGAAGTAGGCCACAGGCCGGCGGTCAGGAGCTCTTCCCCTCCGGGGGGTCCCCAACGAGGGATCCCAGGCTCTGGACACCACGCCAGCTGGAGCTCCGCAGACCACGGCCTTCAGGCTGCCGCCGGTCAGCGAATGGAGTGCTCCCTTCCAGCGACCCCCGGCGAGGGCTCGCCCGCACCGCGATGAAAAAGCCTACGTTGCGCCCCGGGTACGTCTCCGGGTAAGGCCACACCGATCGTTTTGTTAGGCCGCGAGGGAGGCGACATGGAAAAAGTTGCCTCTCCACGGTTGATCAAATGAGGCTATGCGGGTGGAGCTGGGGCATAAAAAGGGATGATCAACTTGTTGGGAGTATACTATAGGCCCGCAAATAGCAACCAGAGGAGATTTACTAGAATGTTGCCAGGGTTCCAGCAACTATGTTACAGAGAAAGGTTGATCAAGTTAGGTCTTTATTCTTTGGAGAACTTGATGAGGTCTTTAAAATATGAAAGAGATAGACAGAGTGGTAGTTTTTCCCATTGAGGGTAGGGAAGTTTCAAACAAGGGGCATACATGCAGAGGTTTTGGGTAACGTGAAGACTAATAATGTTGTCACAGTGGGCAATTTTTACTTTCCCAAATATAAACTGGGGTTGTTGTAGTGCCAAAGACTTAGATGGGGTGGAATTTGTCAAATGTGTTCAACAAAGTTTCCTCAGGAAATGTGTAGAAGGCACTTTAAGGGAGAGGACAAAGCTTGATCTGCTCTTAGGAAATTGGGAAGGGCAAGTGGCTGAAATGTGAATGGAAGCCTTTTGGGAGCACCAACTGTTCTACTGTTCTACTAGTTTTTATATAGTAATGGATAATGATGGGGCAGGCCCACAAATTATCATTTTGAAGTGTGGCAAGATCAACTTTGATGTTATTAAACTTGCTAAAGTTAATTGGAGCAGGTTGTTTGAGGCTGAAGGAACTTCCAGGAAGTGGGATGTGCTGAGGGATAAATTTCTCACACAAAGATCAGCTGGTATCTGAAATGAGTTGCCAGAGGAAATGGTGGAGTAACAAGATTAACAACATTTAAGAGGCATCTTGACAGGTACTTGAATGAGCAAGGCATGGAGGGATGTAGAATTAATTTGTATAGATACATGTAATAGTCAGCATGGGCACTGAGAGGGAGACTGTTTCTATACCGTACAACTCTATTTAACTACATTTTGTGAGCGTAATTGTGAGGGAACCCTCTTGAACCCAATCATTAAATTATCAGGGAATTTGGAACGTAACACAATTGTGCTCCAGCCCACTGGCCTCATTCCACAGCATGCTTGCTTGCAAAATTATGGTTCTGCTTATTGGAAATCAGACTCTTTGAAGTCCGACTAGACAAACTGGCAAAATGCGGAAGAAAAAAAATCCAAGTTTGACGAAAGCTATGATTAAACTGTTCGAGTCATGCTGTGAGACGTTATTTCAGTTCCACTGGTAAATACTAATACCAGTTACTCCAGGTTTTCATCAGACCAAAGTGCTGATGTGTAATAGCATGAAAAATCAGGTGTCATTATCTACCTCATGCGTTTTGCAGCAAGGATAGAGTCATCACTCACAATCATCTCTGGCATATTCAAGCACATCCTTTGCCAATGTATTTTATGCTTATGATCTCCTTGAATACTGGAAGCCCTGAGGGATGTGGTTAGGAGTATTACTGAAGAACCCAACAGTGGAGTCTTAGGTTTAGAGCCCAAAAGGTTCAACAGTGATGTGCTGGGCCATGATTGAAACTCGATTTGGGTATAGCAGGCAGGTTTATTCCAGTCATTATATCAGGCATAATTTCATAAATTCATTAGTCATGAGTAGAATTAGGCCATTCGGCCCATCAAGTCTACTCAGCCATTCAATCATGGCTGATCTATCTTTCCCTCTCAACCGCATTATCCAGCCTTCTCTCTGTAACCTTTGACACCCTTACTAATCAAGAACGTCATTCTCAACTTTAAAAATACTCAATGACTTGGCCTCCACAGCTGCCTGTGGTAATTAATTCCACAGATTCACCACCCTCTGATGAAATAAATTCCTCCTTATCTTCTTTCTAAAGGTACATACTTATATTCTGAGGCTGTGCCTTCTGGTCCTAGACTCTCCCATAACGGAAACATCCTCTCCACATCCCCTCTCTCCAAGCCTTTCACTATTCGGTAAGTTTCAATGATGCCCCTCCTCATCCCTCTTAACTCCAGTGAATAGGGGCCCAGAGCCAACAAAGGCTCATTATACATTAAACCAATGAACCCCAGAATCATTCTCCTAAATCTCCTCAGAACCCTCTCCAATGCCAGCACATCCCTCCTCGAACGTGGGCTCGCAATACCCCAAATGCGGTCTGAAGAGTGTCTTGTAAAGCCTCAGCATTATATCTCTGCTTTTATATTCTTGTTCTCTCAAAATAAATACTAACATTGCATTTGCCTACCTTACTGCCAATTCAACGTAAATTAACTGTTCAAAAATCATGGGCATTAGAAATCATCTAACCACACCCATGACTGATAACCAGACTGCCATTTATTCCTGGATTGTTTTGAGAGTTTTAATGCATCCTTGGATGTCCTCCAAAGCTGAAATAACTTGCTCCATTTACTCTGACGTTTTCCAGCCCTTCCCCTTTTGCTATGGCACATATTGACAAAGGAAATAAAGTGGATGTTAAATGAAGGTCGTAGGTCCATGCGACAATCTTAACTGCCACCCTCCCACACGGTGAGCCGCGTGTAAATTGCATGATTAGCACCAGGGCTTCACCTTTCAGATTAAATGGGATGTGACCATGCAAATTGATCAGGCCTCCTGACAAGTCATTGGCATCCTGCCCATAAGCAGTGTAAGCGGAGATTGGCAATTATAATTAACGGAGGTATGCACTATATTTTCATGGGTGCTTGCATTAGGATTTCTAAATGTTTAAAGCTGCATCCTGGAGGAAAACCCCCAAACAGAACAACCATTTGGCTTCACCACTGCACGTGTTTGTTTGCTGATCCTCTGCATTCACAAGCTACTGACCATATTTACTGGTTTAATTTAATCAATTAGCAAATCTAAACCAAAATTGAGAATAAATTTGCTTTATCGCTGAAAATAATTCTCCATTAAGAACATTATTCGGAAATCCTTTATTGATTTGGATTTTTTAAGGCAATTTAATTTTTAAAGTCTTATGGCATTGACTTGCAAGGCAGTCTCAATGATTTATCTCACAGAACAACAGCTATAGAACAATAGCGCGGAAGAATATACAAGGAAATTTACGAGAATTAGATTACGTTAGTTAATTTATTGTCATATGAGCAGGGTGCAATAACATTTCTTGTTCACATGAAGAACATGAAGTAAGCAGCATACGTATAATTAGTACGGCAATAAATACGATTAATGCAAAACAGCAGAATGGTTCAAAGTTTAGTTTAGTTTATTTTAGTTTAGAGATATCGCGTGGAAACAGGCCCTTTAGCCCACCCAGTCCGCACCGACCAGCGATCCCTGCACATTAGTACTACCCCACACACTAGGAATCATTTACAATATTTACCGAAGCCAATAAACCTACAGACGTGTACATCTTTGGAGTGTGGGAGATGGATAGATTCTTGATTAGTACGGGTGTCAGGGATAACGGGGAGAAGGCAGGAGAATGGCGTTAGGAGGGAGAGATAGATCAGCCATCATTGAATGATGGTGTAGACTAGATGGGCTGAATGGCCCAATTCTACTGCTATCACTTATGACCATATGACCTTATGAAACGGGAATCATGCCAGAAGCCTCCTCATGGCGATCCCAGAAACGACGACACAATGCACTCAGTGATGCGTCGGGCGACCAATTCTGTCAACATGTTCGATGACGATGGAAGCCAACAGCGAGCTATGAGTCGTTTGACACACGAGCGAACGAACCTTATAAAAGCGGAACACCTGGGGAAAACCCACGCGGTCACGGGGAGAGGATAAAAACTCTGTGCAGGCAGCACCCATAGTCAGGATTGAACCCGGGCTTCTGGCGCTGTAAGGCATCAACTCTACCATTGCGCCACCGTGCCGCCCTGTTATAGTGTAAAAACTGAATAATGCAAACGATTATTAAAGTGCAATAATGAAATTACCATTGAGGAAGAGCTAAGACTAAGAGTACATGGCGGAAAGGTGATGTAAAAGGGGTAATTGATTGAGGAGTCTGATAACCATATAACCATATAACCATATAACAATTACAGCACGGAAACAGACCCTCTCGGCCCTTCCAGTCCATGCCGACCATTTGTTTTCCCCTAGTCCCATCTATCTGCTCTCAGACCATACCACTCCATTCCCTTCCCGTCCATATACCTATCCACTTTACTTTTAAATGTTAAAATCGATCCTGCCTCCACCACTTCTGCTGGAAGCTGATTCCACACAGCCACCACCCTCTGAGTAAAGAAGTTCCCCCTCACGTTACCCCTAAACCTCTGTCCCTTAATTCTCATGTCATGCCCTCTTGTTTGAATCTTCCCTACCCTCAATGGGAAAAGCTTATCCACGTCAACTCTGTCTATCCCTTTCATCATTTTAAAGACCTCAATCAAGTCCCCCCTTAACCTTCTGCGCTCCAAAGAATAAAGACCTAACTTGTTCAACCTTTCTCTGTAACATAGTTGCTGGAACCCAGGCAACATTCTAGTAAATCTCCTCTGTACTCTCTCTATTTTGTTGACATCCTTCCTATAATTAGGCGACCAAAATTGTACACCATAGTCCAGAATTGGTCTTACCAATGCCTTGTACAATTTTAACATTACTTCCCTACTCCTATATTCAATGCTCTGATTAATAAAGGCCAGCACAGCAAAGGCTTTCTTTACCACCCTATCTACATGCGATTCCACCTTCAGGGAACTATGCACAGTTATTCCTAGATCTCTCTGTTCTACAGCATTCTTCAATTCCCTACCATTTACCATGTACGTCCTATTTTGATTTGTCCTGCCAAGATGTAGCACTTCACACTTATCAGCATTAAACTCCATCTGCCATCTTTCAGCCCACTTTTCCAAATGGCCCAAATCTCTCTGTAGACTTTGAAAATCTACTTCATTAAGTATGTATCATCTGCATACTTACTTATCCAATTTTCCACCCCATCATCCAGATCATTGATGTACATGACAAACAACAGTGGACCCAACACAGATCCCTGAGGCACCCTACTGGTCACCGGCTTCCAACCTGACAAACAGCCATCCACCATTACTCTCTGACATCTCCCATTCAGCCACTGTTGAATCCATCTTGCTACTCCGTCATTAACACCCAAAGATTGAACCTTCCTAACCAACCTTCCATGGGGAACCTTGTCAAAGGCCTTACTGAAATCCATATAGACAACGTCCACTGCTTTACCCTCATCAATTTCCCTAGTAACCACTTCAAAAAATTCAAGAAGGTTTGTCAAACATGACCTTCCAGGCACGAATCCATGTTGACTGTTCCTGATCAGACCCTGTTTATCCAAATGCTTATATATATTATCTCTAAGTATCCTTTCCATTAATTTGCCCACCACTGACGTCAAACTAACAGGTCTATAATCGCTAGGTTTATAGTCCCTTTAAATGTCCTCCATTTCTCTTCTACATTCTTCCCATAAAACAAAGTGTCCCAATTCACTCCTTTTAAATACTTACGCATTCCCTCAAAGTTAGCCTTTCTCCAATCAAAAGTCTCCACCCTAGGTCCAGTTCTGACTCTCTCCATAATTATATTGAAACTAATGGTATTGTGATCACTGGTCCCGAAGTGCTCACCAATGTATACCTCCGTCACCTGACCTGCCTCATTTCCTAACAGGAGGTCCAGAACTGCCCCTTCTCTGGTCGATACCTCTATGTACTGCTGCAAAAAACTATCCTGCACACATTTTGCAAACCCCAAACCATCCAGCCCATTTACAGAATGTGTTTCCCAGTCTATTTTTGGAAAATTGAAATTTCCCACAATCACTACCTTGTGCTTACTACTAATATCTGCTATCTCCTTACATATTTGCTCTTCCAATTCTCGTTCCTCATTTGGCGGTCTATAATACACCCCTAAAAGTGTTGCTACACCGTTCCGACTTCTCAGTTCCACCCAAATAGCCTCCCTAAACGAGCCCTCTAAAGCAATCTATCCTGCCCAAAGCACTGAAGCAACAAATGTAATATCCTCTCTGACAAGCAATGCAAAGTTTAGGGGTAACACCTCCACCTCTGGTCCCTCCAATTCTATCACACATGAAGCAACAAAATCCTGGAATATTTAGTTTCCAATCACAGCCCTCCTGCAACCATGTTTGACTGATTGCCACAACATCATATTTCCAGTGTCAATCCAGGCTCTAAGTTCATCCACCTTTCTTACAATGCTCCTAGCATTAAAATAAACACATTTTATAAACCCACCATCCCTTATTCTCTGTCTATTATCTTTTTCCTCTTTCTCGCCTACATTTTGGGTCCGAGTGCTTCCCTTCTCTGCCTCTTGCCCCACACCCTGTCCCCTAGCCCCCTCTACCCGGGCCCCTCCCCCCAGCCTTTTTAGTTTAAAGTCTCCCCCAGTAGCCTTTGCAAATCTCCCTGCCAGGATATTGGTCCCCCTCGGGTTCAAGTGTAACCCGTCCTTTGTGTACAGATCATGCCTTCCCCAAAAGAGGTCCCAGTGATCAAGAAACTTGAATCACTGCCCACTGCACCAGTCCCTCAGCCACGCATTTATCCTCCACCTCATTCCATTCCTACTCTCACTGTCACGCGGCACAGGCAGTAATCCTGAAATTGTTACCCTTTTGGTCCTTCTCCTTAACTTTCCCCCAACTCCCTAAATTCTCCCTTCAGTACCTCGTCTCTTTTTCTGCCTATGTCATTGGTACCTATGTGTACCACAACACCAGGCTCCTCTCCTTCCCTTTTCAGAATCTTTTGGACACGTTCTGACACATGCGAGACCCTGGCACCAGGGAGGCAAACTACCATCCGGGTCTCCCGACTGCGTCCACAGAATCGCCCATCCGACCCCCTAACTATAGAGTCCCCTATTACAATTGCCCTCCTCTTTTTGCTACCCTTCTGAGCATCAGGGCCGGTCTCTTTGCCGGAGACCCGGCCGCTGTTGCTGCCCCCAGGTAGACTGTCCGCTCCAATCGTACTCAAACCCGAGTACCTATTTTCCAGGTGTACAGTCACAGGGGTACTCTCTAGCCCCTGCCTTTGCCCCTTGCCCTTCCTAACCGTGACCCACTTGTCTGCCTCCTGTGGTCTGGGAGTGACTTCCTCCCTGTAGCTCCTCTCTATGACCTCCTCACTCTCCCTGACCATACGGAGGTCATCGAGCTGCTGCTCCAGGTTCCTAACACAGTCCTTTAGGAGCCCCATCTCGACGCACCTGGCGCAGATGTGGACGTCTGGAGGGCTATCAGATTCCCTGACCTCCCACATCTGACATCCAGAACAGTACACTGCCCTTGCCTTCATACTCCCCCCTTACACAGGATACAACAGCAACACAATACAAAGTACACAACAAACTGCTGGAATCTGACTGCCAATCAGCTGCTTACCCTAGTCCACTTCCCACCAATCAGCTGCTTACCCTAGTCCACTTCCCACCAATCAGCGGCTTCCTCAAAAAAAACACTTCTCTGAATGGAATGTTATGGATTTCGGTAAAAACAAGCCCCGCGCTTGATGTTAAAGCTTACCGGTCGGGTGTCGCTCCTCCCCCTCCTTCACTTCCAACGGCTTCTGTGGGCCTCTGAGAGGAAGAAGCTGTTCTGACCACTTCCAGCCTTCCTGATGCAATGCACTGTGAAGATAGATTGGATGGAAGGAAGTAAGCCTGTGATGGACTGGGCAGTTTTCATAATTTTCTGTAGGTTCAGGCAGTCAAGAGTTGAGCGGTTGCTGAAATACATCTTGTCAGAATACTTTCTCACTCACATTTGTAGCCGTTCAGGGGAATCTTCGCGGACATGTTGAATCCTCACAGATGCTTAAGAAAATAAGTCCGCTGATGTGCTTTTTTGATCAGCGCATCAATATAAATATATAAGGTTGCTGGTGATATGGATGCCAAGGAACTTAACCTGTTGACTATGGCAGATCTATTAATCAGAACAAGTTTGTGTTCGTCCCCTCGCCTCCTTAGATCAACAACTTAAGGGCCTGTCCCACCAGCATGCAACTCCATGCAATGAGCGCGACCTAACGTGGTCGCTTGAGCTGTCCGGCATCGCGGGGCCGGTCCCACTTCGATCGCCGGAGCCGTGCGGAATTGTGCGGAGTTCGTCCCGACATCGCGCGGGGCTCCGAAAAACTGACCATGTTCAAAAATTCCGCGCAGCCACGGCTTGTCGGCTCGCAGTCGCCTCGACGCATTACACACCGCCTCGACGTCGTGCCTCCGTGACCCTCTCTGTAGGTGCCTCCGTGACCCCCTCTGTGTGTGGCTCCATGGCCCTCTCTGTGTGTGCCTCTGTGCCCCTCTCTGTGTGTCCCTCTCTGTCCTGGCGAACTTACCTTTCAGACTTCGCTCCAAGTTCGCCTCACTTCCCGCCGCTTTGCACCACTCACCCCACCTCCGCGCGGCCCCCGCTGCCGGTTTGGTCGCGCTCTTCGCATGCAGGCGCATGCTGTTGGGAACGGCCCTGTACCGGGATCACCCGACCTCCGCGCGGCCCCCGCTGCCGGTTTGGTCGCGCTCACCGCATGGAGTCGGATGCTGGTAGGACAGGCCCTTTACTCTTTTGTCTTGGTGATATCAAGAGCTAGGTTGTTGTGCTGACACCATGACGAAAGGGGGTGCGGGAAAGTGTGGATGGGAGATAGGATAAATGTAAATAGTTTATTTTCATGGCTGACGTGGACTGAATGAGATGAGTAGCCTCTTATCGTGTTATTAACTTCTAGGTTCAATGAATGTTGCCTTTTGGCCCATTTTGCATGTCCTGGCTCTTTGATCCTAAAAACATAATTGATGCCAAATAGAGTTATAGCGTTGTTGAATCTTACCCTGCGTGGAAACAGGCCAGCCGGCCCAATTCGTCCACGCCAGCCAAGATGCCCCATCTAAGCAAATCCCATTTGCCTGTTTTTAGCCCTTATCCATCTAAACTTTACCTATCCATGTACCTGTCCAAGTGTCAAAATACTTCATAAACATTGTCCTCATTGTCCTATTTTTTACTGCAACTGTTTAACTAATTTCCCCCCAAGGATGCAACGGCCTCTGCTTTGATCATTCCCTGTGGCGGGAAACACAAATGTTAGAGTAACTCAGTGGGTCAGGCAGCATCTCTGGAGGGCATGAAGATGCGGCGTTTTGGGTTGGCACCCTTTTATAGCTCCTTTTAATAACTCCTTTCATGAAGGAATGTATTGTACTGTTTCATCTTAGATTTTTTTGACATCCACAGCACATTGCGTTCATCATTAACTAGGATTAGGTTTAGGTTTATTATTGTCACGTGTACCAAGGTATAGTGAAAAGATTTGTTTTGCATGCTATCCAAAGAGATTAAATATGTATACTATACTACATCTAAATACAATCAAGTCAAACAAATAGATAGAGCAAAGGTGATGATATAGAGCGCAGAATGTAGTTCTCAGCATTGTAGAGAATCAGTTTCATAGACAATGCTCAATGTCCATAATGGGGTGTAAGTGAAACAGCTTATGGAAGGACCATTCCAAAGCCAGATTATAAAGGGAAATAAGCTGTTTCTGAGTCTGGTGGTGTGCGGTTTCAAGCCTATGTACCTACTATTTTTCGAGGATGTAACTAGTAGCGTGGATAAGGGAGAACCAGTGGATGTGGTATATCTGGACTTCCAGAAGGCTTTCGACAAGGTCCCACATAAGAGATTAGTATACAAACTTAAAGCATACGGTATTAGGGGTTCAGTATTGATGTGGATAGAGAACTGGCTGGCAAACAGGAAGCAAAGAGTAGGAGTAAACGGGTCCTTTTCACAATGGCAGGCAGTAACTAGTGGGGTACCGCAGGGCTCAGTGCTGGGACCCCAGCTATTTACAATATATATTAATGATCTGGATGAGGGAATTGAAGGCAATATCTCCAAGTTTGCGGATGACACTAAGCTGGGGGGCAGTGTTCGCTGTGAGGAGGATGCTAGGAGACTGCAAGGTGACTTGGATAGGCTGGGTGAGTGGGCAAATGTTTGGCAGATGCAGTATAATGTGGATAAATGTGAGGTTATCCACTTTGGTGGCAAAAACAGGAAAGCAGACTATTATTTAAATGGTGGCCGATTAGGAAAAGGGGAGATGCAGCGAGACCCGGGTGTCATGGTACACCAGTCATTGAAAGTAGGCATGCAGGTGCAGCAGGCAGTGAAAAAAGCGAATGGTATGTTAGCTTTCATAGCAAAAGGATTTGAGTACAGGAGCAGGGAGGTTCTACTTCAGTTGTACAGGGTCTTGGTGAGACCACACCTGGAGTATTGCGTGCAGTTTTGGTCTCCAAATCTGAGGAAGGACATTATTGCCATAGAGGGAGTGCAGAGAAGGTTCACCAGACTGATTCCTGGGATGTCAGGACTGTCTTATGAAGAAAGACTGGATAGACTCGGTTTATACTCTCTGGAATTTAGGAGATTGAGAGGGGATCTTATAGAAACTTACAAAATTCTTAAGGGGTTGGACAGGCTAGATGCAGGAAGATTGTTCCCGATGTTGGGGAAGTCAGGACAAGGGGTCACAGCTTAAGGATAAGGGGGAAATCCTTTAAGACCGAGATGAGAAAGACTTTTTTCACACAGAGAGTGGTGAGTCTCTGGAACTCTCTGCCACAGAGGGTAGTTGAGGCCAGTTCATTGGCTATATTTAAGAGTGAGTTGGATGTGGCCCTTGTGGCTAAGGGGATCAGAGGGTATGGAGAGAAGGCAGGTACGGGATACTGAGTTGGATGATCAGCCATGATCATATTGAATGGCGGTGCAGGCTCGAAGGGCTGAATGGCCTACTCCTGCACCTAATTTCTATGTTTCTATGTTTCTATGAATAGACTAATTCTACTCCTATTCCTTATAGAAACATAGAAACATAGAAAATAGGTGCAGGAGTAGGCCATTCGGCCCTTCGAGCCTGCACCGCCATTCAATATGATCATGGCTGATCATCCAACTCAGTATCCCATACCTGCCTTCTCTCCATACCCCCTGATCCCTTTAGCCACAAGAGCCACATCCAACTCCCTCTTGAATATAGCCAATGAACTGGCCTCAACGACCTTCTGTGACAGTGAATTCCAGAGACTCACCACTCTCTGTGTAAAGAATGTTTTCCTCATCTCAGTCCTAAAGGAATTCCCCATTTTCCTTAGACTGTGACCCCTTGTTCTGGACTCCCCCAACATCGGGAACAATCTTCCTGCATCTAGCTTGTCCAACCCCTTAAGAATTTTGTAAGGTTCTATAAGATCCACCCTCAATCTTCTAAATTCCAGTGAGTACAAGCCAAGTCTATCCAGTCTTTCTTCATATGAAAGTCCCGACATCCCAGGAATCAGTCTGGTGAACCTTCTCTGGACATCCCAGGAATCAGTCTGGTGAACCTTCTCTGAACCCCCTCTATGGCAAGAATGTCTTTCCTCAGATTTGGAGACCAAAACTGTACGCAATACTCCAGGTGTGGTCTCACCAAAACCCTGTACAACTGCAATAGAACTTCCCTGCTCTTATACTCAAATCCTTTCGCTATGAATGCTAACATACCATTTGCTTTCTTCACTGCCTGCTGCACCTGCATGCCTACTTTCAATGACTGGTGTACCATGACACACAGGTCTCGTTGCATCTCCCCTTTTCCTAATCTGCCACCATTCAGATAATAGTCTACTCTCATGTTTTTGCCACCAAAGTGGATAACCTCACATTTATCCACATTATACTGCATCTGCCATGCATCTGCCCATTCACTCAGCCTATCCAAATCACCCTGCAGCCTCCTAGCATCCTCTTCACACCAAACTATACCCCCCAGCTTGGTGTCATCTGCAAATTTGGGGATGTTGCATTCAATTCCCTCGTCCAAATCATTAATGTATATTGTAAATAGCTGGGGTCCCAGCACTGAGCCTTGCGGTACCCCACAACTCACTGCCTGCCATTCTGAAAAGGACCCGTTTACTCCTACTCTTTGCTTCCTGTCTGCCAGCCAGTTCTCTATCCACATCATTATTGAACCACCAATACTGTGTGCTTTAAGTTTATATACTTATCTCTTATGTGGGACCTTGTCGAAAGCCTTCTGAAAGTCCAGATATAACACATCCACTGGTTCTCCCTTATCCACTACTAGTTACATCCTCGAAAAATTCTATAAGATTCGTCAGACATGATTTAGCTTTCATAAATCCATGCTGACTTTGTCCAATGATTTCACCACTTTCCAAATGCGCTGCTATCCCATCTTTAATAACTGACTAGCAGTTTCCCCACTACCGATGTTAGACTAACTGATCTGTAATTCCCCGCTTTCTCTCTCCCTCCTTTTTTTAAAAGTGGGGTTACATTAGCTATCCTCCAATCCACAGGAACTACTCCAGAATCTAAGGAGTTCTGAAAAATTATCACTAATGCATCCACTATTTCCGTGGTTACCTCCTTGAGCACTCTGGGATGCAGACCATCAGGCCCCGGGGATTTATCGGCCTTTAATCCGTTCAATTTACCCAACACCACTTCCCGCTAACCTGGATTTCACTCAGTTCTGCCATCTTATTTGACCTCCGGTCCACTGCTATTTCCGGCAGATTATTTATGTCTTCCTTAGTGAAGACAGAACCAAAGTAGTTATTCAATTGGTCTGCCATGTCCTTGATCCCCATGATCAATTCACCTGCTTCTGACTGCAGGGGACCAACATTTGTTCTAACTAGTCTCTTTCTCTTCACATATCTATAAAACCTTTTGCAGTCAGTTTTTATGTTCCCTGCCAGTTTCCTTTCGTAATCTATTTTCCCTTTCCTAATTAAGCCCTTTGCCCTCCTCTGCTGTATTCTGAATTTCTCCCAGACCTCTGGTAGGCTGCTTTTATTGGCCAATTTGTATGCCTCATCTTTAGTTTTTATACTATCCCTGATTTCCCTCGTTATCCACGGATGCACCACCTTCCCTGATTTATTCTTTTGCCAAACTGCTATGAACAATTTTTGTACTTCATCCATGCAGTCTTTAAATACCTTCCATTGCACATCCTCTGTCAACCCTTTAAGACTCACCTGCCAGTCTATCTTGGCCAATTCACGGCTCATACCTTCAAAGTTACCTTTGTTTAAGTTCAGAACCCTTGTTTCTGACTTAATTATGTCACTCACCATCCTAATGAAGAACTCAATCATATTATGGTCACCCTTGCCCAAGGGGCCACGCACAACAAGACTGCTAACTAACCCTTCATCATTACTCAATACCCAGTCTAGAATAGCCTGCTCTCTCGTTGGTTCTTCCACATGCTGTTTGGAAAACTATCCCGCATACATTCCAAGAAATCGTCTTCCTCGGCACCCCTGCCCATTTGATTCACCCAATCTATGTGCAGATTGAAGTCACCCATTGTGTTACCCTTGTTGCACGCACTTCTAATTTCCTGTTTGATGCCATCCCCAACTCCAATACTACTGTTAGGTGGCCTGTACACAACTCCCACTAGCGTTTTCTGCCCCTTAGAGTTTCGCAGCTCTACCCATATCGATTCCACATCCTCCATGCTAATGTCCTTCCTTTCTATTGCATTAATCTCCTCTCTCACCAGCAACGCTACCCCACCTCGTTTTCCTATCCATCTATCCCTCCTGAACATTGTATATCCTTGGATGTTCAGCTCCCAGCCTTGGTCACCCTGGAGCCATGTGTCCGTGATCCCAACTATAGCATAGTCATTAATAGTTATCTGCACCTTCAACTCATCCACCTTATTACGAATGCTCCTCAAAACCTTGCTGTGTGATGTGAACTGTTTCTACATTATTTTGCTTTTTATAAAAAATAAGAATATCTGAGATGGCTTGCAGCCAACTTGAGGTATACCAGAATGATGCTCAGTGTAATGCAGCCTGCGCTATTAATAAAATATGACCATCTATTCTGTACTGTAATACATTGGTCTGGATATTAGAATATGTATAGAGATTTGGTCTAAAATTGCACGCTTCTTCCAACCGTTTTTTGCATGCAATTTTAATATTTCTTCACTTAAATGGGCATCACATTTTATGGTTCAAGTATTGCTAGAAATATTAGTTACACTAATTCGATGTGTCTTTTTTATTATATGTAAAACTGTTCTAATGAATAAACCAACTGAATTGATGTAAGGTCAAGGGGAAAGATAATCTGTTAATAATATTTTATACTATTTAACAAGAAAGTGTTATATTAATTTAAATTAATTGTTACCTGCTAAGAACTCTGGTCAGCCATTAAGGCACAGGTAGCACATGTTGAAGCTTTTCAAAACCAGGCTCTCCATAATATTTCGAAATGACATCTGAAAAAGGGTCCCAACCGGAAACGTTGCCTATCCATTCCATTCAGAGATGCTGCCTGACCCACTGAGGTACTCCAGCACTTTGGGTTTTACTCACAATTTCAACATCTGCAGTACCTTGTGTCTCCAAAATGATTTCTGCGTTGAATGTTAGTTTCCAGTATACTCCTTGCAGGTGCACACATGCATTTGAATGAGACTTTAATATTATTTTTTCTTGTAGAGCTATTAGCCACTCAGTGCTTTGGACTATTTTGATAAGGAATGGTTTGATACGTACGGGTGTCAGAGATTATGGGGAGAAGGCAGGAGAATGGGGTTAGGAGAGACAGATAGATCAGCCACGATTGAATGGCAGAGTAGACTTGATGGGCCGAATAGACTAATTCCACTCCTATTCCTTATAGAAACATAGAAACATAGAAAATAGGTGCAGGAGTAGGCCATTCGGCCCTTCGAGCCTGCACCGCCATTCAATATGATCATGGCTGATCATCCAACTCAGTATCCCATACCTGCCTTCTCTCCATACCCCCTGATCCCTTTAGCCACAAGAGCCACATCCAACTCCCTCGTGAATATAGCCAATGAACTGGCCTCAACGACCTTCTGTGACAGTGAATTCCAGAGGCTCACCACTCTCTGTGTAAAGAATGTTTTCCTCATCTCGGTCCTAAAGGAATTCCCCGTTTTCCTTAGACTGTGACCCCTTGTTCTGGACTCCCCCAACATCGGGAACAATCTTCCTGCATCTAGCTTGTCCAACCCCTTAAGAATTTTGTAAGGTTCTATAAGATCCACCCTCAATCTTCTAAATTCCAGTGAGTACAAGCCAAGTCTATCCAGTCTTTCTTCATATGAAAGTCCCGACATCCCAGGAATCAGTCTGGTGAACCTTAGAGTTTCGCAGCTCTACCGATTCCACATCCTCCATGCTAATGTCCTTCCTTTCTATTGCATTAATCTCCTCTCTCACCAGCAACGCTACCCCACCTCGTTTTCCTATCCATCTATCCCTCCTGAACATTGTATATCCTTGGATGTTCAGCTCCCAGCCTTGGTCACCCTGGAGCCATGTGTCCGTGATCCCAACTATAGCATAGTCATTAATAGTTATCTGCACCTTCAACTCATCCACCTTATTACGAATGCTCCTCACATTGAGACACAAAGCCTCCAGGCTTGTTTTTACAACACTTTTACCCTTTATATAATTATATTGACAAGTGGTCCCTTTTGATTTTTTTTCTGGATTTGTCTGCCAGCCAATATTAATTTTCACCTTGCTACCACTTGCTTCTATTGTCATTTTATACCCCTTTTTCTCTCTGCTCACACCTTTAAGACACCCACCACCTCTTATTCTCTGTTTATTATTTTTTTCTTCTTCCCCCCCCCCCCCCCCCCCCCCCGTACATGTTGGGTCTGAGTGCTTCCCTTCTCTGCCTCCTGCCTCAGACACCGTCTCCTAGCTATCTCTATTTGAGTCCCTCCCCCCAACCTATCTAGTTTAAAGGCCCCCAGTAGCCTTTGCAAATTTCCCCACCAAGATACTGGTCCCCCTTGGGTTCAAGTGCAACCCGTCCTTTTTATACAGGTCACTCGTCCCCGAAAGAGGTTCCAATGATCCAGAAACTGAATCCCTGCCCTCCACACCAGTCCTTCAGCCACGCGTTTATCCTCCACCTTGCTCCATTCCTACTCTCACAGTCGCGTAGCACAGGAAGTGGTCCTGAGATTGTTATCTTTGTGGTCCTTTTCCATAGCTCTCTTCCTAACGCCCTAAATTCTCCTTTTAGGACCTCTTCTCTTTTTTAACCTATGTCATTGGTACCAATATGTACCACGACCTCAGACATCTGTCAAGAACAAAGATATGTGGCGACTCTTTGCACACTTTGTACATTGGATGCTAAAACAAACAATTTCACTGTACATAGGTACATGTGACAATAAAGTATCATTGAATTATTGAATCATGAAAGCATTGAAAGAACTTTTAATGAAGACATAAAAGACTGCTGATGCTGGAATCTTGAGTAAAAAAAAACAAAATGTTGGAGGAATGCGGCAGGCCAGGGAGCAACTGTGGAGGGAACTGAAGAGATGAAGTTTTGGGTGAGGACCCTTCTTCAGACCACTTTAAAAAATAACATTTCAGTTACATCAAATGGACAGCCTGCCATTCGAGGTAGAGTGTGATCCAATGGTGACCGAAGAGATAAGTTGATGCTAAAATAAGTAAGGAAAGTTGATACTAAAATTGTTGTTCTATTTTAGCATCAACTTTCCTTATCTCTTATGCATGTGTTCAAATGCAAGTGTTCACCAACAGCTCTGCAAGAAAAAATAATATTTAAGTCTCTTTCAAATGCATGTGTTCAGCAATGACTAATTTTCAGAATGATGTTGCTGTTATAATTATATATTAAAGTGGACGCATCAGAATTGGTTATGACTTTGACTTGTTCATTCAAAAGCTTTATGATGTTCATCAAACATTGTGCCAACGGTGAACATTGTAGACATTAAACAGTCATCCGTTGTAGGATATGCTTGGGAAGGTTAATTGTGGTAGATTTGTAATGGTTGGCTGACTCATTCTTGCTTGCACGAGTGTGGTTCTGTTCTTAATGCACCCATTTGTATCAGGCAGAGAACAAATCATTTCTACCTTGCAATTGTAGTGGGCTCTTACACATCCCTAAAGACTCTGATTTACATATTTAGTAGTCTGGATTAATGTGAGAAATAGGTGATTGTATTGTTCACCCAATTAGGAATCAATTCACAGTTTCGCTATCTTATCAGATAGGTGTTGGGTACCAATATGAAGAAATTGTAGACGACCGCCCTGTTTTACAAAGTGGGTGTAAATCCATTGAGTTGAAACTTTCACTATGATTAAGGATCTGTTTTAGTTGCAATTTGCTGTAGATCAGAAGTAAGGTTTGTCAGAGAGGACTCTCTGAAACAATATAAGATTGTTAAGGGTTACACAAAAAGCTGGAGAAACTCAGCGGGTGCAGCAGCATCTAAGGAGCGAAGGAAATAGGCGACGTCTCGGGTCGAGACCCTTCCTCAGACTGGTCAGGGATCAGGGAAACGAGAGATATAGACGGTGATGTGGAGAGATAAAGAACAATGAATTAAGGGCTTGGACACGCTAGAGGCAGGAAACATATTCCCGATGTTGGGGGAGTCCAGAATCAGGGTCACAGTTTAAGAATAAGGAGTAAGCCATTTAGAACGAAGACGAGGAAACACTTTTTCTCACAGAGAGTGGTGAGTCTGTGGAATTCTCTGCCTCAGAGGGCGGTGGAGGCAGGTTCTCTGGATGCTTTCAAGAGAGAGCTGGATAGGGCTCTTAAAAATAGCAGAGTCAGGGGATATGGGGAGAAGGCAGGAACGGGGTACTGATTGGGGATGATCAGCCATGATCACATTGAATGGCGGTGCTGGCTCGAAGGGCTGAATGGCCTACTCCTGCACCTATTGTCTATTGTTTATTAACTTATACAGGTATAGATTAGAGAGCGTATTGACTGGTTGCATCGCGGCCTGGTTCAGCAACCTGTACGCCCAGGAGCGAAGGAGACTGCAACAAGTGGTGAACACTGCCCAGTCCATCACGGGTTCCGACCTCCCCACCATCAAAGGGATCTAACGAAGTCACTGCTTCAAAAAGGCAGCCAGCATCTTCGGAGACCCACACCACCCTGGCCACACTCATTTCACTCCTGCCAATGGGAGGAAGATATAGGAGCCTGAAAACTGTAAAGTCCAGGTTCAACAACAGCTTCTTCCCTACAACCATCAGCATATTAAACACTACATCCTCCAAATACGCTCTAAACTACATAGACTTGGGAGATAGACACAAAATTCTGGAGTAACTCAGTGAGACAGGCAGCATCTCTGAAAGAAGGGGTGACGTTTCGGGTCGAGACCCTTCTTCAGACTTGGGGGCATTAGTTTTGTCTTTGTGCACACTTTGTGCATACACACACACATATATACATATATACTGAATGTTTCTTGTTCATTTATCATATTGTTTACAGAGTACTATGTTTACATATTCTGTAGTGCTGCTGCAAGTAAGAATATCGTTGTTCTCTCTGGGACATACGACTATAAAACACTCCTGACTTGACTATTTCAGCCTTCTGGTCTTTTTTGTGTAGAATTACCACCAAGCACACAGTTTGCCATAAATAATATTTGACAGCTGCTCTGACAGCTCCACTGCAGATCTACCATCTACATTTGATTGTGTTATTGATTTTTCTTTGGACACAAGCTCAGGCAATCCAACAACTAGATGAAGCAGGTCATATAAAATGAAAAGCATGATTGTTCAAGATAGTTTATAACTCATAATAAAGATAAATAGAACTCAATCTGCTACAATCTCACTATAAGCTGTCCCACAATTTAAAAAATAATCACAAGAATCAGTTCTGTTTAAATAAATCTCACAGTTGAACTACTGTACTAGTCCTATGGGCTTATGATAACAGGAATGTTTAGTTGCATGATGAAAATCAAATGTAAGGTTTTCATTGTCCTAAACTCATGTGAAAAAGTGTATTATGACTGAACATTCACAGATACGAGAAAACAATGCTCTTAGTTTGGCCTCGCTAATGTCTAGTATAATGGAACATGATATCTCAATTTCTATACTCAACACCCTGACCATTGAACGCCAATGTACAAAAAGCCATTTTGACATCCCTAACAGTAATGCTACTTTTAGGGAACTATGTAATGGTATTCATAGATCCCTCTGCTCTAAAACACCCCCAGGGCCCGACCATTCACTGCGAAGGTCCTGCCCTGTTTTGACTTCCATTTGGCTAACTCACCTTAGATTCCATGTAATCTATCCTTCCAGACTTGATTACCAAGTGGGACCTTGTTAAAGTCCACATAGGAAATATCCACTGCACTACCCTTGTCATTTCCTTTCTTCAAAAAAACTCTATTGGATTCATGACACATGATTACCCATTTATAAAGCCTTGCTGACTATCTCTAATCATTCCATGCCTATGCAAATGCCGATAAATCCTACCCCTCACAATTTTCTCCAAAGACTTTTCCTCCACTGATGTCAGGATCACCAGCCCGTCATTTCCTGGCTTGTCCTTTCTGATCTTGTTAGAAACATAGAAACATAGAAAATAGGTGCAGGAGGAGGCCATTCGGCCCTTCGAGCCAGCACCACCATTCATTGTGATCATGGCTGATCGTCCGCTATCAATAACCCGTGCCTGCCTTCTCCCCATATTCCTTGACTCCACTAGACCCTAGAGCTCGATCCGACTCTCTCTTAAATCCATCCAGTGATTTGGCCTCCACTGCCCTCTGTGGCAGGGAATTCCATAAATTCACAACTCTCTGGGTAAAAAAGTTTTTTTCTCACCCCAGTCTTAAATGATCTCCCCTTTATTCTAAGACTGTGGCCCCTGGTTCTGGACTCACCCAACATTGGGAACATTTTTCCTGCATCTAGCTTGTCCAGTCCTTTTATAATTTTATAATTTTATAATTTTTTTCTTAAATCGTGGTACAACAATAGCCACTCTCCAGTCTTCCAGAACTACACCTGTGGTTCAAGATGATGCAAGTATCTCTGCAAGGGCCTCTGTAATTTCTCCCTTAGCTTCCCACGAAGTCCGAGAATGTACTTGTATTGAGGATTTATTCACCTTACTGTGTACTGTTCCTTTGCTTCTGTGATCTTCCCAGTAAAAACAGATAATAAATATTCAATTAGCATCTTCCGTGTTTAATACATAGTTTAATACCCCATTAAAAACTCGCTTTTGCTTCACTCAACCAGATGTAGTACTTTCAATTATTTTTTATAGTAAGATTACTACACGTATTGTTGAAGTTCTTGTCACATGATTCTATTGACAACAGTGCAGAATGTAGAGGAGCAAGTTATCACTGACACTATCTCCTGAATTTCCACACTTGATTACATGTGCAAAGATCACAGTGTAAATGGAAAACCCAGACTAGGTCACCAGAGCTTTCTTTGTGTATTCTGTGAATTCTAAGATTTAGGAAATACAAATATTACATCCCCGATTACATTTGATCTTTGTTTACTTTTGTTGTCACCTATTCCTAGCTAATAATGATCTATTCTACATTTCCCTTGACCTTCATCCCCTTTGATGTCTCGTTCTCACACCTTACACGTCCTTATCTCTATGTCTCCCTCTCCCCTGACTTTCAATCTGAAGAAGGGTCTCGATCTGAAACGGCACCGATTACTTCTATCCAGAGCTGCTGCCTGTTCCGATGAGTTATCTGTGTCTTTCTCTGAGTTATCTCTGAATTTTGTGTCTATATTATTTTATCTGTTCTGTTATGAATGGGATCAACCTCAACAATGATAATAAATTGCTAATTTTCAAAACCCTTTCTGAGCTGATCACAAATGAATTATGATATTTCAAATATCCCTTCAATTCGTTCTCAGCCCATTCCTCCCCCACACTGCTAGTTTCACTGTTCGTATTCTTTTATTATCACCTCTTGGTCTTGGTCATCGGTGCTGGCACTGATTTGTTTTGTACCTTTTTAAACCTCTAGTTTCCTCCTCCCCTGTCTCTCAGTCTGAAGAAGTGTCTCAACACGAAACATTACCTATTTGTTTTCTCCAGAGAAGCTGCCTGACCCGCTGAGTTGCTCCAGAAATATGTGTCTATCTTTGGAGTAAACCAACATCTGCAATTCCTTCCTGAACTAATGAATTCCATTGGCTTTCTATCAAATTTAACAATCAACCTCTGTCGGATGCATTATGCTCTTGACAAATTCCGAGTTACAAAAGAAAACATTGTTGACATTCTGCTACAAAGCAGCCGAAACACAGTATAAGTTGTTGAATACCACCAATGTGTTTGAATTATAATTTTGGTTTCTGAACTGCCACCTTGGAAAGCTGTTAAGACCTGATATGATCTTTAATTGGTTTTAGTGCCTAGAAATTCAATAAACTATTTTTCTAACTGGAAAGGGACTTCGAAATGCCTTGCCAATGACAGACTTTGCAGATTGAAAGCATTCCATAAGATTTATAAGCATCGTTATCTTTGAATGTTCATCTTGAAAATAATCTTGTTTGGGCAAAGAGAACAAGAACATACGAAATAGAAACAGATGTAGCAATTTGGCGTCTCTGTGAGTCATCAGCTCTGGATTTATTTAATAATATAAGGAATACATATAAAATTATTTAATATTCTGCTGCATATATTCAGATATTAGAATGAAGACAATGATCCCTGGGATGATTGGGTTAATGTGTGAGGAACATTTGATGGTTCTGGGCCTGCTATGACAGAGATTCCAATTTAAATCTACTGGCTAATGAAAGGCCTAGATAGAGTAGACGTGGAAAGAATGTTTCCAGTAATGGGAGAGTCAAGAACTAGAGGGCACAGCCTCAGAGTAAAAGGATGTACCTTTAGAATGGAGGAATTTCTTTAGCCAGAATGGCATTCTGAATGGCATTAGCCAGACCACGGGGGAACAGTGGAGGAGGACTGACAGTACTTTGTGCCTTCCACCACAGTGAAGAATGCTGTGGTGGATGTTTTTGTGTTAAAAAAAAGATTTATTGTGTGTTTGATTGTACCGCTGCAGGCAAAATTCATTTCACTGCACTTTATTGTGTATGTGATGAATAAATTTATTGATTGATGGTAGCGTAGCGGTAGAGTTGCTTCTTTACAACTCTTTCAGCGCCAGAGACCCGGGTTCGATCCCGACTATGGGTGCTGTCAGTGTGGAGTTTGTACGTTCCCCCCTTGACCATATGGGTTTTCTCCAGGATCTTCCGTTTCCTCCCACACTCCAATGAGGCACAATTTTGTAGGTTAATTGACTTAGTATAAATGTAAATTGTCCCTCGTGTGTGCAGGATAGTCGGCTCTTTTATCTTATCATTCACCTTATTTTCTGTTTGTCAGGATGCCTCGGAATCACCTTGGGATATTCTTAGCAATGTTGAAGGTGATATGCAAATTGGAGTTGTTATAAATATGTTCCATGATGTCACGCTCCTTGAATTTGTTGATTTTATAGCTTTTATTATTTACTAGTTGTAAAAATAAATGACTCAATCAATCGCCGTATCATGTTAGAGCAGTATCGTTGTGTTTTTATCAGGTGGGTTGACGTAGAGAAGATAATAACATTTATGGAACAGGGTTTATGTTGGGTTGGCACCTTCTACAGAGCTTCATCACCAATTCTGTTCAAGTTGTTGCAAGAGCGATGTGCCCTCAAGTAGAGGGGTTTCAGTGAGGAATTTACAGTGTGAATTCATCAATGAAGGAAGTTTTTAAGGTATCTGCACCCATATCCTTACTTTTGGATTTAAGGCTTTAGAGATACAGCGTGGAAACAGGCCCTACGGCCCACTGAGTCCGCGCCGACCAGTGATCTCCCCGTACACTTACACTATCCTACACACTAGGGTCATTTTACAATTTACAAACCCACCATCTCTGGACCAAATATATTCTTTCTTAGATAAGGAAATCAAAGCTATACATAACAGACCAGTCTCAACAAGTTCCAACTGCAAACAGACTTCCATACTGTGCTCAAATCCTCGTGTCGAATGCATAACATACCATTACTCTCTCAATTTCTCGTTGAGTGTTCATTTTTGCCACTTGTGTGTAATCACATCTTAATTCTTTTGAACATCTCTCCCCATTGACCAAATCCCCATTTTTATGTAATGTTCACAGAAATGGATGCCATCATATGTTCCACATTATTATGCCATATAAATATGCCACATTCTTTCACACTCACAACACATCGCCTCGAAGCCTCTTTGCTTCCTCTTCCATACTTACAATTTTACCTAATTTAGTATTATCAGCAAATTAGAAAAAAATGACATTCATTTCCCTCAGAATTATTGCTTTTTCTAGTTGTTAACTAATTCTCAATCAATGTCATTATATTACACTCAATTTCATATGCGCACTCTAATTTTCCTACACACCCTCTGTGCATGCCTTTATCAAATACTTTATTAAAAATGCAAATACACCATATTAATTCATTCCCGTTTATCTATTTTGTTACAAAAAAACTACCCTGCGCGTCTCCAAATGATTCCAGTATTGATTCCAGTAATCCAGTTTTTTCCCTACTACAAGTACACCACCGATTTTCCAGCAACTGACGGTCTGGCACGTTCTTTAATACGGACAAAATTATGAGAGTGCACTTGAAATTGCCCCCGGAAGTTCCTTTCCGAAAATGTGGGACCTAGGCCGGGTGAGGCGGCCGATCTAGACCTCATCAGGACTTCCGCAGCTGGACTTAGTGCAATTTGCCAACTCGGCGATATGGACATTCTGAAGTCTCCCCGAAAATATGTTGCCGAGGCTGGGTGTAGCTGCCTATCTCGACCTAGGGTCGTTTTACGCAGCTCGCATTTCTACCCCTCCGGAGGCTGCAAGCCTGCCGGGAAAGCGGCACCTCAGCCCCGAGGGGCAGCCGCCAATCTGACTCTCAGAAATGTCTTTAGTCAGAGGGTGGTGAATCTGTGGAATTCTCTGCCACAGAAGGCTGAGGCCAAGTCAGTGGATATATTTAAGGCAGAGAAAGATAGATTCTTGATAAGTTTAGTTTAGTTTAGAGATACAGCGGGGAAACAGGCCCTTCGGCCCACCGAGCCCGCACCGACCAGCGATCCCCACACATCAACACAAGCCTACACACTCTTGGGACTATTTACATTCATACCAAGTATACAAACCCAAACTAGCTAACCGACAATCCAGTACGTCTTTCGATTGTGGCAGGAAACCGAAGATCTCGGAAAAAAACGCACTCAGTCACAGGGAGAACGTACAAACAGACAGCACCCGTAGTCAGGATTGAACCCGGTGCCTGGTGCTGCAAGCGCTGTAAGGCAGCAACTCTACTGCTACACCGCCGTGCCGCCTACAATTAGTACGGGTGTCAGAGGTTATGGGGAGAAGGAAGGAGAATGAGGTTAGGAGGGAGAGATTGATCAGCCCTGATTGAATGTCGAAGTAGAATGTCGAAAGGCCTAATTCTAATCCTACCTCTTATGATCTTATGATCTTATGAATTCTGAGGGCAACTCATTAACCATGCAAGAAATGCAAGTTTTGCTGTAAATTTAATTTACATTGCATATTTGTTGTATTTAAGTTTCTAGCGGTCCAAGGTGCTTGACAGACATGGAAGGAATATAATTAGTCGGTCAGAGGTGTATTGTTGAATTGTTTTTACATGACCTCTGTTGGTCCGGCAAAATGGTAATCTGGTCAATCTCTTGAACTAAAAGTACCGGAAAATTGGTAGTAACCCCTATACTGACTTTAAACTATGCACCTGCGATTTTCACCTCAATTAATTATCTGGGATTGAGATTATCGTTGCCTGGAATTTATTAGCTTTCAGTTCCATAAATTTCTCCTGTATTATTTTACTAATTTACTTTAACCCCTTTTTTTCATAAGACTCCTACTTTCCTCACATTCCCAGAAATGTATTTATGTCCCTTCCAATAAGACAGAACCAAAGGATTTGCATATTTACTCTGCTTTTTCGTTATTCTTTGTTATAAATTCTCCCGTTTCTTGCAGCCGTGGACTTTATAACCATATAACCATATAACCATATAACAATTACAGCACGGAAATAGGCCCTCTCGGCCCTTCCAGTCCGTGCCGACCATTTGTTTTCCCCTAGTTCCATCTACCTGCACTCAGACCATACCCCTCCATTCCCTTCACGTCCATATACCTATCCACTTTACTCTTAAATGTTAAATGTTAAAAACATTTGTTCTGTAAATTCTGTTGTTTTGTGCTGTAGCTTTGTTCTGCAACTTTGCTCTGTAAATTATTTTGCCTTTGTTCAGAAACTGCAACACCTGTAAACTGCAGGTACTTCTACACAAGAATGAGTCCAGGCTCAATCCTGATCAATCCTTCCTTATAAAACAACCTTGAGTGAGGAATCAGCTCAGTGCACTTTCTCTGAACCTTCTGCAATGCTCTCCCATCAGTCAAGAAACTAAAACTATAACACGAGCTTCTGGTGCATAAGCAGAGGAGATTTTTTTTAAGGGGGAGGGTGGTAAATCTTGAAAACAATCATCAAAATGTGAAAGCATTCTATGTTCATAACATATCCATTATTGCTTCTTGCATTAAAGCATCTGCCACAAATGGTGAATTACTACACATTTTCCTTTCCATTTTCCTAACGATGGATAATCTTTCTCACTATTAGAAACACTTCAGATGCCTGCTTCTCAAGCAGCATTTTAAATGTATGGAAGGAAAATTGCACTCACACTCAGTTCATAGTACACCTGGGACTACGGGCAGCAATTTCAAACCTTTTACCAGTGAAATGTCTGTGTTTATGTTTGAATAAACATGGATTCGGGTCTTACAGCTCTGAGCATCTGTTACATCTGTGGAACAATGCCACTGGGACACTACAGTCAATGTTTGACATTGAGAATTGTCCAATTCGGAGACATGTTGATCAGTTTTATATTTAGTTATTTTATTGTATTCCAAAGGTCCTTTTATAGTCTTTTATTTCACCATCGCTCACCTATTCAAAATAGCTTATTCATGACTTCCTATATTCTGAAGCTCATAAATTCCAAGTATCATGGCTTTCTTGTTACCATACCAAAATAATTAACGAGCACTTGAGGGACAGTAAAGTCACCCGTAATGTTTTGAAGATTGATAAACCCTAAAGTTTGTTTCTGAACCATCAGAAAAGCTATTAGTTTAGTTTAGTTTAGTTTACTGTGTCACGTGTACTGACGAAGAGTGAAAAGCTTTTGTTGCTTGCTAAGCAGTCAGCAGAAAGACTATACATGATTATAATTGAGCAATCCACTGCTCGATGATAAAGGGAATAACGTTTGTGCAAGATAAAGTCCACGAAACAGGCTCTTCAGCCCACTGCGTCCACACCGACCAGTGATCCCTGCACATTAACACTATCCTACACGCATTAGGAACAATTTAAATTCATACCAAGCCAATTAACCTACAAACCTGCACATCTTTGGAATGTGGTGGAAACCTGAGTGCCTGGAGAAAACCCATGCGGTCACAGGGAGAACGTATAAACTCCATACAGACAGCATCCACGGTCAGGATCGAACCCGAGTTTCTGGCGCTGTAAGGCAGCAACTCTACTGCTGCGCTACCATGCCACCGAGGAAACTGGGAAGAAACTATCCCTGGAGGTGTGTGTTTCCACACTTCTGTACCTCTTGCCTGATGAGAGAGGGGAGGAGAGGGAGTGACTGGCGTGAGACTCATCTTTGATTATGCTGGTGGCCTTGGCGAGGCAGTGCAAAGTGTAAATGGAGTCAAGTCAAGAGAGTTTATTGTCATGTGTCCCAGATAGGACAATGAAATTGGTTTGTTGGTTTGGGCATCGTCCACAATTCTCTGTAACTTATTGCGTTCTTGGATGGAGCTGTTCCCAAACCATGCTGTGATGCATCCCGATAAAATGCTTTCTTCAGCGCATTAAAGGGGCAAGTAACCAAATGCTTCATCTAGATGGTAGCTTTTAAGGAGTATCTTAGAACAAAGAGAGGAGAAAGGTTCAGGGAGCTGATCCCATAACTTATGAAATTGGTGGCTAAAGCCACTGTTGCTAATGGTAGAGTTACTACAATCGGGAAAATGCAGCAGGCTAAAACTAGACAAATGCGGAGATCTTAGAGAGTAGTGCGTTTGAAAGATGTTACGAACATTTAACGATGTTCATGATGAACTCGTTGCTATGTTGAATTGTACTGTTTTCAACTAAATTTCAGCAGCATGAATTATCCATGTCATTTATTGAAAGTCTTTCCGTGCAAGAAAAACCCATGTTTAATGCAAAGGAAAAAGGATTACATCATCATGTCTATGCTACTTCGGCAGAAGCATATAATATTCATCAGAGAAAATACAACATGTTCTGAAAATTTGACACAGGGATCAATATATGACACAAAAGACAGAGAAAGCAATTTGGCGACTTCAGCTTATTTTCATTTACCCTTTACAAATCTTTGTTATGTGATTAACAAATTATCCGTGTTTTATTGATAAATTAATAGTTAGAAGTGAAAACTCACTCTATACGCTCGAACAGTTCAGTGCGTATTAGTTTCACTTCAATAAACATGACACATTTGAGTAGATTACAACGCAAAGAATTTTCCAAAGGGTCTATAATTTGACATCAATTGATCTGACATAAGGTTCTAACTGAGTAGAGATGAACTCCTGCTATAAGTTTGAGCTCTGATTAATTTAAAAGAATGCATATAACATTGGAAGTACTTTATTATTGTAATGTCACTTCACCTGTCAGAGTTCCTCCATGTAAACCAATAAATTAAAGAACAAATCTATTATGATACATCAATTTTTCTTATTATTACATGTGATTTGGGGAAAAAAGGTTCATCAGCATTTTAGGCATTCCATTTTACAGTTCCATTAACAGTTGTTTTAGTAATTTAGTGGGTCCACAAATAAAATCCTTTATTTATTACACAGGATTCCTATCCATGTGATCAAGTTGCCATCTGAAATCGCATCTTCTTTAAAAGAAACAAAAACAAATGAGGCTTGACCTGAAACGCTAACTCTGTTGCTCTTTCCACAGATGCTGCCTGACCTACTGAGTGTTTCTGGCTTTTTTTTGTTTTGTTTCTGTGTTCCAGTGTCGGCTTAGTCGTTTTTCTCTGGAGCAGAGAAAGTTAAGAAAGGAGATTAGTGAGGTATCTAAAATTATGAGATATAGGAGCAGTTGCAGGCTATTCAGCCCATCGAGTCAACTCCACCAATCAATCTTGGCTAATTTATTTTTCCCTCTCTAGCCTATTCACCTGCCTTCTCCCCGTAATCTATGACACCCTTCCTAATATTGTGATATATATATACGGAACATTTTTTTTGTTTTTTATTATGGTGCAACAGAATACTATGTTTATATACCTGTTGTGCTGCTGCATGTAAGAAATTCATTATTACTTTTTGGGACATATAACAATAAAACACTCTTGACGACTCATCAAGAACCTATCAATCTCTGCCTTAACAATACCCAATGTCTTTGCCTCCACAGCCATCTGTGGCAATGAATTCCACAGATTTGCCACCCTCTGGATAAATAAATTCTTCCTCATCTCCAATTTGAAGGTTGGTCCTTTTATTCTGAGGCTGTGCCCTCTGTTTTTAGACTGTCCCATTGCTGGAATCTTTTCCACGTCCACTCTATCTCAGCCTTTCATTATCCGATAGATTTCAATGAGATATCCCTTCATCCTTCTAAGCTATAGCAAGTTCAGAGCCTTCAAATGCTCCTCATACATTAAGCCAATCATTCCTGGGATGATTCTCAATCCAATCATTCTCATAAAGGTAGGGTTAATATTGAAAATGTTGAAATCAATATTGAGTCTGGATCTTCTTGTTTCCTTATTGTCTCATTCACTGTTGCCTTCCATCGACATTTCATTAATTAATCATTTCTCCCTTCCCCAATAGCATAGACTTTAAATCTTTTTTTTCCATTAACTTTCCTTCTTGAAACATGTTCCATCTGTGGTTATTTCCACCTCCGATAAGATGCAGCGAATCCCCAGCATTAATTGATTTTACTTCCAATTTCCAACAACTGCAGAATGTTGTATTTGATTCATTTTTGGAATAAAACCAAAGATTCTAAATGTTTCCCTTTTCAGGTGGTACTCATAAACCTTTTGTCATCAGAGATAATAGAGATCAAAAGGATTTGCCTTTCTGAAAAAAATATGATTCTCTCTCCATCCCTCCCTCTTCCAAGTTCTCCGGCCAATCTGAATGTCCCCCTGATTAAATGTTATCTCTGTATGCTTTGCTGTCAGCAGCTCAAAATGATCTAGTCTACATTTTCCTTGAACAGCATACCCTTTGATGTCTCGTTTTCACACCTTGCCCTTCCTTATCTCTGTGTCTCCCTCTCTCCTGACTCTCAGTCTGAAGATGGGCCTCGACCCGAAACCCGAGACGTCACCCATTCCTTCTAACCAGAGATGCTGCCTGTCCCGCTGAGTTACTCCAGCATTTTATGTCTATTTTAACTGCTTTACTACTGAATGAAATAACTTTCTTATACCATTAGTTCAATTTTTTTTATAACATTACACTTTGACCCAATTACTGTTAATTACTATTATGCATCATTACCAAAGATCTTCATGCCAATTCAGGGCACATTGCTCTCCATTAGATTTCAACTATAGATCAATTAATTATATAGCTCGGAGATTTCTTATCATCATATTATAATTTTGAATCCTTCATTTGTTCTTCTTCATTCAGAATATTTCTTCCTTTTGGAGCAAGATTTGCTTTTGTTTCATTTTCTCATCATTTTAATTTAATTTGAAGGAGATGTGTGGAGCAAATTGTGAGGGTGATGGGTGTCTGGAACGCGCAGCATGGTGGAAGCAGATCCGATACTGGTGCTTAAGAGGTCTTTGGAGAGGCACATACATATGCAGGGAATGGAGAGGTGTGGAATATAATGTTTGGAACCGGTGTTGTTGGTCGAAGGGCCTGTTCCTGTGCTATACTGTTCATAAGATCATAAGAGATAGAAGTAGAATTGGGCTATTTGGCCCATCAAGTCTACTCCACCATTCAATCATAGCTGATCTATCTAACCCTCCTAACCCCATTCTCCTGCCTTCTCCCCATAATCTCTGACACCCATACTAATCAATATATGGTTGTATGTTCTACTTATTCTCTGTGTTTCTAACTCTTTTTGACCAAATAAGTATTATTTAGTGAGGTTTATTGTTCACACAATTAAGAGCATAGTTAAGCTAAATCTAAATGGGTGTCATGCTGCACATTTGTGTGCTGCAAGGCCCTAGGATGCACCAATATTCTTATGCAAGGATCAGCTCACCTTTTTGTTTTGCATTATGGATATTCTCTATTTCCCATGACTTTTACTGATCAGTCAAAAGATGGAAACAAGGAACATAGAAACATAGAAACATAGAAATTAGGTGCAGGAGTAGGCCATTCGGCCCTTCGAGCCTGCACCGCCATCCAATATGATCATGGCTGATCATCCAACTCAGTATCCTGTACCTGCCTTCTCTCCATACCCCCTGATCCCTTCAGCCACAAGGGCCACATCCAACTCCCTCTTTAATATGGCCAACGGACTGGCCTCAACTACCTTCTGTGGCAGAGAATTCCACAGATTCACCACTCTCTGTGTGAAAAACGATTTTCTCATCTCGGTCCTAAAAGACTTCCCCCTTATCCTTAAACTGTGACCCCTTGTCCTGGACTCCCCCAACATCGGGAACAATCTTCCTGCATCTAGCCTGTCCAACCCTTTAAGAATTTTGTAAGTCTCTATGAGATCACTGCTCAATCTTCTAAATTCCAGCGAGTACAAGCCAAGTCTATCCAGTCTTTCTTCATACGTGCCATCCCAGGGTCCAATCTGGTGAACCTTCTCTGTACTCCCTCTATGGCAAGAATGTCTTTCCTCAGATTAGGAAACCAAAACTGCACGCAATACTCCAGGTGTGGCCTCACCAAGACCCTGTACAACTGCAGTAGAACCTCCCTGCTCTTGTACTCAAATCCTTTTGCTATGAATGCCAACATACCATTTGCTCTCTTCACAGCCTGCTGCACCTGCATGCCTACATTCAATGACTGGTGTACCATGACACCCAGGTCTCGCTGCATCTCCCCTTTTCCTAATCGGTCACCATTCAAATAATAGTCTACTTTCCTGTTTTTGCCACCAAAGTGGATAACCTCACATTAACTGCAGATGCTGGTTTACACAAAAAGCCTCAAGGAGCTGGAGTAACTCAGAATTTCAGGCAACATTTCTGGTGATAGACACAAAATATTGGAGTAACTCAGCGGGTCAGGCAGCATCTCTGGGCAGAAGGAATGGGTGATGGTTCAAATTGAGACAACTCTGTTTTATTCATGATTTGAAAGAATGAGCCAAAAATGCAACTACAAACCCTTCCACAGACTGGGGCAGCTAGTGGCTGGCAGGAGAATGGCATTGATGAGCTGGTACTTGGCACTCACACTGTTAAATCCAACTACCTTAAATATTGATAAACACATTTAAATGATTGCATACTCATGGTCCGAGCACAGAAATCGTAGTTTTTTTTCAAAACGGAAAGAGGAAACTAACCAAACCATCACAAGAATATAATTTGATCTTTTTCACATTCTATCTGGTTTTATTTTCCATTTATTAGGTTTAGGTCATTCTCCAAATGTTTAATATGAACAAAAGTTTCCACTAACTCTAGAATTATTACTTTAAAAGGTTTGTGAAAACACAATAATTTTATGAGTTTATGCCTGATGATGCCTACTCATAAATAAACCGGCAATGGGCCCTGTTCAATCTGCTCAGGATCCATGTCCAGGGCACCTGTCCAGCTGTGTGATTTTAATTCATTTTGGGATTGGGCCTGAAGAGTCACTCTGTGACCTTACTCTGCAGCAGAAATGGCAAATCCATGTCAGTACTAAAAGCACAGCAGGTACCTGTACAAAGACAACACACTCTGATTTTTTTATTTTTTTAATCAAAAAATGTATTCAATTATTAAAAAATAATATCTACACTACAATAAAACAAGCCAGAACCCACCACCATAATACAATACAAACATATATCCATAATAAACTACTATCCAACTATGTTACAATCCTTATTGAGGATACATTCTACACCCTGCAGAGCCCAGCGGTCCCGGAACTCCCTCAGGATGCCCGTGGACAGGGCGTATTTCCTTTCTAACCCCACCCAGGCACGGACGTAACCCCGGAAAAGGGGCAGGCAGCCGGCTCGGGTAGAGCCCTCCACCGTCTGGCGCCTTGACTACAACACACTCTGATAATGGGAAAGGACATAAAAACATAGAAACATAGAAAATAGGTACAGGAATAGGCCATTCTACCATTTGAGCCAGCACCACCATTCAATATGATCATGGCTGATCATCCAAAATCAGTACCCCGTACATGCTTTCTCCCCATACCCCTTGATTCTGTTAGCCCTGAGAGCTACAGTATATCTAACCCTCTCTTGAATACATCCAGTGAATTGGCCTCCACTGCCTTCTGTGGCAGCGAATTCCACAGATTCACAACTCTCTGGATGAAAAGGTTTTTCCGCATCTCCATTCCAAATGGTCTACCCTTTATTCTTAAACTGTGACCCCTGGTTCTGGACTCCCCCAACATCAGGAACATTTTTCTTACATCGAGGACACTGTGTAGTCCTGCATTGAAGGGGATGTTTGGTGTAGTGGCTAACTTGCTCGACTAGTAATGGTTAGCCAAGAGTTCACAACCCACTATTGGAACTGGAGAATTTAAATTCCGTTAATTAAGAAATCTGGGAATGGTAATAACTGGATTGTTGTTACATAAAATCATCAAATTTGCTGAATTTTGCTGGAAATTTGCTACATTACCTGGTCTGGCATATATAATAACTATAACTTTGTACTTATTTTGTTTGTTTTATGTTCCAAAGTACCAGACCACTTTCCACCTCTCGGGGTCCTTTAGCAATAGACAATAGACAATAGACAATAGGGGCAGGAGTAGACCATTCAGCCCTTCGAGCCAGCACCGCCATTCAATGTGATCATGGCTAATCATCCACAATCAGTACCATTGATGTAACTTAAAAAATAAATAGCAATCAAATTTTCCTCAAACAAACTCTCCCAGACATGTGAAAAATAGTAAATCATTTGTTCTTTCGAAAGATAGACACAAAATGTTGGAGTAACTGGCAGCATCCCTGGATGGAAGGAATGGGTGATGTTTAGGGTCGGAACCCGTCTTCAGACTGAGTCAGGGGAGATGGAGTCACAGAGATAAGGATGGGTAAAGTGTGTGAAAACGCAACACCAAAAGAGATGAGGATCAAGGAAAATATAGAATAGATCATTGTTAGCTAGGAGAAGGTGACACCAGAGCAGAGATCAAATGTAACCGGGGACTGTAGGACTGGTCGGAGAACTGGGAAGGGGGAGGGATGGAGAGGGAGGGAAAGCAAGGGTTACAAGGGTTACTTCGGAAGGCTGAGTGAAGGATGCTTATTTTCAAGGACACCAGGGGTAAATTCTCTGCTGTACCTCTGAGCGGCAATGCAAGATATCTTTTATACCTTCCTCAGTGAGTGAGCGTAGTCTCCATTCATCTAAAATATTACACAGCTGTGCAACGGCAAGGTCACTATTTAATTTTACGTTACTGCTCCATACCCCGAGCTGTGAGCCACACGGAACTTTGCTGCTCTTACCTCTGGTTCCCTCCACTTAATGAGAAGAACAACCAAATGCATTTTTCACAGTTACTCGCTGATGGAGAGATTAAAGATCAATGGTGACATTCTCTGGCATCTGCCTAATTATGACTAATATAGCAATAACACCACATTGCTGAGCAATATGGTCACCACTGCAGTGAGGCCTTCATTACAGGCCCCACAAAGGAATTATTTTGATAGTCGTCGGCCCTCTAAAAGGAACTCCTTTTTATTACTCAGTCGTCCTGTCAGCAGGTCTCATTCATACATTAACAAATGACTAGGTCTTTGAGCTTGAAGTTCAAAGTGAGTTTGAAACTCAGCATGCATTCGGTGACACATCTCCGTACACTTGCCCCACTATTGATTTAAAAAAGATCAATACTTTTTTTTTCCCTAGTGGGGAGGGTGAGCAGTATGAGAAAGGAGCGGGTGGCGTTTCCGGCAGTTTGAATGGGAAGTGGAGTGTGAGTGATTGGGGAGAGAATGGTCTCGACCCGAATCGTCACCCATCCCTTCTCTCCAGAGATGCTGCCTGTCCCACTGAGTTACTCCAGCTTTTGGTGTCTATCTTTGTGAGTGATTCGGGATCAGAGGACAGTGGCCTCAATGGCACAAAATACTGGAAGGCTACAGGGTGGCACAGTGGTGCAGTGGTAAAATCGCTGCCTTATGCCCCTGTCCCACTTAGGAAACCTGAACGGAAACCTCTGGAGACTTTGTGCCCCACCCAAGGTTTCCGTGCGGTTTTCGGAGGTTCCCGAAGGTTTTTGTCAGCCTCCCTGATGGTCGAAAGTGGTTTCCGCTTCTTCGCTGGAACATAGAAGAAGCGGAAACCACTTTCGACCATTAGGGAGACTGACAAAAATCTCCGGGAACCGCACGGAAACCTAGCGTGGGGCGCAATGTCTCCAAACGTTTCTGCTCAGGTTTCCTAAGTCAAAAAAGTCAAACAAACTTTATTGTCATTTAGAAATACATCGATATATGCAATTCCAAACAAAATTCCGTTGCATTGTGGGACGGGCATTACAGTGCCAGAGGCCCGGGTTTGATCCTGACCATTGGTGCTGTCTGTATGGAGTTTGTATGTTCTCCCTGCAACCACATGTGTTTTCTCCGGGTGCTCTGGTTTCCTTCCCCATTCCAAAGATGTGGAAGTATGTTTAAGTTAATTGACTTTAGTAAAAATTGCTCCTGGTGTGTAGGATGCGATACTGGGATAACATAGAACGAGTGTTCGAGTAATCATTGGTTGAGTGCATCGAAGGGCCTGTATGTCTACAAAAAACTAAATCTAAAGTTAATCTGTACGTTTGGTGGAACCTTCCTTTTCACATTTCATGGTCTCCTGACCCGCTCTGAAAAATTCTCAGGCTTCTCTTTAATCTTTTCATTTTCTATCCCAGCTGCACACGTCAAATGTTTTGTATATGTCTTTTTCATTTCCTTTGTTTTGTCTGCCATTGTTGCATATTACTTACTTCTTCCTTTGATTTGCCTCCTGTTCTCCATCAAGCAGTACAAAGATCATTCTATTTATTTACTTTGGTGTCTGTGCTTCCAGTCACTCCTGCCACTATATAAATGCATACAATAAGAACACACATACATCACTGGTGACCCTCAGACTACCTTTGATTGGACTTTGCTGGCTTTACCTTGCACTAAACGCTATTCCTTACCATGTATCTTATACACTGTAAATAGCTCATTTGTCTTGTCTTTCCGCTGACTGGTTAGCACGCAACAAAAACTTTACACTGTACCTCGGTACACGTGACAATAAACTTAACCTTAAAAAATCAACACTATCGCCACCCCTTCAAATTTATCATCAAACACAGAACTGGGCATTCCTCCTTCTCAATAATTGGATATGCAACTGTCTCATTGACAGACCACATCTGTACAGAATTTTAACTACACTACCTCCTAGATAACTATCAACACAGGAACACCTCAAGGCTGTGTGCTCAGTCACCTGCTTTACTCTTTTTTCTAAATGCATGACTTGTAACCAGACACATTTGTCACATGACCTTCATTTAGACTTTAGACTTTCGAAATACAGACAGAAACAGGCTTTTCAGACCACCAAATTCACACTGACCAGCAATCATCCCATATTCTACCATTATCCCACACACTAGGGACAATTTACAATTTAACCGAAGCCAATTAACATGCAAACATTGGAGTGTGGGACATCATTGGAGTGTGGGAGGAAATCGGAGCACCCAGAGAAAGCCCAGGCGGTCACAGGGACAATGCGCAGGCTCTGTACAGATTAAACCCATAGTCAGGATCAACCAGGGTCTCTGGCATTGTAAGGCAGCAACTCTATCGTCGCGCCATTGTGTCACCAAGTATTGGACGAATAACAGGTACCATACGTTAGTTTGTAGGAGGGAGATTAAAAATCTGGTTGAATTGGTACCTGGTACTTTAGTCCTTTAGCTTGGCACTTTGTCCAGCTCAAGATAGTTGGCTTAATACTGCAAGCATATGTATAAGATGATTTATATGATGTTTAGGGAAATGGTTAAGTTGAGTCAGGTTGTATTGTAAGAAAACAAAGGATCAATGAGACAAGCATAATCTTTGCAAAATCTTTTTAGGCAAATGTAATGCCAGCTTCTATATTATATTCTACCTCTTACAATCAAGTTAATGACCCTTTTGTTTTCTCAAGTAAAATAGTGTTCAGTTAATCACATTTATGTCACATATTTCTAAGTATGGATTTCAGAGAAGAAAGCCATATTTTAATGCATTTCCAAGGTCAGAGATTAAATTAATTCTTGGCAATAGTCATAAAAGACACACTTCATAAACTGAACTAAAATCTTCCCCACCATTCTACAGTATATAATGTATGTATAAGAAAAACTCTTTCTGCCAATATACACAAAAAAAAACTAAATTTTACCTTGACACTCTCATCTACATTCAGTTATAATTCATCCTACATATACAAGAATTAAATTAATAATTTGCAGGGTATTTTGTATTGTAATTTTAAAATGAGCAGCAGCATCCTCTTCAACAGTTGCATTGATATGACCTTATAGAAAGTCTCCCGTTCCTTCACACGAGTAGTTATTAAACAAAATTTAACAGGTGTCATGTAATCTGATATTTGGGCAAACCTTGGTCAAGGAGAGAGGTTTAAAGAGAAACGTAAGGGTGCAGAGGGATTGAGGAGAGATGAGGTAGGAATGGAGATCAACGCTTGCTTACTCAGCTTGCTTCTGATATTGCTGTTCCTAATTTTGACACAGAAAGCTGGAGTAATTCAGTAGATCAGGCAGCATCTCTGGAGAAAAGGAATAGGTGACGTTTCGGGTGGAGATCCTACTTCAGACTTCTTCTAAAAATCTTCTATTAGCAACTGCCTACCACTTACAATACTTCTTCTGAAGAAGGGTCTCGACCCGAAATGTCACCTATTCCATTTCATTCCTGCAGTGCTGGTTTCTACTCAGGTTTTCTGAATTATTTTCATTTGCATTTTTACTATTCCTGCTCAATCGAGGAACACCTTCCTGCAGTGGCTTTGAAATGAGAATATTTGCTCATTTAAATGCAATCAGTAAATAATTTATAGATGCCCATTGGATAGTCATGATATATTAGTTAATAGTCCACATGACCCCAGAGGAAAACAAAGATCTGACTAGAACTGATTTGAAGTATTTAAAACAAATGCAGGCAATGTCTTTCAAATGACACCTCTGAGCTTTAATTGGTCCAATTGTGCAAAATCTGTCTATGCTGCACTTTAAATAAATGGACCAATCTTCCCGGTTAAATTAAAGGATTTGTTTTGGCTGTTGTAAAGGGTGAATTTTATTTATAAATGGATTTGATTTCTCGCGGTAGATATAGGAGCGCCATGGGTACGTAGTGAAGTCATCTAATCAAGTCAAGTTGAGCTTATTGTCAAATGCACAAGTATAGTATAGTGTCCGGAAACGTGGTCAATGGGCAGGACTTCAGGTCAGACTGAAGCACAGGGGACTTCGACCCCCTCTCCCTACTATCCTGCTGGCAAATGTACAGTCCCTTGAAAATACTGCTTTATCAAAGGGAGCTGAGGGAATGCTCTGTTCTGTTTCACAGAGACATGGCTCACCCCCAGCTCCCCAGACTCAGCGGTCCAGCCTGAAGGATTCTCCATCCATCGTATGGACCATACACTGGCATCTGGGAAAGGGAGAGGATGGGGCGTCTGCCTCATGGTCAACTCTGCGTGGTGCTCAGACGTGGCAGTCCTGTCCAACTCCTGCTCTCCACACCTCGAACATCTGGCGGCGAAGTGCTACCTTCCGAGGGAATTCACCTCCATCATCCTGACCGCGGTCTACATCCCACCCCAGGCAGACGTCCGTCTGGCACTGGAGGAGCTGCACACCGTGGTCAACAAACACCAGACTTCTTACCCCGAGGCGTTTACCACCATGGCTGGTGACTTCAACAAGGCAAACCTAAAGGAATCACTCCCTAACTTCCACCAACATGTCTCCTGCTGCACCAGAGGACCAAACACCCTCGACCACTGCTACACCACCATCAAGAATGCCTACCGCTCTATCCCTCGCCCTCACTTCGGTGAATCCGACCACACTGCAGTGCTGCTTCTTCCTGCCTACAGGCAGCAATTAAAGAGCGCACCCCCTGAGGTGAGGGGGGGGGGGGGGGCAGAGGAACAACTACAGGACTGTTTGGAGTCTGTAGACTGGGCAATGTTCACGGACTCGGCAACGGACTTGAACGAATACGCCACAGTCATTACAGACTTCATTAAGAAATGTGTGGAGGACTGCATCCCCACCAAACCTTCAGAGTATTTCCCAATCAGAAACCTTGGATGAACTGTGAGATCCACACTCTTCTGAAGACCAGACACCAGGCATTCATGTCTGATGATACAGTGGTCTACAAGAAGTCCAGATACGACCTTGGTAAGGCCATCAATAAGGCCAAAAGGGACTTCTGCTCCAAGCTGGAGGATGAGACAGATGTTCGGCAGCTGTGGCGGGGCCTGAATGCAATCACGAAACCAGGAGGCAGCTCGAATGTCGGCGATACATCACTCCCTGACAAGTTCAATGCGTTTTACGCACGCTTTGATAGGGAGAACACCGATGTGCCTTCCCGGGCCCCCATTCGCTGTGATGGTATTTCAGTCACTGTCGCAGAGGCCGACGTCAGGAAATCTTTCAGGGGGTGAACCCTCGAAAAGCGTCTGGACCTGATGGTATACCTGGTCCTGTCCTAAAAACCAACTGGCTGGAGTTTTTAACAGACATTTTCAACCTCTCACTTCTGAGGTCTGAGGTCCCCACCTGCTTCAAAAGAGCATCAATAATACCAGTGCCCAAGAAGAGCAAGGTGACGTGCCTCAATGACTATCGACCTGTGGCACTAACGCCTGTGGTGATGAAGTGCTTTGAGAGGTTGAGCGCAAATCAACTCCTACCTCGACAAAAACCTGGACCCACTGCAGTTCGCTTACCGCCACAACAGATCAACGGTGGATGCGATATCGCTGGCCCTCCACTCCGCTCTGGACCACTTGGACAACAAAAACTCATATGTCAGGCTGTTATTCATCGATTACAGCTCGGCATTTAACACAATCATCCCCTCCAAGCTGGTTACCAAACTCGCAGAACTGGATCCTCGACTTCCTCATTCACAGACCACAGTCTGTTCGTATTGGTGGAAATGTGTCAGACTCGATAATAAACAGCTCGGGAGCACCTCAAGGCTGCGTGCTCAGCCCCCTGCTATACTCACTCTATACTCATGACTGCGTAGCTGGTCATAGTGCGAACTCCATCATCAAGTTCGCTGACGACACCACTGTTGTGGGATGTATCACTGATGAGGATGAGTCAGAGTATAGTAGAGAGATTGAGCGACTGTCCATATGGTGCCAGCACAATAACCTGGCCCTCAACACCAGCAAAATCAAGGAACTGATTGTGGACTTCGGAAGGAGTAGGATGGGGACCCACAGTCCTGTTTCTATCAATGGGTCGATGGTTGAAAGCTTCAAATTCCTGAGCGTGCAGATCTCTAAAGATCTTTCCTGGTCCGAGAACACAGATGCATGTACTTGCATGTAACAAAGGTAATGCCACTGTGGTGATGGGGGATTTCAATATTCAGGTAGACTGGGAAAATCAGGTTGGCTCAGGACCCCAAGAAAGAGAGTTTGTCGAATGCCTCCGAGATGGATTCTTAGAGCAGCTTGTAATGGAGCCGCCCAGAGAAAAGGCAATTCTGGATTTAGTGTTGTCCAATGAACCAGATATGATAAAGAGAACTCAAGGTAAAGGAATCGCTTGAAGGTAGTGATCATAATATGATTAGTTTTAATCTGAAATTTGAGAAGGAGAACATTAAATCGGAAGTGGCAGGGAATCAGTTGAACAAAGGGGACTATGAAAGCATGAGAGGGGAACTGGCCAAAGTAGACTGGAAAGGGATCCTAGCAGGAATGACGGTGGAGCAGCAATGGCAGGAATTTCTTGGCATAATCCGGAAGACGCAGGATCATTTCATTCCAAAAAGGAAGAAAGATTCTAAGGGGAGGCAACCGTGTCTGACAAGAGAAGTTAGGGATAGAATAAAACTATAAGAAAAGTTGTATAACACAACAAAGAGTAGCCGGAAGCTGGAGGATTGGGAAACTTTCATAGGACAACAGACGGAAACATACTAGGCAATACAGGCTGAAAAGATGAAGTACGAGGGGAAGCTGGCCAGGAATATAAAGAAGGACTGTAAAAGCTTTTTTAGTTATGTTAAGGTAAAAAGAGTAGCAAAGTCAAATGTGGGTCCCTTGAAGGCAGACACGGGTGAAATAATTATGGGCAACAAGGAAATGGCAGAAGCGTTGAATAGGTACTTCAGATCCGTCTTCACTAAGGAGAACACAAACAATCTCCCAGATGTACTGGAGGACAGAAGATCTAAGGGGGTAGAGGAACTGAAATTAATTTTCATTAGGCGAGAAATAGTATTGGGTAGGCTAATGGTACAGAAGGATGATAAATCCCCTGGGCCTGATGGTCTGCATCCCAGGGTCCTCAGGGAGGTGGCTCTAGAAATAGTGGACGCATTGGTGATCATTTCCAATGTTCAATAGATTCAGGATGAGTTCCTGTGGATTGGAGGATAGCTAATGTTATCCCACTTTTCAAGAAAGGAGCGAGAGAGAAAACGGGGAATTACAGACCAGTTAGCCTGACTTCGGTGGTGGGAAAGATGCTGGAGTCAATTATTAAAGAGGTAATAATGGAGCATTTGGATAGCAGTAAAAGGATTAGTACGTCAACATGGATTTATGAAAGGGAAATCATGCTTGACTAATCTTCTGGAATTTCTTGAGGATGTGACAAGTAAAATGGATGAAGGGGTGCCAGTGGATGTAGTGTTTTTTTTTTTTTTTTTTTTTTTTTTTTTTTTGAGGAAGCCGCTGATTGGTGGGAAGTGGACCAGGGTAAGCAGCTGATTGGCAGTCAGATCCCAGCAGTTCGCTGTGTACTTTGTATTGTGTTGATATTGTATTCTGTGTAAGGGGGGAGTATGAAGGCCAGGGCAGTGTACTGTTCTGGATGTCAGATGTGGGAGGTCAGGGAATCTGATAGCCCTCCAGACGTCCACATCTGCACCAGGTGTGTTGAGATGGGGCTCCTAAAGGACTGTGTTAGGAACCTGGAGCAGCAGCTCGATGACCTCCGTCTCCTCAGGGAGAGTGAGGAGGTAATAGAGAGGAGCTACAGGGAGGTAGTCACTCCCAGACCACAGGAGGCAGACAAGTGGGTCACGGTTAGGAAGGGCAAGGGCAAGAGGCAGGGGCTAGAGAGTACCCCTGTGACCGTACACCTGGAAAATAGGTACTCGGGTTTGAGTACGATTGGAGGGGACAGCCTAGCTGGGGGCACCAACAGCGGCCGGGCCTCCGGCAACAGAGACCGGCCCTGATGCTCAGAAGGGTAGCAAAAAGAGGAGGGCAATTGTAATATGGGACTCTATAGTTAGGGGGGTCGGATAGGCGATTCTGTAGACGCAGTCGGGAGACCCGGATGGTAGTTTGCCTCCCTGGTGCCAGGGTCTTGCATGTGTCAGAACGTGTACAAAAGATTCTGATAAGGGAGGGAGAGGAGCCTGATGTTGTGGTACACATAGGTACCAATGACATAGGCAGAAAAAGTGATGAGGTCCTGAAGGGAGAATTTAGGGAGTTGGGGGGAAAGTTAAGGAGAAGGACCAAAAGGGTAACGATTTCAGGATTACTGCCTGTGCCGCGTGACAGTGAGAGTAGGAATGAAATGAGGTGGAGGATAAATGCGTGGCTGAGGGACTGGTGCAGTGGGCACTCGAATCCAAAATGTAGGCGAGAAAGATGAAAAAGATAATAGACCGAGAATAAGGGATGGTGGGTTTCTAAAAGGTGTATATTTTAATGCTAGGAGCATTGTAAGTAAGGTGGACGAACTTAGAGCCTGGATTGACACCTGGAAATATGATGTTGTGGCAATCAGTGAAACATGGTTGCAGGAGGGCTGTGATTGGAAACTAAATATTCCAGGATTTCGTTGCTTCAGGTGTGATAGAATTGAGGGGACCAGAGGGGGAGGTGTTGCATTGCTTGTCAGAGAAGATATTACAGCAGTGCTTTGGCAGGATAGATTAGAGGGCTCATCTAGGGAGGCTATTTGGGTGGAACTGAGAAGTGGGAACGGTGTAGCAACACTTTTAGGGGTGTATTATAGACCGCCAAATGGGGAGCGTGAATTGGAAGAGCAAATATGTAAGGAGATAGCAGATATTAGTAGTAAGCACAAGGTAGTGATTGTGGGAGATTTCAATTTTCCAAAAATAGACTGGGAAACACATTCTGTAAATGGGCTGGATGGTTTGGAGTTTGTAAAATGTGTGCAGGATAGTTTTTTGCAGCAGTACATAGAGGTATCGACCAGAGAAGGGGCAGTGCTGGACCTCCTGTTAGGAAATGAGGCAGGTCAGGTGACGGAGGTATGCGTTGGTGAGCACTTCGGGACCAGTGATCACAATACCATTAGTTTCAATATAATTATGGAGAGAGTCAGAACTGGACCTAGGGTAGAGATTTTTGATTGGAGAAAGGCTAAGTTTGAGGGAATGCGTAAGGATTTTAAAGGAGTGAATTGGGACACTTTGTTTCATGGGAAGGATGTAGAAGAGAAATGGAGGACATTTAAAGGGGAAAAATCTTACAGAGTACAGAATCTTTATGTCCCTGTTAGGTTGAAAGGAAATAGTAAAAATTGGAAAGAGCCATGGTTTTCAAGGGAAATTGGACACTTGTTTCGAAAAAAGAGAGATATCTACAATAATTATACGAGGCATGGAGTAAATGAGGTGCTAGAGGAGTATAAAGAATGTAAAAAGAATCTTAAGAAAGAAATTAGGAAGGCTAAAAGAAGATATGAGGTTGCTTTGGCAAGAAAGGTGAAAGTAAACCCAAAGGGTTTTCTACAGCTATATTAATAGCAAAAGGATAACGAGGGATAAAATTGGACCATTAGAGAACCAGAATGGACAGCTATCTGCAGAGCCAAAAGAGATGGGGGAGATATTGAACAATTTCTTTTCTTCGGTATTCACCAAGGAGAAGGATATTGAACTCGGTGAGTTAAGGGGAAAGAGTAGAGTAGCTATGGAAACTATGAGATTCAAAGAGGAGGAAGTACTGACACTTTTGAAAAATATAAAAGTGGATAAGTCTCCAGGTCCTGACAGGATATTCCCTAGGACATTGAGAGAAGTTAGTGTAGAAAATAGCAGGAGCTATGACAGAAATATTTCAAATGTCATTAGAAACGGGAATAGTGCCGGAGGACTGGCGTACTGCGCATGTTGTTCCATTGTTTAAAAAGGGTTCAAAGAATAAACCTAGCAATTATAGACCTATTAGTTTGACGTCAGTGGTGGGCAAATTAATGGAAAGGATACTTAGAGATAATATATATAAGCATCTGGATAAACAGGGTCTGATCAGGAACAGTCAACATGGATTTGTGCCTGGAAGGTCATGTTTGACAAACCTTCTTGAATTTTTTGAAGCGGTAACTAGGGAAATTGATGAGGGTAAAGCAGTGGATGTTGTCTATATGGATTTCAGTAAGGCCTTTGACAAGGTTCCCCATGGAAGGTTGGTTAAGAAGGTTTCAATCTTTGGGTGTTAATGGCGGAGTAGCAAGATGGATTCAACAGTGGCTGAATGGGAGATGTCAGAGAATAATGGTGGATGGCTGTTTATCAGGTTGGAAGCAGTGACCAGTGGGGTGCCTCAGGGATCTGTGTTGGGTCCACTGTTGTTTGTCATGCACATCAATGATCTGGATGATGGGGTGGAAAATTGGATAAGTAAGTATGCAGATGATACTAAGATAGGTGGTGTTGTGGATAATGAAGTAGATTTTCAAAGTCTACAGAGAGATTTGGGCCATTTGGAAAAGTGGGCTGAAAGATGGCAGATGGAGTTTAATGCTGATAAGTGTGAAGTGCTACATCTTGGCAGGACAAATCAAAATAGGACGTACATGGTAAATGGTAGGGAATTGAGGAATGCTGTGGAACAGAGGGATCTAGGAATAAACTGTGCATAGTTCCCTGAAGGTGGAATCGCATGTAGATAGGGTGGTAAAGAAAGCTTTTTGGTGTGCTGGCCTTTATAAATCAGAGCATTGAATATAGGAGTAGGGAAGTAATGTTAAAATTGTACAAGGCATTGGTAAGACCAATTCTGGAGTATGGTGTACAATTTTGGTCGCCTAGTTATAGGAAGGATGTCAACAAAATAGAGAGAGTACAGAGGAGATTTACTAGAATGTTGCCACGGTTCCAGCAACTATGTTACAGAGAAAGGTTGAACAAGTTAGGTCTTTATTCTTTGGAGCACAGAAGGTTAAGGGGGGACTTGATTGAGGTCTTTAAAATGATAAAAGGGATAGACAGAGTTGACGTGGATACGTTTTTCCCATTGAGGGTAGGGAAGATTCAAACAAGAGGGCATGACATGAGAATTAAGGGACAGAGGTTTCGGGGTAACGTGAGGGGGAACTTCTTTACTCAGAGGGTGGTGGCTGTGTGGAATGAGCTTCCAGCAGAAGTGGTGGAGGCAGGATCGATTTTAACATTTAGATAGGTATATGGACGTGAAGGGAATGGAGGGGTATGGTCTGAGTGCAGGTAGATGGGACTAGGGGAAAACAAAATGGTCGGCACGGACTGGAAGGGCCGAGAGGGCCTGTTTCCGTGCTGTAATTGTTATATGGTTATATGGTTATATGGTGTATCTGGTCTTTCAGAAAGCCTTTGATAAGGTCCCGCACGGGAGACTGGTGACTAAAATTAGAGCACATGATATTGGGGGTAGGGTGTTGACATGGATAGAAAATTGGTTGGCAGAATGGAAGCAAAGAATAGGAGTGAATGGGTCCGTTTCAGAATGGCAGGCAGTGGCGAGTGGAGTGCCACAAGGCTTGGTGTTAGGGCCGCAACTGTTTACCATATATATAAATGATTTGACAGAGGGAATTAGGAGCAACACTAACAAGTTTGCGGATGACACAAAGCTGGGTGGCAGTGTGAACTGTGAAGAGGATGTTAGGAGGTTGCAGGGGGACCTGGACAGGTTGAGTGAGTGGGTAGATGCATGGCAGATGCATTATAATATAGATAAATGTGAGGTTATCCACTTTGGCGGCAAAAACAAGGGAGCAGATTATTATCTCAATGGGGTTCGGTTAGGTAAGGGGGAGGTACAGTGAGACCTGGGTGTCCTTGTACACCAGTCACTGAAAGTTGGTGTGCAGGTACAGCAGGCAGTGAAGAAAGCTAATGGAATGTTGGCCTTCATAACAAGAGGATTTCAGTACAGGAGTAAAGAGGTTCTTCTGCAGTTGTATAGGGCTCTGGTGAGACCACATCTGGAATATTGTGTACAGTTTTGGTCTCCTAATTTGAGGAAGGACATCCTTGTGATTGAGGCAGTGCAGCATAGGTTCATGAGATTAATCCCTGGGATGGCGGGACTGTCATATGAGGAAAGATTGAAAAGACTAGGCTTGTATTCACTGGAGTTTAGAAGGATGAGGGGAATCTTATAGAAACATATAAAATTATAAAAGGACTGGACAAGCTAGATGCAGGAAAAATGTTCCCAATGTTGGGTGAGTCCAGAACCAGGGGCCACAGTCTTAGAATAAAGGGAAGGTCATTTATGACTGAGGTGAGAAAAAAACCTTTTTACCCAGAGAGTTGTGAATTTATGGAATTCCCTGCCACAGAGGGCAGTGGAGGCCAAATCACTGGATGGATTTAAGAGAGAGTTGGATAGAGCTCTTGGGGCTAGTGGAGTCAAGGGATATGGGGAGAAGGCAGGCACAGGTGATTGATAGCGGACTATGATCACAATGAATGGCGGTGCTGGCTCGAAGGGCCGAATGGCCTCCTCCTGCACCTATTTTCTATGTTTCTATTTTTCTATGTTTCTATGCAATTATTAAGAAAGCTCATCAGCACCTCTACTTCCTGAGAAGATTACGAAGAGTCGCTCTGTCAAGGAGGACTCTCTCTAACTTCTACAGGTGCACAGTAGAGAGCTTGCTGACCGGTTGCATCGTGGCTTGGTTCGGCAACATGAGCGCCCTGGAGAGGAAAAGACTACAAAAAGTAGTAAACACTGCCCAGTCCATCATCGGCTCTGACCTTCCTTCCATCGAGGGGATCTATCACAGTCCCTGCCTCAAAAAGGCTGGCAGCATCATCAGCCTGACATATGAGTTTTTGTTGTCCAAGTGGTCCAGAGCGGAGTGGAGGGCCAGCGATATCGCATCCACCATTGATCTGTTGTGGCGGTAAGCGAACTGCAGTGGGTCCAGGTTTTTGTCGAGGTAGGAGTTGATTTGTGCCATGATCAACCTCTCGAAGCACGTCATCACCACAGGCGTTAGTGCCACTGGTCGATAGTCATTGAGGCACGTCACCTTGCTCTTCTTGGGCACTGGTATTATAAATGCCCTTTTGAAGCAGGTGGGAACCTCAGACCTCAGAAGTGAGAGGTTGAAAATGTCCGTAGAAACTCCAGCCAGTTGGTCCGCACAGGTTTTTAGAAGACGACCAGGTATACCATCAGGTCCAGGCGCTTTTCGAGGGTTCACCCCTCTGAAGGATTTCCTGACGTCGGCCTCTGTGACTGAGATTGAAATACCATCACAGCGAATGGGGGCTCGGGAAGGAACATCTGTATTTTCCCTATCAAAGCGTGCGTAAGACGCATTGAGCTCATCAGGGAGCGTAGCTTCGCCGACATTCGAGCTGCCTCCATGATTTTGCCTTGTAGGAGGTGATTGCATTCAGGCCCCACCACAGCTGCCGAACATCTGTCTCATCCTCCAGCTTGGAGCAGAACTCCGTTTTGACCTTTTTGATGTCTTTACCAAGGTTGTATCTGGACTTCTTGTAGACCACTGTATCATCAGACATGAATGCCCGGTGTCTGGTCTTCAGAAGAGTGCGGATCTCAAGGTTCATCCAAGGTTTCTGATTGGGGAACACTTGGAAGGTTTTTGTGGGGATGCAGTCCTCGACGCATTTCTTAATGAAGTCTGTAACGACTGTGGCGTATTTGTTCAAGTCCGTTGCCGAGTCCTTGAATATTGCCCAGTCGACAGACCCCAAACAGTCCTGAAGTTGTTCCTCTTCCCCCCTGACCAGCTCTGTACTGTCCTCACCTCTGGGGGTGCGCTCTTTAATTCCTGCCCGTGGGCAGGAAGAAGCAGCACTGCGGTATGGTCGGATTTACCGAAGTGAGGGGGAGGGATAGAGCAGTAGGCATTCTTGATGGTGGTGTAGCAGTGGCCGAGGGTGTTTGCTCCTCCGGTGCAGCAGGAGACATGTTGGTGGAAGTTGCGGAGTGATTTCTTTAGGTTTGCCTTATTGAAGTCCCCAGCGATGGTGGTAAATGCCTCGGGGTAAGACGTGTGGTGTTTGTTGACCACGGCGTGCAGCTCCTCCAGTGTCAGACGGACGTCTGCCTGGGGTGGGATGTAGACCGCGGTCAGGATGATGGAGGTGAATTCCCTCGGAAGGTAGAAGGGCCGGCACCTACCTTCCCTCGATCCATCTTATTGCAGCAACTGCAAACAATAGTTCATCAGCCGTCTTAGACACAATTGCACTGTAGTAATGTGTAAAAGGAGAGCAGGGGTACATGGGAATACAGCTCATCATCCATTTCTTTGTGACTACTCATTTTGTGCACTTTGACATCAGTGTCTAATTTGTTGTAGTAAAAATTATTTTTCCTCAGCACGATTGGATTTGTTTTTAAGATGCCACATCGCTACTCATTATCGCAATTCCACTTAATGTGCCGCAGATTGAACAGTTTATATGTGCACCTGCCGGAGGACCCTCTATTTTAATTTCCTTCGCTGTTAACTGACATGATATTGCCACTGAGAGTGTTGGGGATTGCAAGTAGGACTACTGATGACAGAATTAATTCCGACCCCAAAACCCATTGCTGTATCAGTAAGTGTGGTGTTATGGAGCTGGTCATTTGGCCATGAAGCGTATTTCTTCATTTCAGATGTTGATTGCAGTGCTATTTTCTTCCCTGCTTCACCTCTTATTTATTTTTTTCAGTTTCAAGCAACTAATTTTGTTTTAACCTAATTTCACAACAAGGACACTTCCTTTTCTTTAAGAGGCCATCAATTCTAATATTCCATACAGAAATAACAGTCACATAGCCTACGAACAAACCAAACTGTGTGTTACTCTATGGAAGTCAAGGATATTTGTTCTTTTTTATTTACATATGATTTTGTTACTGCATAATAGTTGTGTTCCTAAAGAACCTCACATTGTAGACGATCTCATTATAAAAACAGTTGTGTTGATGGGGAAAAGGGGGCGGGCGGGGGAGGGGGGAGATAGTTTCAGACTCATTATAGCAAACATATTCCTCCTGCAGGATAGTCTAAAGGCTTTTTCAATAGGTATCAGTTTCATTTTGAAGAAAAATACTGCTTGGAAAAAGAGGCAGAAAATACTGGAGTAACTCATGGGTCAGTACAGGCATTCATGTCAGTATTAGGTAATTACCCGGTGATGGGGAATGAAGGCCAGAGATGGAAAGACTAAAGGCGTGAGATAAGGATAGAGGAGTTGAGAAGAGTTGAGAATTGTGTAGCCAGAGGAAGGAGGAGTGGAGAAATGGGTGTGAGCACAGGTAAGGCACATGGGAGAGAGGGGAGGGGGGGAGGGGGGTGGAAGAAAGTGTAGGGGAAAAAAGGAGAGGCGTTTTGGTTAGTTTCCTAAAATTGGGGAATTCAATGTTAATACCGTTGGGTTGTAAGCTACCAAGAGAAATATGAGGTTCTGTTCGTCCAGTTTGCGTATGGCCTCTCTCTGGCAATGGAGGAGACCCATGACAGAAAGATCAGTTCTCCAAGGGTGCGGGAGGTAACAGCAAGATATCATTTAATCAAATGACAAATCGAGAGGCCCTGGTAAAACCAAAGCAAGTGTATTTATTTATAATATTATCTGATTTGATTGATTAGCATGCAAAACAGAGCTTTTCACTGTACTCGGTACATGTGACAATAATAAACCTAAAACAATGGTGTGTGTTTATACCATCAGCTCTTCAGTGTTAAAATATCATAGCACAGGTTTTTTCCGCAACAGTCTCTTTGATTCATTCAGAATTGGAGCCACTAATTCTTGTCACCAAGAAGGGTTTGGAATAGTGTTGGTTTGATTCATTCAGAATCAAACCAACACTATTCCAAACCCTTCTTGGTGACAAGAATTAGTGGCTCCAATCTTACCTAATGGATAGCGTAGTGAAGCAATGAAATGTGAGCTCTCTGCAGGAGGCTATGCATGACAATACATCTTTTGCTTCCAGCACACTGAAAAGCTTTTACTAAACATCTGGGGATCATGACAGAAGCCTCATCGTGGCGATCCCCGGAAACGACGACACGATGCGCTCTGTGACGCGTCGGGCGACCAATTCTGTCAACATGTAGGACGGCGACGGAAGCCAACAGCGAGCCATGTGTCGTCTGACACACGAGCGAACAAACTGAACATCTCTCTGAGTCTTCAAAGGCTCTTCTTCAAACTCTTTTCCCTCTTGGATCTCGTCAAAGTCTTAGCTTGCAGCCTGATTGAGCTGCACATCAGCTGCTGATTAAACAAGTAAACTTAGAAAATAGGTGCAGGAGTAGGCCATTCGGCCCTTCGGCCCTTCGAGCCAGCACCACCATTCAATATGATCATGGTGTTCATCCAAAATCCATACCCCGTTCCTGCTTTTTCCCCATATCCCTTGATTCCATTAGCCCTAAGTGCTAAATCTAACTCTCTCTTGAAAACATCCATTACACACATAAAGGATCATTTTTGCTGAGGCAACTATCTTTCCACGGTTTTGCATTTCACCTCGTCGACAGTCACTGGACCATACACCGGAAGATTATTTCCACTGGGTCTGGAGTGGAAACAGAAAATGCTGGAAACCATTTAGCAGGCCAGGCAGCATCTGAAGAAAGAGGTGCTAACAGTTCAGGCTGAAAACCCTCCTTCAAGACAGGGAAAACAGGAAACAAGATGTTCCCTAGCATGCAAAGCGATCGGTCAAAGCGAAAAGGTGAGGACTAGGTTAGCACGCAACAAAAGCTTTTCACTGTACTTTGCTACACGTGACAATAAACAGAACTAAACTAATCTAAACTAATGTAAACTTGATAAGGTAAGGCAAAGGTTGCTGTATAGGTATCAGCTGTAACGGAGGTCAAAAGGCTAAGAGGGGCAGTTCGAGAGGAACAATGAGTAAAGGACCAATCAAGCTATGAAATCAGGGCAGGTAGAGATTGTGAAATGCAATTCTATAGGACATGACCAGCAGGTCAGGTAGTGCTAATAGGGCAGAAAATCTGAGGCAATAACACAGTTGAACATGCCAGTTTTGATACAGATAGGGATATCATGTTGTCTAAAGTTGAAGTGAACTGAAAAACTATTGGCACAGCGGTAGAGTTGCTGCCTTACAGCTCCAGAGATCCGAGTTTGACCCTGACTACGGTGCTGACTGTACAGGGTTTGTATGTTCTCCCTATCACCATGTGGGTTTTCTCTGTGCTGCGGTGTGCAAGCGGGGGGAACGCTGTCTGAAATTCACACGGTGCAAAGCCAAGGTGATACAGACACACACTGAGAAGGTTGGCGCTGTTGGGGGGTGGGAGAAAAGGGGGGGGGGGAGAAGGGGACGGAAGAGGGGGGGTGGAGAAGGGGGGGAGAGAGAGAAGGGGGAGAGAGGAGAAGGGGGAAGAGAGAGAAGGGGGAAGAGAGAGAAGGGGGAGAGAGAGAAGGGGGGAGAGAGAAGGGGAAGAGAGAAAGGGGGGAGGGAGAGAGAAGGGGGGGAGAGAGAAGGGGGAGAGGGAAGGGGAGGGGGAGAGAAGGCGGGAGAGAAGGGGGGGCGGAGAGAAGGGGAGGGAGAAGGGGGGAGGGGGGGGGGGGGGGGGTGAGAGAAGGGGGGGGGGGGACAACTTTTAAGAAACCAGAGATACACAGCTGTGAAGTTCGGCGGACATTTAACATTACCGGTCGGTTATCTTTGGTTCTGAAAGCTCCTGCTTACATTATTTTTTCCCCAATAAGCCAATGAAAATGACCGGTCAGTAAAGGCGATTAATTAAAACTAGCTACGACTACCTCGACTACCTACAATAACATGGTGACCCCCACTACCACCGCACCTACGACTACGGGATTATCGATTATCTCCATGGCGACCAAATTTTGGTTGCAGAATATTTTTCAACATGTTGAAAAATTTGCGGCGACCATGCTAAGGCCGCGACTAGTTCCCAGAATGCGGGAACTCCTCGCGATCATGAAGGAGACTCACCAGCGACCATGTGGCGAGCGCAGAGTCTCCCTAGAAAGTCGCCTAAGTGGAACAGGCCCACAGTAGTCTGAAGAAGGGTCTCGACCCGAAACGTCGCCTATCTCCTTCGCTCCTTAGATGCTGCTGCACCCGCTGAGTTTCTCCAGCTTTTTGTGTACCCACAGTAGTGTATGTTGGGCCTTGTTGTATGTTGGGCCTTGTTATAGCAGTGCAGGAGGCCACAGGGTTGGAGTACGAATAGATGCAAATTGGATTCTAGTTTCCGTGTATTTAAGATATATACGCATTCATCTGAGCAATACTGAAGTGATTTCTTGTGAATTATTCCCTGATCCTGACATAATGTAAAAGACACATCTGTTCTACTGTACTCCCTCCGCATTTATATGTGATAGTATTGCTGTCAGCTAAGCTGAAAGTGAAATCATTGCTCTTTTAATTCCTCGGTTTGACTGCCACTAAAGAGAATTTACCTGTCTGCTTCAGTATAGGCCTGCTGTACATCTATTGTACATGATTCATTGGTTTCAACTACGCTGGCTTGAGATTGATGACTTGATTCAGGAGGACAATGCACACCGGGGCACCTAAGCCATCTATTCCGCTTTCTGTGCTGTGCTGATGCATATATTTCTTACTGCAGGCCATTCAATGTTTCTAGCCGGGCTCCAGTAACTTCACAGATTTATATATTTATATACACTATTCTTACATTAAATCTGTCCAATGTAGTTTCATTTCCCTTGGACTGAACTCCCGGAATGTAAGCTGATCTACTTTTGGATGAGTGTTTCGTTCAAGATGCAAGATTACAATAATCCCCATTGGCAGAGTGAGGTCACATGCAAACTAGAAGCACCTCATATTTTACTTAGGTAGATTACTTATAAACATAGAAACATAGAAAATAGGTGCAGGAGTAGGGCATTCGTCCCTTCGACCCAGCACCACCTTTCAATCTGATTATGGCTGATCATCCAAAATCAGTGCCCCGTTCCTGCTTTCTCCGCATATCCTTTGATTCTGTTTGCCCTAAGAGCTATATCTAAGGAAAATATCTCCCTGGAAAATATCCAGTGAATTGGTCTCCTCTGCCTTCTATGGCAGAGAATTCCACAGTTTCACAACTCTCTGGGTGTCAAACAACCCAATATAACCATATATAACCATATAACAGTTACAGCACGGAGACAGGCCATCTCGGCCCTTCCAGTCCGTGCCGACCATTTGTTTTCCCCTAGTCCCATCTACCTGCACTCAGACCATACCCCTCCATTCCCTTCACGTCCATATACCTATCCACTTTACTTTTAAATGTTAAAATCGATCCTGCCTCCACCACCTCTGCTGGAAGCTCATTCCACACAGCCACCACCCTCTGAGTAAAGAAGTTCCCCCTCACGTTACCCCTAAACTTCTGTCCCTTAATTCTCATGTCATGCCCTCTTGTTTGAATCTTCCCTACCCTCAATGGGAAAAGCTTATCCACGTCAACTCTGTCTATCCCTTTCATCATTTTAAAGACCTCAATCAAGTCCCCCCTTAACCTACTGCGCTCCAAAGAATAAAGACCTAACTTGTTCAACCTTTCTCTGTAACATAGTTGCTGGAACCCTGGCAACATTCTAGTAAATCTCCTCTGTACTCTCTCTATTTTGTTGACATCCTTCCTATAACTAGGCGACCAAAATTGTACACCATACTCCAGAATTGGTCTTACCAATGCCTTGTACAATTTAACATTACTTCCCTACTCCTATATTCAATGCTCTGATTTATAAAGGCCAGCACACCAAAGGCTTTCTTTACCACCCTATCTACATGCGATTCCACCTTCAGGGAACTATGCACAGTTATTCCTAGATCCCTCTGCTCCACAGCATTCCTCAATTCCCTACCATTTACCATGTACGTCCTATTTTGATTTGTCCTGCCAAGATGTAGCACTTCACACTTATCAGCATTAAACTCCATCTGCCATCTTTCAGCCCACTTTTCCAAATGGCCCAAATCTCTCTGTAGACTTTGAGAAATGTACTTCATTATCCACAATACCACCTATCTTAGTATCATCTGCATACTTACTTATCCAATTTTCCACCCCATCATCCAGATCATTGATGTACATGACAAACAACAGTGGATCCAACACAGATCCCTGAGGCACCCCACTGGTCACTGGCTTCCAACCTGACAAACAGCCATCCACCATTACTCTCTGACATCTCCCATTCAGCCACTGTTGAATCCATCTTGCTACTCCGCCATTTACACCCAAAGATTGAACCTTCTGAACCAACCTTCCATGGGGAACCTTGTCAAAGGCCTTACTGAAATCCATATAGACAACATCCACTGCTTTACCCTCATCAATTTCCCTAAAAAAAATTCAAGAAGGTTTGTCAAACATGACCTTCCAGGCACAAATCCATGTTGACTGTTCCTGATCAGACCCTGTTTATCCAGATGCTTATATATATTATCTCTAAGTATCCTTTCCATTAATTTGCCCACCACTGACGTCAAACTAATAGGTCTATAATTGCTTGGTTTATTCTTTGAACCCTTTTTAAACAATGGAACAACATGCGCAGTACGCTAATCCTCCGGCACTATTCCCGTTTCTAATGACATTTGAAATATTTCTGTCATAGCTCCTGCTATTTCTACACTAACTTCCCTCAATGTCCTAGGGAATATCCTGTCAGGACCTGGAGACTTATCCACCTTTATATTTTTCAAAAGTGTCAGTACTTCCTCCTCTTTGAATCTCATCGTTTCCATAGCTACTCTACTTTTTTCCCTTACCTCACAGAGTTCAATATCCTTCTCCTTGGTGAATACCGAAGAAAAGAAATTGTTCAATATCTCCCCCATCTCTTTTGGCTCTGCAGATAGCTGTCCATTCTGGTTCTCTAATGGTCCAATTTTATCCCTCGTTATCCTTTTGCTATTAATATAGCTGTAGCAACCCTTTGGATTTATTTTCACCTTTCTTGCCAAAGCAACCTCATATCTTCTTTTAGCCTTCCTAATTTCTTTCTTAAGATTCTTTTTACATTCTTTATACTCCTCTAGCACCTCATTTACTCCATGCCTCCTATAATTATTGTAGATATCTCTCTTTTTTCGAAACAAGTGTCTAATTTCCCTGGAAAACCATGGCTCTTTCCAATTTTTACTATTTCCTTTCAACCTAACAGGGACATAAAGATTCTGTACTCTTACAATTTCCCCTTTAAATGTCCTCCATTTCTCTTCTACATCCTTCCCATGAAACAAAGTGTCCCAATTCACTCCTTTAAAATCCTCACGCATTCCCTCAAAGTTAGCCTTTCTCCAATCAAAAATCTCCACTCTAGGTCCTGTTCTGACTCGCTCCATAATTATATTGAAACTAATGGTATTGTGATCACTGGTCCCGAAGGTGCTCACCAACGCATACTTCCGTCACCTGTCCTGCCTCATTTCCTAACAGGAGGTCCAGCACTGCCCTTTCTCTGGTCGGTACCTCTATGTACTGCTGCAAAAAACTATCCTGCACACATTTTACAAACTCCAAACCATCCAGCCCATTTACAGAATGTGTTTCCCAGTCTATTTTTGGGAAATTGAAATCTCCCACAATCACTACCTTGTGCTTACTACTAATATCTGCTATCTCCTTACATATTTGCTCTTCCAATTCTCGCTCCCCATTTGGCGGTCTATAGTACACCACTAAAAGTGTTGCTACAACCGTTCCCACTTCTCAGTTCCACCCAAATAGCCTCCCTAGACGAAACCCTCTAATCTATCCTGCCAAAGCACTGCTGTAATATCCTCTCTGACAAGCAATGCAACACCTCCGCCTCTGGTCCCTCCAATTCTATCACCCCGGAAGCAACGAAATCCTGGAATATTTAGTTTCCAATCACAGCCCTCCTGCAACCATGTTTCACTGATTGCCACAACATCATATTTCCAGGTGTCAATCCAGGCTCTAAGTTCATCCACCTTACTTACAATGCTCCTAGCATTAAAATATACACATTTTATAAACCCACCATCCTTTATTCCCTGTCTATTATCTTTTTCATCTTTCTCGCCTACATTTTGGGTCCGAGTGCTTCCCTTCTCTGCCTCTTGCCCCACACCCTGTCCCCTAGCCCCCTCTACCCGAGTCCCTCCCCCCCAGCCTTTCTAGTTTAAAGTCTCCCCAGTAGCCTTTGCAAATCTCCCTGCCAGGATATTGGTCCCCCTCGGGTTCAAGTGCAACCCGTCCTCTGCATACAGATCATGCCTTCCCCAAAAGAGGTCCCAGTGATCAAGAAACTTGAATCGCTGCCCACTGCACCAGTCCCTCAGCCACGCATTTAGCCTCCACCTCATTTCATTCCTACTCTCACTGTCACGCGTCACAGGCAGTAATCCTGAAATCGTTACCCTTTTGGTCCTTCTCTTTAACTTTCCCCCCAACTCCCTAAATTCTCCCTTCAGGACCTCGTCACGTTTTTTGCCTATGTCATTGGTACCTATGTGTACCACAACATCAGGCTCCTCTCCCTCCCTTATCAGAATCTTTTGAACACGTTCTGACACATGCGAGACCCTGGCACCAGGGAGGCAAACTACCATCCGGGTCTCCCGACTGCGTCCACAGAATCGCCTATCCGACCCCCTAACTATAGAGTCCCCTATTACAATTGCACTCCTCTTTTTGCTACCCTTCTGAGCATCAGGGCCGGTCTCTGTGCCGGAGGCCCGGCCGCTGTTGCTGCCCCCAGCTAGGCTGTCCCCTCCAATCGTACTCAAACCCGAGTACCTATTTTCCAGTTGCACGGTCACAGGGGTACTCTCTAGCCCCTGCCTCTGCCCCTTGCCCTTCCTAACCGTGACCCACTTGTCTGCCTCCTGTGGTCTGGGAGTGACTACCTCCCTGTAGCTCCTCTCTATGACCTCCTCACTCTCCCTGACCAGACGGAGGTCATCGAGCTGCTGCTCCAGGTTCCTAACACAGTCCTTTAGGAGCCCCATCTCGACACACCTGGCGCAGATGTGGACGTCTGGAGGGCTATCAGATTCCCTGACCTCCCACATCTGACATCCAGAACAGTACACTGCCCTGGCCTTCATACTGCCCCCCTTACACAGGATACAACAAACTGCTGGGATCTGACTGCCAATCAGCTGCTTTCCCTAGTCCACTTCCCACCAATCAGCGTCTTCCTCATAAAAACCCACTTCTCCAAATGGAATGTTATGGATTTGGGTAAGCCTCTGAAAAAACAAGCCCCGCGCTTGATTTTATAGCTTACCGGTCGGGTGTCGCTCCTCCCCCTCCTCCTCTTCCAACGGCTCCTGTGGGCCTCTGAAAAAACAAGCCCCGCGCTTGATTTTATAGCTTACCGGTCGGGTGTCGCTCCTCCCCCTCCTCCTCTTCCAACGGCTCCTGTGGGCCTCTCATATCATAAATGTTCAATTCTCCAAATTAAAGTAAACCCTTCTCATCTAGCAAAGTTTTCTTTCTCCCTTCATCCCTTCTCTGCACACACCTTTCTTCCTCTATCTCCTTCACCTTGTTCCTATCTCCTCCTCCTTCTGTTCATCTCCCACACTCCCTATTCTCCCCATTTTATTTTTATCCATCCACTTTCCCCCCTGCTCTGACCTCTTCCACCCATTATCTGGCCTTCTGGCTTCACATTTCATACCTCTTCTTTCCTTATCTGCCACCCTTTTGTCTCAATTTCATCTCTGATGCATGTTGTTATATCCTGCCATCCAGCAATCACCCAACTCACCTGCATCCACCTGTCATATGATCATCAGGTCACAAGAGATAGGAGTAGAATTAGGCCATTTGGACCATCAAGTCTACTCCGCTATTCAATCATGGTTGATCTATCTCTCCTTCCTAACCCCATTCTTCTGCCTTCTCCCCATAACCTCTGACACCTGTACTAATCAATAATCTATCTTTCTCTGCCTTCAAAATATCCACTGACTTGGCCTCCACAGCCTTCTGTGGCAAAGAATTCCACAGATTCACCACACTCTGACTAAAGACATTTCTCCTCATCTTCTTCCTAAAAGAACGTCCTTTAATTCTGAGACTGTGACTTCTAGTCCTAGACTCTCCCACATCCTCTCCACATCCACTCTATCCACGCATTTCACTATTCTGTATATTTCAATGAGGTCCCCCTCATTCTTCTAAATTCCAGAGTACAGGCCCGGTGCAGACAAATGCTCATCATAGTTTAACTTACTCATTCTTGTAAACTTCCTCTGGACCCTCTCCAGAACTGCCACATCCTTCCTCAGATATGTGCCCCAAATTGATCACAATATTCCAATTGTGGCCTTACCAGCGCCTTATGGAGTCTCAGCATTACATCCCTGTTTTTGTATACAAGCCTTCTTGAAATAAATGGTAGCATTGAGTTTGCTTTCTTTTTAGGAATCCTGCACCAGCACTCCCAAGTCTCTTTGCACTTCCGATTTCTGTATTATCACCCCATTTAGAAATTAATTTATCACTTACTAATTTTTGCCCCACCCTTCCCCTGACCTTTCTTTATCAGCTTTCTCTCATCAGTCTGAAGAATTCCTGACTCAAAACATTGTTTATTCATTTTTCTCCACAGATGTTGCCAGACCCACTGAGCTCCTTCAGCACTTCATATTTTTACTCAAGGTTTCAGCATCTGCAGCCTCTTATGTCTATAATTATCCAGCATCAGGTGTCCAAATTTAGCCTAATCAAAGATTTATACATCTGCTTCATGACTTCCCTACTCAATGGCCTGACTGATGAAGGCAAGCATAGTGTACATCTTCTTTACAACCTTATGTATTAGAGTTATCACATTTAGGAAGATATGAACTTGCATCTCAAGTTCCCTTGTAATACTTGAAGAATTTGTAAGCTACAATAGGAGCTGAAATCGGAGCAAAGAGGTCCTTCTACAGTTGTACAGAGCTCTAGTGAGACCACACCTGGAGTATTGTGTGCAGTTCTGGTCCCCTAATTTGAGGAAGGACATTCTTGTTATTGACAGAGTACAGTGTAGGTTTACAAGATTAATTCCCGGGATGGTGGGAGTGTCATATGCTGAGAGAATGGAGCAGCTGGGCTTGTACACTCTGGAGTTTAGAAGGATGAGAAGGGCTCATTGAAACATAAGATTGTTAAGGGTTTGGACACGCTAGAGGCAGGAAACTTGTTCCCGATGTTGGGGGAGTCCAGAACCAGGGGCCACAGTTTAAGAATAAGGAGTGAGCCATTTAGAACAGAGACGAGGAAACACCTTTTCTCACAGAGAGTGGTGAGTCTGTGGAATTCTCTGCCTCAGAGGGCGGTGGAGGCAGGTTCCCTGGATGCTTTCAAGAGAGAGCTAGATAGGGCTCTTAAAAATAGTGGAGTCAGGGGATATGGGGAGAAGGCAGGAATGGGGTACTGATTGGGGATGATCTGCCATGATCACATTGAATGGCGGTGCTGGCTCAAAGGGTTGAATGGCCTACCCCTGCACGTATTGTCTATTGTCTATTGACTATTGTCTACTGTAGGTTACTTTCAGTAAATGAAAGGTACTTATCTACAAAACAGCCTGAAGCCTTCTTCTCTATATAACAGGCTACCTCTGACATTTTCACCCCGCAAACCTTTTGCAATGCCAAACAGCACGTTGAACAAGCATGCATTGAAGGAACTGATTTTTACAAATTACATGGACAATACATGTCAAATCAGTAAATTTGTTTTTACTGCTGCCTGCTGTGTAACTGTGCCAATGCACCTACATCATATTGTTGTTTGCTTTCATAAAGAAACTTTAAAGAGTTTGAAGGTCTCAACAACTCTAAATTGTTGAGACCTTCAATTCACAAGCCGCATACAAAAAACGCTTGATTTTTCCCTATGAAATATTTACTGATTCAGATATCCGCCGGATGTTATCAGGGTCATATAATAACTGAACACAAAAACAGCAAGAAAATATATGCCGACAATCTACAAATTTTCTGGAAATCTTGCCAGGCTTGGAACAAACAGACTCAAATGAGATTTCAAAGCCTACAATGCAGTGTTCAGTAAGGAACAGGAGTCAACTCAATACACCAATTAAATAATGAACAATGTTCAATGATGAAGGTTATTTTCAGAATCCACGTTTTGGTTCCATTCCACAAGGCTAATTTCAGAGAGGACCATGATTTTTATGCCAGTGCGCTTCAGCCATTTGACATTAATGATAAAATGTCACATTTGACTAACACCCTGACCAGTGAAACCTGAACAGACTTCCCAGCTTAGTCAAAGTGCTTTGCCTGTACCCTTGTTTCCTCAGCACACCATCTCCCAGAACCACCAATATTTAAAACATGGACTAGCTCCAAGATAATGAACAGTGCATGTTAATGTCACAGTAAAAAAATCCACAAGATGCAATCCAGGATTGTTGGGAAAAACTGTTAACTGTGAAGGCTGCAGATGGAGTTACTATTTTTAAATTAACCAAAACCTCGCAAACAGTCTGTCTGTCCTTTCCTTCTTTGTTGTTTCATAGTATGTGTTAAATGTATGTTTTTAGCTTGTTTTATGTGAGGGGTTGGGGAGTTTGGGGGGAAACCTTTTTAAATCTCTTACCTCGACGGAGATGCGATTTTGCATCGTATCTCCGTCCGCACTGCGGCCTAACATAGAGGAGATGGCGACCTTTGCTGGAGACCGACTTTGGGAGCTCCAACCACGGCAGCCTGCGGACTTTATCATCATGGAGCTCGCGGTCTCTGGTTAAAGACCGACTTTGGGAGGTCCAAGCCGCAGGAGCTCCGTCCGCCCCAATGCGGGAGCTTCGATCGCCCCCGATGCGGTGGCTTCAATCTCCCTGACACGGGGGATTCAATCGCTGGCTGCGGAAGCTTTGATCACCCCGACTGGGGATGGTTCGACTGCCCTGACCACGGGAGAATAAAGACGAAGAAGATTGGACTATTGCCTTCGATCACATTGAGGAACGTGGGGACTCCACTGTGGTGGACGTTTATGTAAATTTTTTATGCAGTTGTGTGTCTTGTTGCTCTTTTTTTAGTATGGCTGTGTGGTAAATCGAATTTCACTGTAGCTTAATTGGTACATGTGACAATAAACTGACCTTGAAACCCATATTTTATGCTAAAATGATGACTATTAATAAAAACACAAGTTTCTATTCTAAATAATTAAGCTAATATAGTAAGTTAATCATGCAGTTATAACATTGTAGCATAATCATTTATTTTGTGACTGCAATTTATTTCTCTTCATTACATAAATGAACAGAAAATCAGTTTAAACATGTTTGGTAATTGAAGATATCAATGCGTGAGTGAAAGGATGATTAGATTTATGTAATTGTATTGTTTCCATTAACTCTTTCATGCGATTCTTTTCTAAAAATTTTAAAGTACGGTTTTAATGTTTGGAAAACAAAACTCCAAAAATTCCCTGGAAAGTCACTTAAAAGTAAAAATTGGAAATTTGTGACACTACTCGGGCCCACTTAGGTCGGTGTAAGCAAGTTTGGTGGATGGGCTTGTTTCCATGCTGCATCACTCTATGTCTCCATAGCAGTTATGGTGGACTCACACTAGCCAATTTGCTTTACCTGAAGGTTTCATTCCAATGGATGGGGTGGGAGATTGCAACCTTCACGTGGTCCGCCCTGTTTCAACGAATGCAATCAACCTGGCGTGCACAAACAAATAAGATCAAATAGAACAAGTAGTCTGACAAATTTAGGCTGTGCACGAAGAAGATTCCAATGGTTGTGAGGTTGGCATAGACAACGGGTCTATTTATTTCTGGAAATAATAATTAGTCGAGGGCCTCAGGCATCAGTTGGTTGCCCGCAGTTACTTATTTTCCACATTAATGACTTGGGGGAGTTCAGATAGTTTATTGTTACGTGTACCAAGGTACAGTGAAATGCTAACCAGTCAGCGGAAAGACAATAAACGATTACAATTGAGCAATTCCCAATCCCAAACCCGAGGAAAGAACAAAAGATATAGATACATGATAAGGGAATAACATTTAATGCAAGGTAAAGCCGACAAAGTCCGATCAAGGATAGTCCGAGGGTCACCAAAGAGGTTCAGCATATGCTCCCTGGTTGTGGTAGGATTGTGTAGTTGCCTGATAACAGCTAGGAAGAAATTGTCCCTGAATCTGGAGGTATGCGTTTTCACACTTCTATACCTTTTGCCCGATGGGAGAGGGGAGAAGAGGGAGTGGCCAGGGTGCAACTCATCCTTGATGATGCTGGTGTCCTTGTCGAGGAAGTGTGAGGCATAAATGGAGTCTATGGAAGGGAGGTTGGTTTGTGCGACGGTATTGGCTGCATCCACAATGTGCTGCAACTTATTGCGGTCTTGGATGGAGCTTATCCCTAACCAAGCTGTGATGCATCCCAATCCCAAACCCGAGGAGGGAGCAGAATGTAAGTGTCCATATTTGCTGAGAGCGGGAGGGGGGGACTAAGATGATGAGATTTGGGCTTAACATCAGGTTATAGATATAGTACATTGAGTGACTAGGAAAAATCTTGGCGCTCCCTGCATTAAAGCAGTTCAGGTCACGCAAATGTTCCCTCAAGAAATGCCCAAATATTCGCCCAACAACTTGAAGTACAGAATAAAATTTGCTCTTATGGATCAGTAAATAAATGTGAAAGAAACAATAAATGTTGCCAGTTTTAAGTTTCAATACTGTGGGACAACAAGATTTGGATAAGATGTCCCCATGTTGATTGAGTTGGCAGTCACAGCTGAATCCCTCCTTCCCCACACCCTCTTGAACAGACGTCTCATAGTGCTGCGCTCTTCATCTGCAAGGCTCTTTCCTCGGGTGTGCTGGTAGATCATGTCCCATAGAAACTCCCGCTGGTTCACTGGCCTCTTGTTCCCTGATTCCCTTGCTAAAGAATAACTTAAATAACTGTCAATAATGTTCGTCGGCACTTAACACTTATTTTCTAATTTTCTTTTTTGTTAATGGTCTTTCTCAGCTTTACAATCTTCCGAATAAAATTGAATAAGTGGAATAACGGGAACAAAAATAGCCTCAATTTCTTAAAAAGTACAAAACATGTATCCTCTTATTATAGAACTATTGGGCCTGGAAACTCTCCACACTAGTATAATGAGGGTAGACACAAAATGCTGGAGTAACTCAATGGGACAGGCAGCATCTCTGGAGAAAAGGAATGGATGTTTTCTTCAGACATCTCCATCCGAAACCGCGCCCATTCCTTCTCTCCAGAGACGCTGCCTGTCCTGCTGAGTAACTCTAACATGTTGGCTTAAACCAGCATCTGCAGTTCCTTCCTACACACTATTATAATGTTTAGATTTTTTTTTTCAAGTGTTTTGACCTACATTTGATCCTACAGCTGTGTAATTGCCACTTTAGTTGCTTTACCTACAACCGTCGTTAGAATGAATCAAGCCTGCTCTTATATGACATTCTCAAGGTCTGTTCACTTGCCGAGGTGCTGTTTCTGGTCTTCTCTCAGCAGATGCTATATTAGGATCACTCACGCTGTTATTTCTTTCTCTCCGTCTTAATGACGCCCATGAGTGATGCTTTAGAAAATGTCTTGAGTTCTTGTGTTGACAGAGAGGAACCATTTTCTCTGGTGAGAGGAGTCCAGAGTGCTCGGCGTAACGTTAAAGTTAGAGCTCAATGGTTCAGGGATGTGCTTCACCACACGAGTGCGAATATGGAACCCCCCCCCCTCTTTCGTAAAGCTGCCGAGACCGAGTCAATTCAAATGTTCAAAATTAGGATGGCAGGGATGTTAATCGTTACAAAGCAGGGCAGATAGCCCATCGGCATCACTATGCTGGGCCCACTATAAACAGCAGTGGGCCCAGCACCAAACTCTGAGGCACACCACCAGTCACAGGCCTCCAATCCGAAAAGCAACTTGCCACCATCACTCGCTGCTTCCTGCCATGAGTTCAAGTTCAAGAGAGTTTATTGTCAATTTTCTATTCATTCAGCTGTCTCTCCTTGGATCCCATGCTCTCTAACCTTCCAGGGCAGCCTACCATGCAGAGCTATGTCGAATGCCTTGCTGAAATCCATATATACAACATCTACAGCTCTGTCCTCATCAATGCTTTTTTTCACATCGTCAAAAACCTCAATCCGATTAGTGAGACTTCTGAGGGAAACTCATTAACTGTGCAAGAATATGTTTCGCTGTAAAATTAATTTACATTTAATATTTCTTTTATTTAAGTTTCTAGCACTCCACGGCGCTTCAGAGACAAGGGAAGGGTATAATTAGAGGATCAGAGGTGTATTGTTGTATCTTTATTATGTGACCTCTGCTCCAGCAAAACAAATAATACAACAGGGGCGGCACTGTGGCGCAGTGGTAGAGTTGCTGCTTTAAAACATTATAGACCTGGGTTCGATCTTGACTACGGGTGCTGCCTGTACGGAGTTTGTGTGTTCTCCCCATCACCTGCGTGGGGTTTTCTCCAGGAACTCCGGTTCCCTCCCACACTCCAAAGAGGAACAGGTTTGCAGGCTAATTGGCTTGGTAAAATTGTAAATTGTCCCTAGCGTGTGTAGGATAGTGTTAGTGCGCGGGCATCGCTGGTTGACACAGACTCGGTGGGCCGAAGGGTCAGTTTCCGCGCTGTATCCCTAAGCTAAACTAACCTCTGGAACCAAGGGTGCCGGAAAATTGGTGGTGTGCCTGTAATAGGACAGGCAAACGCACATGACTCTTTTAACTCATGTACTACATCGGAGTCTCAACCTTACTTCCACAATCAAATGTCTGATGGGTTTGAGCGCAAGGGGCCTCTTACTGTTTGGTGAGAGGCTGAGCAACTGACCTAGCTAGCTTCGATAATATTATTCAAGTAGCAAAGATTTGCAATTGCACCATCTGGCCCATGGTGATGTCTATTGTTTCCCCCAATAATTACAGGCAGCTGCCAAAGACTCCTGAATTTGTCTTTTGTGATACCACCTTTCTCATCTGTGAACATGAACTCTGTCATCTCCAGACAGAACAATAATATTTGTTAGATGTAAAAAAAAACACAGTAAATGTCTAGAGACCTAAATTCCAGTCGGTAACACAGAGAATGATTGATTACCTTGTGAGGGATGGGCCAATCTTTCAGCCTCTTTCATGTGAACCATCAGTTCATCTAAATCTCCTTACACCCAATGCAAAATAAAGTTAATATGCTGGAAATGCTGAAGAGATCAATCAACATCTCAGTAAAAATAACCTTTCATCTAAATTGGTAAACGGCAAGCGATAACTCGGTGTACACTCGGTTGCCGTGAAGGACAGATTTAAATTATTTTTTAAGGCTTGTCATATAATCAGACTTAATGAATGCAGATGAAATCTAAATGGTGTACACAGAGAATTCTGTGCCACGCTCTTATTAATTATATCTTTCCTTTAATAATTCATTCACAGAATAAATTAATTTTCAAAATGTTCATTTTCCTTCATTGTCCTTTTTTTCCCCCCAAGATGTAACCATTTACATTATAACATTGGTCATATCAGGGATGTGTCTGTATAAGTACTCAAAGAGCTAAAACATGCAGATTTTTGGGGGGAAAAGTGGGAATGCCTGAAGTCCAGCATGGATATTATGGGCTTAACATATGTGCCGGAATTTCTATCATTCATTGATCCTATGATTGAATTAAAAAAAAAAAAAAAATTGATCCTTTTATGCATATGTGCTGCTTTGACATTAAATAAGTGCTTCGGGAACAGTTTCAAGGTTTTGCTGTTGAAAGCATGAGCGCTAGAAATCTTCCCCCGACTTGCAAGTTGCTAACATTTGCCATTGGATGGAAGTATGATGGTGTCTCCTCCCGAAATACCATCCTGATCCCAGTTAGTAGCGGACAGCCCAGGAGGAGGTGAAAACCAGCACCACGGACAACAGCTGCCTGCCAGAAAACACATAAAACCCTAGACAGTGCCCTGGGCTGAGCTGAAGCCGCGGCCAGAGGAGCAACAGATGCATCCAAATAGGTCTGAAGAAGGGTCTCGACCCGAAACGTCGCCTATCTCCTTCGCTCCTTAGATGCTGCTGCACCCGCTGAGTTTCTCCAGCTTTTTGTGTACCCTCGATTCTCCAGCATCTGCAGTTCCTTCTTTAAAACATCCAAATAGGTGGGTTTGGATAAACTTACCCACACCTCATCAGCCCTACTCCTGAAAACAAAGACAGTTCCACCCAGCCAGAGGAGAGAAAGGAAGAGAGAAAGCAGTATTGTGGCCAATACTGAGCCATTGGGACAAGTCCAAGATTGCCAGTGCTTCCACTCTGAGGTCAAGACTGAGCTGCTGGAACAAGCTTGGGTCTGCCAATCCCTTCTTGCTTGCCCACAGATGATGAGGGATGGTGCGCCCAAACAGATCTGGGACTTCTTGTCATTGTTGCCCTTCACTGAGTTCACATGAGTTCACCCTACCATGAGTGTGTCAATGTCGCCACTGTTGACCCGGCATCTTCCCTGATGCCACAGAAGCCCCAGCGGTATGAATATTGACTTCTCTAACTTTGTAACCTTTGCCTTCCCTCTCCCTTCATCCCTCACCCCTTCCCAGTTCTCCGACTAGTCTGATTGTCCTTGATTACATTTTGTTATCTCAGTTTGCTTTGTTGTTAGCTTCTCCTAGCTAACAATGATCTATTCTACGTTCCTTGATCTCCATCCCCAATGTCGCTTTTTCACAGCTCACATTTCCTTATCTCTGTATCTCCCTCTCCCCTGATTCAGTATGAAGAAGGGTCTCGACCCGAATCGTCACCCATTCCTTTTGTCCAGAGATGCTGACAATCCCGCTGAATTACTTCAGCATTTTGTGTCTACTTTGGTTTAAATCAGCATCTGCAGTTCCTTTCGATCACTTCTGCTATTATGTTTTCCTATGTAAAAATGACGGGCAAGCAGTGGGCAGGGTGGCTGGAGCTTTGCTGTCTAGGGGTGACCATCGGCTGCCCGTCACTCCTGATATACAGGAAAAATGTTCCCTATGTTGGGGGTGTCCAGAACCAAGGTTCACAGTTTAAGAATAAGGGGTAGGCCATTTAGGACTGGGGAGAGGAAAAACTTTTTTACCCAGAGAGTTGTGAATCTGTGGAATTCTCTGCTACAGAAGGCAGTGGAGGCCAATTCACTGGATGTTTTCAAGAGAAAGTTAGATTTAGCTCTTATGACTAATGTAATCAGGGGGCATGGGGAGAAAGCAGGAACGGGGTACTAATTTTGGATGATCAGCCATGATCGTATTGAATGGCGGTGCTGGCTCGAAGGGCCAAACAGCCTACTCCTGCACCTATTTTCTAGTTTCTATGTTTCTGATAAGCTGATGGCGGTAAAGGCTTACTCACTGGTGACAAGTGAGAGCTAGGAGTGTTGTAACAGGTTCTTGGGAGCCTGCAGCGGTGATTTGAAAGCAATTTTTGTGTGTAAGGAGATAGGAAAAAAATGAACACTACTGAGGATTAGGAAACATTGCAGAATTCCAGCAGGACACCAAGTTTGATGGAAATGGCAGTGAAGAAATTGGCTCCGTCAGATCCTTCAAGATCAAAAGATCCTCATCAGAAAACGCAGCGATGTGGCACCCTGCTGGCAGGAAAATTGGCAGGGGAAAAGTTTAAAATAATTGGCCAAAGAACTGGAGAGAGGAAATACAAAATATATTCACTACTCAATAGTGGATTAAAATTTGATGGAACCTGTAAGATGCAAATTGGTTTGTACTTGAAGGAACCTCATTTGCAGGATTATTGGGAAGAAGCTGCTGTTTGGGACTAAAGTGGACAACTCTTTTAAAAGACTAGCAAAGACTTGTCAAATTGAATTGCATTATTCTTCTGTTGAATTCAATGAGTCCTTGCTAGCTACCAATTGGAAACCGCATTGTTTTAAAAGTCAAGAATACATTTTCAATAATTTGCTAAAATCATAGCTAACACAAAAGTGTTAAAATAAAAGTGGCACAGCCCTGGTTCGGATATTTGGATAATACTAGAGGTTCTCTCTTTTCTATGGTCCACTCATTTATTGCAGGGCAGTTGACCAGATTTTCAGTAATAAAACTGGGCAGCACAGTGTAAAAATAACACCTTCAATAACAGTCAAAGGTAAATTGATTTCTTTTAAAACCCTTAAGAGTTTACAGACACAACAATTGTATATAAGAGTCTTATACAATTTTTATATAAGTGTCGGGAACCTGGAGCACTGCTCAAATGTTTCAAAAATATTTTGGAGCCATTTCTTAATCAAATTCAATTATAGTCAGCAAAGTTAAGACTCTACATTTTTCACGACTTTGGACTCGGATCACACCAAATGGCGGTGGAGGCTGCCTCAGTGTAATCCACTACTCTTAAACTCTTGTACTTAAGTAATGATGTGCCTAGATATAGGAAGATGTGTTTATTGAACTGTACACAAGAAATAATACCACTGAACCATTGAATTGATGCACATAATTGTATTTCTCCTCAGCATTCAGGATTCTGTATGAGATACACCAGACAATGAGTCTCAAAAGGCAACATGATATGAACATTGATTCCCAATTTACAGCAATTGGCCTCAAACATTACCTCCGTTTCTCTTTCCATAGGTGGTGCTTGACCCGCTAAGTGTTTGCACCATAGGCTGTTATTATTTTAGGGCACATATTTATTACATTCTTGGAAGTAATAGTCAGTAAATAATGGCCAATGTTTTGTTTGTGAGAGAGATAACTCCTCATATCCTGACCAACATCCTGACCATAAATTATGTTATTTCCTTCGAAGTTCCTCATCATTCCAGTTCTGTAATCTTGCTGTCTCTGTACTAAGCCTCCTTCTGCCGACCTAACTCCCTAATGGTTGTGTACATGCAGTAAATATTTATTTAACATTATTGTAATTATAATGAAACTGCATGAAATGCACATTTACTTTCATACAAACCCAACAATAAAACTCTAAAGTTGTTTTTCTCACATGATAATTTCATTAATCATAGAATTGTATTTAATTTGTTAAAATAAAATGTGTATAAAGTATCAGACAATGAGTTGGAAATGGGAGTAGGGTGAGGCTGGTCTCTAAGCAATCTATTTTACAGTGGCTTACTCAAGGAATAGGCACGTGCATACATTTGAACATATACAACTGTTTGAATTAGGAGCAGGAGGGGACCACTTGAGCCCACAAGCTTGCCCTGCTGTTAAGCAAGATGTTGGCTGACCTGATCCCAACCTCAACCTCATCCTAGTAACTCCGACTAGTTTCACTGTCCTCCTGATTAATGTTACTGATTGCATGCCTCATCGTCCCCTTCCCCCTCAGCCAACAATGAACCATTCTAAGGTAGACACAAAATGCTGGAGTAACGCAGCGGGACAGGCAGTATCTCTGGTGAGAAGGAATGGGTGACGTTTCATGTTGTGCCCCTTCTTCTGTCTCTGAACTCAGTCTGAAGAAGGGTCTCGACCCGAAAGGTCACCCATCCCTTCTCTCCAGAGGTGCTGCCTGTCCTGCTGGGTTACTCCAGCATTTTGTGTCTACCTTTGATCTAAACCAGCATCTGCAGTTCTTTCCTACACAATGAACCATTCTACATTTCCTTGATCATTGCCTGCTTTGATCTGCCTTACCCTTCCATATCTGTCATCTCCCTCTCCCTCTCCCCTCAGTCTGAGGAAGAGACCTGAAACATCTCCCATTCCTTCTCGCCAGAGATGCTGCCTGTCCCGCTGAGTTATTCCAGCATGTTGTGTCTACCGTCGGTGTAAACCTGCATCTGCAGTTCCTTCCTAAACATTTCAGCATGCAGCGTTACAAATATCTACATACCCTTACTTCAAAATATTC